>VXBO01004756.1:86450-128558 GCA_013400135.1 Rhinoptilus africanus
TCCCCCCGGGGGCCCAGCGGCAGCCGGCTGCATTTCATCCAAGAGAGAAGGCGTCAACTGCAATTTTTAATAGCTAATATTTAACCCCTTTAACCCCACTGCCCGCCTCACAGACAGCACAAGAGTCACTTCCCCATTCGTGCCTTAATTTCCCCACAACAACCTTCCGTCCTTTGATCTCAAAGCGTCTTACACGGGAAAGTCACCATCTTCCAGTCCCACAGACAGAGGAGTCCCCCGCTACATGCAAAATTTTGGTCAGGAGAACGTGCTCCTTGCCAGCTTTGTCACACTGTAGAGGACCTAGCTGGCTAAATACATGTACATTGCATGATCATGCCAACAGTTTTGCACTATATAAACTATATATAAACTTCAATACTTGTTCTAAAAGCTTCTCAATAACTATCCTGGTTTGACAGTTGAAAATAAACCAAATCATTTTCCTATGACTTTCAGTACAGATTTGGCTTTCCAAGTGGATGTATTTTGTCAGGATTTCTTTTTAAATCTGCATTTCTTTAACTTCCATTTCTCTTCTATTTCATTAGTCATATTAACATTTCTTCCACAAAACATCTGCTTTTGACTTGTTACATCATCTTGGAGACATCTTTGCCTGCTACTTTATTTACATTTTAATTAGTGGGAGTTTTTCTTCTTAAATCTTTCTTGAGTAAATGTAAGACTATTATTCTTTTCACTGTTTTAGAAGAATGCTTTTGTGAAAACGTGCATTTAAGCATTCTAGTCAATTAGCTTTATGTTAACATATTTTCAGAGCCTAGAACACCAAGAGACTTTATTTTTCTCAAGCTCTGACAATAAAGGTTTTCACGGCACCAGGATCAGAGGCAGCACTCAGCCCTACACGCTTACTGACACCAACCCAAGGCACGTAACAGAGGTCTGCAAAGAGATTCCTACAGCCCGAAACTTGACCCAAATATACAGCCAAGGAAACTTCCCCTTTCAATGAAAAGTTTAAATTTTTTGAAAGAAAGAAATGGGCTTTTACCCTTAATCAGGATAAAAAGTCGTAAAATTTCACCAACAGGTAAAACAAATGTTACTTCCATAAAAATCGTAAGCAGTCATTTTCCTGTCTGGTTGCTTCCTAAACAGCCAGAGCACCTTGGAACTCAGGTAGCCGCAGTTTCTCAGGAGTCCCCAAGATGGGAGACTAACCAGGGAAACAGACTGGAAAATTCCCAACTAGCTTGTCTTTAGAAGTACAAAGTGTATTACTCTTTCTAATCGGATGTTAACTCTGCATGGCTGTTCTGTGTTGCTATCCCAGCTCTTTTCATGGGAAAGCTGGCTACAGAAAAAGTCTATAACAATGATGCTTAGTCTCCTTCTGGAAATAATATGGGAAATGAACACTGGCTTCCTGTTGAAAACCCAAAGAAATTTGCATTTCTGCGTTTCTTCCCCTTGAATTTCACAGAATGTTTTGAATACAGATGTACTTTTCATCAAATTGCTAGTAAGATTTTGTGCAGTTCCATAACTTTACAAAAATATTGAGGCTAAAAATGAGATTACAACTGCAAGACTGTTCCCTTCATAAGCTGAAGCTTATGAGAAAGGAGGTTTGAGCAATACTGAATGTACATGATAACCGAAATAACTTGTTTCAAGCTTTTCAATGTTAATTTGATTGATTAGCAGCAGACATAGGCATTTGATACATATTTGACTTCTGCTGTTGTAAAAGCGCACTTGAAAGTGGGAGTATTTTTGTGGTATAAATTAAAAATATATTAATTTTCTCTTTACTGCACATTTATTGCATATTTAAACACAAATGTACTAAAATACATAATTTATGGCATCTCTACTTCCTTCTACTCTCTATAAATATATACTTTTATTGGGTTATTCCTTAAAGTGAAATTCTGGACCTCTTGAGATCAATACTAATGTGTGCTATTAACTTCAATGGAGCCAAAATTTTAATATTGTAGTCTTACTCGTGACTCAGAAATTAGAACAAGCAAGTTATTTGGTTAGTGAACGTGAACAGGCTGTTTTCAGCCCCACGTTCCAAAACCGCAGTTACTAAAACTGAAAAGAGAAAACAGCAAGCAGGAAGAAACTTTAATATGTAATAACATTGGCTCCAACTGGAAGTTGCAGATTGTATTTCCTGAAATGAACTGCAGAACCCAAAACCGTACTCGGAAAAACTACATCTGTGCCGTGCAAGGAGGATGGGAACAGCTGTCACGCACCACACAAACAGCCAATATTTCCTTTTGATTGTTGTGGAATTGACTACCCTCTCTAAGGTCAGGAAATGCCAAGAGGAAAACTATTCCTTGTCGTAGTTTGCTAACCTTGTGCCTACGCATAAGCGGTGCAAGTGAAATTTTACACACTCAGCGTCTATTTTTTTGCCAGGAATACGAAGCAGTGTAGTATCACAAGTGCTCCCTCTACCCTTATTCTGTCTAGTGTTCCCACTCAGCTCTGACACAAATAATTCCTCTGCCAGCCTCGGCGTCTCAAGTGGTACGGGGCAGTCATGGCTTCAGGAACCGCCAGGACCCGTGACATCCCTCCATCGGTGTTGTATTCGTGTACACTAAGACCCTGACACGAGTCCCCTCTCCATTCTCTTTCCTGGTAGATGCACAGCCCCAGCGTGGCCTGGCGTCGCCGAGCTCTTCTGGGAGCCGTGACCCGCCGCCGCACCCCCCGCCCTCCCCGCAGCCCGCACCGCCGGGACGGGCACCGCCCGGGCCGGAGCTGTCCGCGGTGCTGATCTCTGGACCGGCATGGTCTGACAGGCGCTATCGTCGGTGCTGATCTCGGTAGGCGGGACCCGCGCGAGGCCATGCGGTATTCCCTGGGCGAGGAAAGGTATGTTTTATTAGACCTACTGTTATAGTGGGAAATAAACGAGCTTTTAGCCAAATGAGACATTTCATCTGCTTCCAGTAAGGTATTTTACAAATGAAACATGGTGTTTATCTATTTTGCCTCATCTGGGTTTTATATCTTTCCTATGATGTCAGATACATCACCACAAATTATGTTTCATTAGTATGCAGTGACACAAGTACATCACTTCTCTAAATAAAATCAAATAAATGGCGTTTTAATGTCTCACAACACATACTTATAAGAAGTCGTTCTTCCTAGCATATTGTAAATATATTTGCAATGTATCTTATGTTCTGCTAAGTGGAACAAGGCTTAAAGAAGTGATTTCTTAAACAAATGCTCTTGGAACAGCTAATTCCAGAGCACACAAGATGAGGGATTATTCTCTGTTAAGTCCTAAGTAATACAGAGTAGCTGGTTCAAGTAGTAATTATATAATACGAAACAGATGAGCAACAGTGACAACATTAATTTCAACAACCTCGGGGATAAAAAGGTCTCAGTGTATTATGGGAACACAATGTCTGAAAAGAATATTTCGCAAAACTAAGGAACCTATTTACGAGAGAAAGCAATGAGATTTCCCTGCAACCATTTAATAGCACTGAGGTAAACACTAAGGATCACAAATGTCTGTTTATTACTGGATAAAAATAAGTAAAGGAAAACAGACAGCATCACAAACTCAAACACTATTTGAGTTAATTCTCCTTCAGAAAATGGAAAATTTAACAAGAAATTTTATACCATATCATCCATAACATAAATTGCAAGTTATTAAGGAATTTGAAAGGACTAAGATATATTATTAAATTTAAAACAGAGATACAATTATTTTGTAAAGTATCATTAGAAGTAGGAAGTCTGGAAAATAATCAGTAGGTCTGCATCATCAAGAAGTAAAGGGACTAATTAAGGTTAAGAAAATGGCACAGAAAAATGGTTACTGATTTCTTCACATCTCAACGCAGAAGAGTCTGGGAAATATAAGATGAGAGCATGTAAGGGTATGGTCACAGAAAGAGATATCTTTGTAACAAGGTGCTGGAAAATGATGAGCTAAAGAGCAACACCCACGAGTACATTATACTGTACCTCCAAAAATTCTGACAATTTCAAAATGTTGTAGCTGACATGCTTTGAAGAGAAAAATGCAATTGCTCTTTAAAACCGTGTCCTATGTCGAAGCACCATCCAGTGCTGTAACCATTTTAAAAGCAAGTTCTATTGTAAACTTGGTAACTATGAATCCATATATTTTCTTTTGGCACTGACTGATAAACTAGATACAATGGTTGAAATGAAAATAAAACAGTTATATGTGTATGAAATTAAATATTACATATATTTATTTGTCCTACTTATGCAAGATAAATTACACCTTGATAATCATAGGAATTGTATTCATTTGGTAAACATTCATTCTGGACAGTGAGAAATAGGCATCCTATTGAAAAAATGAACATGTAATTTTCACAATGCAGACAGCAACTAGGGCTGCAATACATTTATTCACGGAAATTTGATTTAGAAATGTTGTCATGTAATGGTTTCCTAACATAGGGCTGGTAAAGGGATGGACAAGATACAAACATTATTGAAATTAAATTCATCCATCATTAGTACAGAAAGCAACAACTTCTTCTGGACATTCTAAAGCAGAAATAAATCTGTTTAGGACAGGAAGTGATGCAAGTACATCAGTGAACAACACCAGCTGAAACTGCAGAGGAACACAATTACTGAAAACCACATACTGGGTTCCTTAGCCATGACATTTTCATCAAAAGATCTTGTTTTAGGTCTCTGCTGTAATCCAAAGTTCAAATCCTTTCTCTTTTGAAACTGATAGAAGGATTTTGACCATGATTTCAATAATGAAAATCTCAGTCTAAGAATTTGCATCACAGCCCATATTTTCTTCCAAATAAATGCAGAAGAAGAACTACATTTAGTTCCAGATTTAAAGTTGCTGTAGTAAAATGATGTTTAATATTAGTCTCAGAAGATAAGTGCTAACATTTGCATTCTTTCTTAAAATGTCTATCACAAACTTTAAAAATTGGCCCTAAAGTCTATGTTAGCACATGAGAACAGTTCACTAAAAAAATTATTTTGAGTCTATAAACAATGAAAAAACTGCTGTATTTCAGACTGCCAACAGTCTGACACTGGAATGCATTTTGAAGCCATTCAGTGGAGCACTCAGTTTCTTTCAGCAATGACATTGTGTTTATACAACATGGCTCTAGTCATCACACACACACTTGGATCTAAACAGCTTTTTTCAGCCTGCGTTTTATGCACAATTATATGTATACTAAAGTCATTCATCCAGGTGATTTGAAGAACTTGTATCAAGCACCAGCACTTGATACAACATATGACAAGCTAAACAGGCTTAAATGAGGCACATAAAGAGAGGCTGATTAAGTCGCAATGCATTTTCCATCAATAGACGTAATGAAAATCTGATTCTGAACTCTCAAAATAAATTGATTTCAACTGTTAATGAAACTAAATATAGAATGCAATTTATTTTAAATTCTACTTATATGACAGCTATCTCTGGCTCCATCTTATGATATGATCAAAACCAATGTGATGCAACACCTTGTTTGCATGCAGTGGTAATTTTTCTACCAGTTTTCAATTTTTTCTTTACAGCTAGGATAGTTGTAGGATGTGGATAGTTGTAGATAGCTGGATGGTCAACCCCAAAGCATGTTGTTAATATTGGGGGGGGGGTGCGAATTAATATTTCTGCGGGCTGATGCTGATTATTAGATTAAAAATTGTCAGGTCAAGATGACATCTTTTTACACAGTAGTTGACAAGGTTTTCAAGATATGCACAGTACTGACTTTGCAAAAGCTCTCAAAAAGCTTAGCTGTCAAAAGCAATCATGAGAGAGCTTAGTCGTAAGTCACTAGATAGAATCAACATGCAATGATGCAGGTTTATCAAATTGGACATAATTTACCAGTGATAATATTCAGAAAAAATGAAGGAAATAAGATACTTAAATATTAAAAAAAGTAACAGTATAAACATTCATAATGCTGACACACATAAGAAATAGCATAGCACTATTAATCCAGCAGTGGAACGCAAACCTTGAAGTAATTCATTTCATTGTATGAGGCCACACTATCAGATTTGACTAGGCACTGCAACAGCTTGGTTAGGGACTGGAATAAGTGGCCCAAAGACGTGGATTCCCCATTCTCAGAGATTCTCTAAAATCAGCTGGACAAAGCCCTGAGCAACCTCATCCAACTTTGAAGTTAACCCTATTTTGAGTAGGAGGTTGAATTAGAAAGCCTCCAAAGATCCCTTCCAACTTAAATCATTCTCTGATTTAGATACTCCGTTCTGTAGGCTAGTTCCCTACACTCCTACTGCACTTAGTCAGTCTATAGACTGAAGTAAAGTAAGCCTACTTTAAGGGCAGCAAATACTTCATTTTAAGTAATACCAACTGTAAAAGAAAATATGGGCAACTGCTACATGATATAACTTTTTAGTGTAACTTATGTGCACAATCCTCTGTAAAATAGCCACTCCTCTCAGTAGGAAAATAGATCCTTTTCACACATTTTTGCTCTAAAAATGCTAAATTAATAACAAAACAGAGTAACACTTCTAGAAGCAAGAAAGCAGATTTGTAGGACACCTACTTTATTTTTTTGTGGGAACTAACAGTATATAAAAAATTATGATGCTGGAATGGCTTTGTAATTAATACAGTATACTGAGTGCCAGAGATCTGTGTTCTCTCTCCACCGCTTTCATATATTTATATATATGTGTGTGTGTGTATGTATATATATATGAGCAAACCCATTTACATCAAGCTTTTCAGATATGACTGTTAGCTTAGTATTTTTAGCAGGGTTCTTACTTCGATATTTAGGATCCACTGCAAATAAGTGTGCTAGTCTAGCTGATCTAAACTTTAAAAAAGAGTCAAGCCCAGTTTCTTTAACCTAAGCATCCAGTCATCAGTGGATCCTTTGCCATTTTTTTGCAACCTATCTTTAAATGGAAATAACATACTGGCCTTTTTCATAGGCCACTGTTTTTTTTATAGCTGCATTGATTCCTACTAGTGTGATGAACACCAATCTATATTCAGCACAGCATACAGAACATCTGCATTAAAATAGTGCCTCATATGAAACACTGAAGATAAAAAGGAAGGTAACGATCTCACTTGGAATACATCCTGTTCATCCTGTACACTGGAGGAGGTGTGGATCCGATCGCAAAGATTGTATTCAGTCCATGTGTACATAGAACAGTGCAGACCTAATTCGTATGAAGGTTAATGGCTTGGGACCTGGACAGTATTGCCACCTATGTTCTGTTGCCAACTGCTGGATGATCCCTTTTCAGCTAGACCATGGTAACCATGCTTAGGATATCGTGTATGATCAGCAAGAAGCAGCAGTATTCTTATTGCTATTGATGCATGTTGCTGTCTTGGCTGGTCACAGAATGAAACCTGCAGCTGTTACTACAAATTACATTCCCCAATGCTGAATCTAAGCCTCAGTGCAGAACTCTGCTCTTAATGCAATTTCATTTGCATGACCTCTCCTAATTTTCCACAGTCAGTAAGAAGTGGGTTCTACAAGAACTATTATGTGAACTCAAGTTCAGGTGGCAGGGTTCTTGCTGAAAATAGCATTTGAAGAGGGAACTTCCTCTTTGTGCTCTTCTGCCACAACTATGTGCCTTCCCGAAAAGCAGGCACATGGCATGGCCTGATTGGTAGTCCTGTTCAGGTTCATTCAAAGCACAGAAAACAATACTCGCTCTATGCTCTGTCGCTCTCAATTCTCCCAACATCAAATGTATCCGAGTCATTAGAATGAACCCTTTTTGCGTGTCATCTTTCATAATGCCAACTCTTGTTCAAAGCAAGCCAGACGTCTCTATCTGAGGCAATCTGCAGGTAGATATGTGGTAATGTCAGCGTTCACTTTCAAGCCCTTGTTAATTGTACTGAGCAGCAAATTACATCTTTCTTCTGTATTCTTACATCTTAAGGGAGATGAGTAACTAACAGAAGCAGTAGCCTGCATCTGAATGACTTAGCTACTGAGAGGTACAGGACATTTCTCCACAGAGTTGCATAAGAAATTTTAAGATACCAACAAAATTTTAGGAACCATTTTTAGGTTCTATTCCCAGTTTTATCATAAGAATGTGAGTTCATTATGAGAGATAAGGCCTGAGAATTAGCATTCCTGGCTCAAGAAACAAGTATGATTGCTTGATGCACAGAAGACCCCCATGGGAGACTTACAGAGAAAGACAAAGTCAGCCTATAGCATCTATGTTTTTAAAATGAGAAGGGTCTTAGATATGGGTGAGTCCTGTCCTACTCTCCTCCTCCATACGCGCTTTGTAAGAAGCTAATTCATGTATCTCATGCTCATAGTTTAAATGTTAAGAGACTGATGCAGAAGAGTCACAAGAACATGTGGAAAATGCAAAACATTTTAGACATACCAATAGTTTATTCTGAATGAGTATGTAAAGGAGAAAAACATTAAATAAATCTGTCGTTTCAGAGCCAGTATTCAGTATCAGTTTAAAGCACCCTTGTCAGTAGAAAGAAAAAAAGCTGTATTAAAAGAAAAGCTGAAAATGCGAAGCAGATTTGAAACTCTAAGCAATATTTAATCTTGACAAGTAATTGAACAATTAATTGAAACACAACTCAAATCCAGTACACAGATATAAATGTCAACAAAACCCATGTTTTATGAAAAGCAATTATAAACACAATTATAACACAAATGCATGTGTTTTATGAATAAAGATAACTAATAATGGATTCCTGATATTCAGTAGAGCTCCCTGATATTTTAATTTAGAAATAATTATAATAAGAGTGCTTATTGTAGCCCGTCTCAGGCATATCTAGTTTTCAAATGAAGAATAAACCATAGACAGAAGAGGAATTAAACTCTCCCTTTCTTCTGAGTGCTGAATTTTCCATTCTTGGTTCAAATAAATGAAGACAGGGTTGAAATTACCCATGAGACACTGACATCATCACAATACTCCAGCTGTGAATAAAGCAGCACCACTGAATTTCCTGTCCTTTCACAGAAGATGAGAATTGTCTCTGAAAACATACTAGCTAAGGTCAGGTCACTTCTAATACAATGAACATGCATTTAATAAACCCTTGTGATTTCTATAGTTATATGACATACCTATCATTGTCCCCAGACAGCATTGATACAATTAGTGTGGAGGGATTAATTATAGTTGGAAGACATCTGGTTTTTATGAGCAAATTCATCACTTCTTCTTAAAGTAATGGAAGGGACTAACCACGAGACTGCAAAACTTTTGAAAAAAGAACGCAGACAAGCCTGTATTGCACTCAAGCCAAGCAACATCCACCTTTCGTACTATCACACATAAACACTACTTGTAACATTTCACACAGTGAAACCCATCTTCCACCTAGACAATCTCTTCCATAACGTTGCTGTTACTAAATTATGATTTCTTTTCTAACAATGTTAAACAGGAAATGTATTCTTCTCTCATAAATCAACTACATCTGAGGTATGATTCCCAAAATTGTCCAACTTTCCCTGGAATAAATTTTTCTCATTTTGGGAGAGAGTGGGTGAGAGATGCAGATAGCTCAAGCAAGGTACTCAAACAGCGTCTCAGCCTTGAGCTATAAGAAAGAAACTGAGCCGTTTACACACACATTCAAAGTTATTCTTTTTCCATACCCTATACACAAGTATGCTAGATGTGACAAATCCTGATGTATAAAATGGAGACTTAGTCACTACTAATTTTACTGAAACCAACCACTAATTTTCCATAAGCCACTGAGTAGCTTCCTTGTGATAGACAACACTTCCAGCTCTCAAATGGGGTGTCAATTATACATTTGAACACATGACATCATGAAGGATATGGTCCAGATCTGAAAACTGCTCCATAATACCTTTAATGCCAGAGCCTGAAAGATACTGTGTTCTCACTTTTGCAGAGGGCCAGCATGTTCAGCCTCCCAAGCTGCGACCGTGCACCCCCAACAACAACAAATGTCATCCATTTGACTGCTACTGAGAGTTTTTTCTTGTACTGCAGCCTGTGTGAGAAAACTCCTGAGAAGGCAAACAGGCTCGCCAGGCTTTTGTGAGCATGACGACACATACAATTCGATGGCAGAGTGATTTATTTAAACAAAACAAATTTTATTTACAGGCCAGTTGTGTAGCATGGCTACATACAAGGGGCACAGAACACTCATTTGCTGCCCAGTTGGCTGAATTCTGTTTGGATCTAGCATATACAGCTTAAATGACTATGATTAACTCGCAAGTCACCAGTAGCTGACTTCATGCATTAAAAGACATATGTACAAAGGACTAGCGTACAGAGTTGCAACCACATGAGGCTCTGAGAGCAAAAAGCTTTGATGTAGAAAACTTTCACAAAGTCAAATTTCCACTGACCTTTGGCTCAGCCTCACCTAGTCCAACTTCAAGATACAGAATGACTTTAGAAAAAATGGAGTGTGTGGTACACTGCACAACTGTGCACTAGACAGGAATGTGGGAAATGAGAGCAGCAAGTTCTTTTTTCATGTTCACATGAATCAGTAGTGACAACTGCCCAGAGGTGGTGGCAGGAGCAGCAGATTGCACTGTAGGCCAGTATCTGATCAGCTTTGTTACTGGCATTCTGTACTTTCTCTTTCATATACACCTCAGCTCTGCAGAAAGGCAGTTGCTGGGCTTTTTCCTTTTACTGTTAGCATCAGCCAAATACATACGGTACACTTTTTGGGGATAAGCATCAGCATTTGCAATAGAGGCTAGTACCAGATACCTCAACAGACAGGTACTATTAGCATGCAGGAAGGCCACATCACTAGAGGAAATACAGCAAAAAATAACCTAAATTTTGTTTTCCTCTACTGTAGAGGACTTACAGCAGGGCTCTAAAACACCCTGATTATGTAGCTGGAATTAAATATTCTAAATTAATCTATGCCTCTCAGAAGGTGACATGCAAAAGACTATTTACAGGCCTGTGCTTGAACTGTGCAAAATGACCTGAGGCTAAGTAAAGTGCATGGCTGCCTATGCTGATAGTATATTGTAAAATTTAATGTTACTATTAACTAGGAGAAACACAGACAAAGATATGAAAATTCCTCTATAGTCTCTTCCCATTACTCATCTCAGTATTAGTCTGGGAGGACTGCAACTCAAGACTCCAGGAAAGGGCAGCCAGAGCTATCGTGTCTCTGTTCATCAGCTCCTGTTTTACTTCCTCCATCTATACAATTCCCCCTCTTTTTCTCATATGCCATAGGATAATTAATCAGTGCTATCAACGAGCCTACAGTTAGTCCTAAACCGTGATCAGGATTTGCTTATATACCAACTCAGCCAGGGAGTTTACACATGTCTTCAAGTATTCCTGCAAGTAATCTTTTCCTATGGAGTCTTATTAGACATATTCCTTAATGTACTAGTTCCCATGTACTGGCTTCCAAAATCCTGTTGTCCCAGAAAGTGTGTAGCAACTATTAGAAATACTTTCTGGACTACCCATCTGGCTTCTATGCTGCGTTTGAGAACTACACAAGCGTGCAGGAGTGCCTCTACACACCCCAGAAATAAGTATTCAGATCCAGATTTATTTGGAAATAAATATCATAGCCAGATGGATAGGGTGACTTGCTCAGTTGAACAGGTATGAAACCTCTCCCAATTTTGTATGTGACCTAACTTCAGGTACAATGGATTTTGCTTTTTCTTTCCCTGAAGGTAGTCTGCTCCTCAATCTAATTCCTGGCTGTTGAGCTTTCATGCTGGCGGGGGGCTGCCATACAGTCCTCTACAAAGCACACAAAGAAAGACACAGGGACTTTGTGTGCCTTTTTCCAGGATTTTAATAAGCTAGAGAAGTGGAATGTGGCTACCCACAGAGATTATTATTTGGAGGAAGTACTAGACTGGTTAAAGGTTCAAATCTGGGGATTCCATTAAGCAAGATAAAAAGCTCAGAACACTCCCCTACTCAGGAAGTGAAAGCCAGCATTATCAGTGGAAAATACTTCAAAAATGATATGCATAGGATGATTTCTGTGCCAATAACAGAGGCAGGCCAAGATATAAGTGTGCCAAGAAAGCACACCAGCAGCACGTTTGGGGATTTGGCCTCACCTGGCAGCAGCAGCAGGCTGTGACAGACAGAATGCGCTTTTATGCCTGCTCCTGAGGTAGGACTGGACTCCAGGGATGCAAATAACATCTGCACCAGGGGATTGGCCTTACTTGAAAGACAGGACTAGTTGAATTGTGCAATTTTATGTCTAAGTGCTCTACTTGTATAGAAATCTCAATATTGGATTGAGTCTTCTTTGAAATGTAGTTCCAGTATCGGGACATACTTTTTAGTATGAACAGTGCCACAGTTCAGAGAATTGATGTTCTCTACGATTTCATGGAGAAGGAACAAAGATATTATCAGGTCTATATTCATCCTCTGAGTAGTGCACGTAGAGAGGCAACACGAGCGGGGACATACACGTACTGTAACCGCAGACACTTGGGTGGGCACACCTTTCTCTGTCCATCTTCACTTTTCCCTACCCTTATACAAACTTGTCTGTCTAGAGCACTTATCAGTGAAATGTTCAATGTGTAGCTTCTGGAACACAGACAAAACTGTGATGTGATCTGGAAGCAGGAGAAGACTGACAGTGTGTTTCTATTCTACACGCTGGCAGGTAGACCATGAAAGTAAATGGTTTGATAAAAGCTAAATTTCCAGAATTGCTTTACATTTGGAGCTATATAAAGGAAATAATCAAAGGCTCTTTCTCATGTAAGTATTGCTGACAAATTATTAGATTCATCTTTCTTTGAACTTTGATCTAAAGTACAGGTTTTTGCTTTATGATTTTAGTTCTGAGTGTTCCCCTTGCCATGAATTAGGCTTGCCAGGACAACTCTTTCTGGCTTCGTTCATTTGAATTAGATGCATACCATCATGTAGAAACTGAAAAATACTTCTTCCTTCTCATATCTGCAGCCAAACAGACAGCAAAAACCCTTTGCACATTACAGCTTGGAAAGAAGGAAAAAGAATTTCCCATCATTCTTAATACTGTAAAATCTCCTCCTTGTAAAAAAGCTGAACATCCATCTTGATCTAACTGCTACTATAGGACAACATTACTTAAGCCTTATCACTAAGTGCAATAATCACCCTTCACAACAGCGTAACAAATAAAAATTGCTCCAGGACCATATTCCTTTCTTTTGCTGAGAAGCTCTATGGCAGCATCTAACAGGCTAACTTTGGAAGGCTGTGACCTTTCTTGTTACAGATAGAATCTTGGTGATATAAAACTTTGGCTGAAGTCCAGTAATATGTGTATTACTGATTAAATATACAGCAATGCTCTCACATGGAAAGCATTCATTTCCCACCTCTCCTCCCAAGACAGCTATTTGAAATGCTTACCGTTTTTCTTGCTTTTGGGGCATCCTCACCATGACCAGGGACTCACAATTAATTCCTACTGGTTTGTAGTCACACAGCCTCATCTTATCTTTTTCTTCTGAAGAGTCATCAGTGGGACTCCAGGTTCATCCCCTATATAAAGCATACAGCTTCATACCTCTTTCTGGGTCTCCACTGCTTTCTGCTGGAAAGCCAAGTCACCTTGAATGTCCATATTTTTCTCTAGGAAACAGAAAACACTGTTTCCTTGTCAAGCCAAATGCCCTCAGGTGAGCCAGAGCATGGCGTAGTCGATGATACCTATGACTAATCCACCACTTGCTCACCTGAATGCACAGCTCCCAGGTTTACTTGGAAACCTTAATCCATTGTGTCTGCCTGCAATCACCACTTCATTGTGTCGCAGTTTGATTTACTATCTCAAAATGGAAATAATTAAGAAAAACCTGTTGTAATCAAACATTCTCAGCATCCCTTGACATTTAATTTACTTTGTAGTCTGGAAGTAGTCATTAAGATATTAAGGCTCAAAGTAAGTGTTCACAAAGAAAAAATTACATGTAGCACTAGAATTATGAGGTTTTTAAGACGGTAGTGTCGGAATCAATAAAATTTAGGATCTATTGGTCTCCTCTGTTTTCCTGTGCAGATAAATGGTGTGTTTAACCGATGTGGTGGGCTGTTCACAAAAGAAAAATGCTTTCTAAAAACAGCAAGTATAAAACATTCTGGCATTATTTGTCTCCAGTAAACCAGCTAACACCAGTGTGGCATTTTAATCTAACAACTTTGGAACTAATGTACTGACTTCACAGTGTGTCTCTAGAAACTGGAAGTGCCATTCACATTACATTCTATAAAAAAAGCGGCTGCCCAGATGTGACGAACTACAGCATGGTAACAGCAAGCATTTAAATAATTTAAAAACAGTTCATCTCATAGACGTACACAGAAGTGGAGGATCTTCAAGTTAGTATTTTTAATAAATCTGTAGGGTTTGACCAGTTTTCATAATCTCTCTGAATAGCACATCCTGCTCACCATGCTAAGCCTGACCATAAAACACATGCCAGACGATTTGCCATTTGAAAGAATTTGTAAATAAAATGGGGTAATATCGTACAGCTCAATGGTTACTCATCCCCCACTGCACAGCAGTGTCACAGCGGATGGTCTGACAGAGCAATAAAAATGCTGTCTGCTCTCCTGACCAACCTGAGGTATACAGTGACTCTCCTTGTGCAGGTCTCCTTCGTGTTTTGTGAGAATGCAACACATATGGACTCACACAATGACTTAAAAACATTGAAGGAAGGGACAGAAACTATCGTACTATTTCCTTTCCACCCTTCTTAACCAGGGGTGGCATGGGTCACAGAAAAGACTTCACTCGGATCACTGTTTCCCTGTTGTGGTGGGTTGACCCTGTCTGGGCATCAGGTGCCCACCAAAGCTGCTTTATCACTTCCCTCCTCAACTGGACAGGGGAGAGAAAATATAATGGAAACCTTGTGGGTCGAGATAAGGGCAGGGAGAGAACAATTACAGTCATGGGCAAAACAGACTCGACTTGGGGAAATTAGCTTAATTTATTAGCAATCAAATCAGAGTAGGATAATGAGAAATAAAAACTAAGTCTTAAAACACCTTCCTCCCATCCCTCTCTTCTTCCTAGGCCCAACTTCACTCCCAATTTTCTCAACCTCCTCCCCCCAGCAGCACAGGGGGACGGGGAATGGGAGTTGTGGTCAGTTCATCACATGTTGTCTCTGATGCTCNGAGAGAAAATATAATGGAAACCTTGTGGGTCGAGATAAGGGCAGGGAGAGAACAATTACAGTCATGGGCAAAACAGACTCGACTTGGGGAAATTAGCTTAATTTATTAGCAATCAAATCAGAGTAGGATAATGAGAAATAAAAACTAAGTCTTAAAACACCTTCCTCCCATCCCTCTCTTCTTCCTAGGCCCAACTTCACTCCCAATTTTCTCAACCTCCTCCCCCCAGCAGCAGAGGGGGACGGGGAATGGGAGTTGTGGTCAGTTCATCACATGTTGTCTCTGATGCTCCTTCCTCCTCGGGGCATGGACTCCTGACACTCTTCCCCTGCTCCAATGTGGGGTCACTCCCACAGGAGTCAGTCCTCCCCAGATTTCTCCAACGTGCATCCTTCCCATGGGCTGAAGTTCCTCACAAACTGCTCCAGTGGGAGTCCCTTCCATGGGGTGCAGTCCTTCAGGAACAGACTGCTCCAGTAGTCCTCTGCAGGGTCACAAGTCCTGCCAGTAAACCTAGTCCACCATGGACCCCTCTGTCCATAGGTCCTGCCAGAAGCCTGCTCCAGCACGGACATCCCACAGGATCACAGCCTCCTTTGGGCATACACCTGCTCTGGTGTGGGGTCCTCCACAGGCTGCAGGTGGATATCCGCTCCGCTGTTAACCTCCAGGGGCTGCAGGGGGACAGGCTGCCTCCCCACGGTCTTCCCTCCGGGCTGCAGGGTAATCTCTGCTCTGGCATCTGGCACACCGCCTCCCCCTCCTTCTTCACTGACCTCGGTGTCTGCAGAGTCGCTGCTCACACATACTCTCACTCCTGTCTCTATCTGCCGTTCCACGGCAGGGTTTTTCCTCCCTCTTACATAAGTTATCCCAGAGGTGCTACCACTGTTGCTGATTGACTTGGCCTTGGCCCACAGTGGGTCCTGCTTGGAGCCAGCTGGCATTGGCTCTGCTGGACATGGGAAAAGCTTCTAGCAGCTTCTCACAGAAGCCACCCCACTAGCGCCCCTGCTACCAAAACCTGGCCATGCAAACCCAATACACCTGTGCAGTCCCCATGGGACAACCAAAACCCAGCTGTCCACAGCTGCAAGTTCAAGCCACTTACTCCCGTACTGGAATAAGCCTAGTCCTGGGACCGGTGCTGCTGTTTCTCCCTCTTCCCACCTGACATTGATCTCACTAGCCTGGATATCCATTTCACGGATCTTGGACAAACTGATAGCTTAGGCGAGACAGCAGCAGTAAAACCAGGATGATCTGTTAAAATGCCAATGACATATTGTTAGAACTCTCTTGTTCGTGTTCATCCATCAGAGATTCTCACATCACAAAGTCACTTATTTCTCTAACCATCCCTAGAGATTTTTTCTTCCTTTTACTTGGGCCAAGGGTCACAGTCAGAATCTTACAATACATACAAAGTAAGAGCATTACAGCTTTTTTCGTCTCTAAATATCTTGATCTTACCAGTTGTCTGCAAGAACTAACGAACTAAAGGAACTAATGGAGTCCGCAGAACTGAAAGCTCTGTTCACAGCAAGCTGTTCTTTTCTCAAGCAGGATTCCCATAGCTCTAAAGGACATGTTACCCACATAAAGGTTAAAGGACTTGTATTGTTCTTGCTTAGGCATATATTCCAATTCAAAATGGCTCGCGGAGAGCAAGCAATAGAACACACCTAAAACCAGTGGGGTTCTTTGAAATCTACTTTCTCAGTATTGCAGATCAAACTCTGCTCTCAGCCACCGATGCATCGGCCCACGAGAGGCTCCTGCAGCGAGCCTTCAGCCCAACGGCGCGGCCGGGGCTCGCTGGCACCGCCCGCAGGGTCNGAGCTTTGCTCGCAGCTGCTGGAGAGGCCGCCCGGCGAGCAGGTAGAGGGGGCTGGGGCGGGAGGCGGCGGTGGTGTCGTCGTTCGGCAGCGGCCCGCGGCCCCGCTTCCGCAGCTCCCGGCTGCCTGAGAGGGCGAGCGGTGCAGGGCTCCCTCGCTGCCTGTTGCAGCCGCTGGAGAGGCCCGGCGTGACCCCCCGTTAGCGGGCCGGGCCCGGCCCTGGCCCGGCCCTGCTCCGCGGCGGGGAGGAGGAGGGGGGCGGCCGAGCAGCCCCCTCTCGCCGAGCTCCCTACATCTCTCTTGAACCGTAGGCGGGGAGTGCGGGGCTGCCGGCTCGTCCTGGGAGGCCCCAGCCCAGCCTGGAGAGGGGAGCGGAGCAGCGCAACAGGTACGCTGTGCTGCTGGGGATGACACCGAGACAGGAGTGGGGTCCCAGGACTCCCCACAACAAGAATTTTTAACTCAAGGTTTTGCGGCATTGAAGAGAGAAAAGCCAAGACTAAAAATCGTGTCTGCTTTAGGGTGTTGATATTACACTGATGTTCAGGTATCTGCTGTGTGGACTAAACCTCAAAAGGTGAAGAGACACCCGTTTTAGCTCGCTTCACATATGAGCATTACCACGGGACAGAAGGCATTTGCTCCCTCTCTCTTTGCTCTTTAGCTGCAAACTCTGGAAATGTTGAGTGTGTATTGTTCAATACCTACATGTTTTCCCACTCTTCTGTAAGAAGGAAGGATTTGAGAATGTTGTGTCTGGATGAATAGTTGTATGCATGTAAACATTTTAACTGCCATATTTGGAAAACAGCAATTGATTGGACTTTATCTTCATCATATTTAATCATACAGTGAATTAATAAGTCTCAAAGGATCCTGTAGCTACATATTTTAAGAATCTTGAAGGCAGTTCGTTTTATCACAGAGGAAAAGTCTTTAAAGAAAAATACACAGTCACACAATTGTGTAAATGTAAAGCACAGTAATTGATTAAACTGGTTTAGGATGGATATTTAAAAGATGCTTTTGTTTATGTTCTATACTGTAAGGCACCAATAAGGAGCCATCAGCAGAAAAATTTTTAGTGGAGGAGGCATTCCAAGAAAATTGGTATGGAACACTAAATAGGATTATTAGTTTTGTGCAAATCCCATATCTTTTATGTGTGTTCATATTGGGTCTTGATACATGTAATCTTTGCATGTGGAAGTACAGCACTTGATTCATAATAGAAAGTCTTGAGACAGTGCAGATAATAGCAGTAAGAGTCATAAAGATCATAGCGCTTCTGTTGCTATTCATTTTTTTTTTAATTAGTAAAACGTTTTCCAATCTATGATCTCAGCATGCAAATACAAAGACAATTGCATTTCTAGTGTGTGCTGAAGCTCAAGTATAAAAGTGTTTTGTTGCACCTGGCAACTCCAAGCTTTTGCTGGCCAGTTTGGAGTGGCACTGTAGAACTTGTTGCAGGTGTCTGCAACTGACAGAAGTGGGGTAAAGAATAGAAGCTCTACAAGGCTGGCAAAAATGTTTGGGAGGAAAATAACAAAACAGTAGTGAAAGGATGTGGATCCCATTTGGTTTTTATTCTTTCTTCCAAATATTGATCACATGTGCCGCAAACATTTAAGTAAACAAATTAAATTGTTTTCTTTGATAAGACAATGTATTCTCCTTAAAGAACCAGGATCTTGCATACCAGAAATATGAGAGGTTTTCCAAATACTATATAAAGTAGGGCAAACAATTGATCACTTAATTTAATCTTTGAAATTATCACACCAGCCAATAAACTTCATCTTCTAAAAGAATGAAAACATTTAAGATAATTATGCTTTGAGAAGCAGTGAAGGATGGGGATATGAATGATATCTACACTACATCAAATCACGAGCTCTTAGAAGAGGTCCTATGTGAAGTCTCTGAATTTTAAGGTGAAGTTTTCATCAGTGTTTTGACAAGACTTCCAGGTCATGGTTGCCTCGAAAGGACTGGACTTTTTAACTTCAGTGTATTTGTTTCAGAACTATATTCCTGTTCACAGTTTTATGTGAAAAAGGTACTCTTTATCATCAGCATATTTTGAACCAGTTTGAAAGTATAGGTGGAAGAGAAATGTCTTGGCTTTCTGTAGAGGCAAACTTGAAATATGGTTAGTTTGGCTCTTCCCCCGTATGCTCTTTTTGAGGAATCCTTCTTAAGAGGTCCTTTTAAGCAAGAATTAATGACTTCTAAAAATATTTTAAAATATATCTACTTTAGCTTGGAAAATAGCAATCTTTCTCTTTAACATTTAAAAGTGCATGGAAAGATACTTCAGGCTTTCTCTGAAAAGATGTTTCATAGAGCAGTGTTCAAGTAAAGCACATAACAAGTTTGCAGACACCAGCAAGTGGATTTTACTCTGTAGTAAGTATTTAATGTAAGTAGAGTAACAGTTTAGAGACTTTTTAAAAAATAAAATAAAGGGAAAGGTGGTTATTAAGTGGCAATTCAGCATGTTTCTTCAGAAGAATCGTGAAGTTTACTGTACTTCATGGTGTATAATGTAATGGCAACAACACAGCTTTCTTCCATCATTTCTCTCAGTGAATCCAGCCAAAGAGCACAGCTCATGATGGGAGAAGATGTAGCATTATTTATATCACCTGTTTATTTTTGTACAGCAGGTTGGAGAAGCCAGAATGTCGGTTCAATAACTTCCAAGCTTTAAACTTGAACCAAATTCGAACCAATTCAACATACAAAATCTTACACTTGAAATCTCAAGTAAAACATTTTCTAATTATCTGGGTAAAATACAGCTTTAACATTCATGTCAAACTAAACATGGAATGGCATTTCTCTTCTTCAGTCTTCTGTGCTCATGGTGTTTTAGATTTTACACTTTTTGCTGTAATCAACACAAATGTCAATATTTACTTGTTATCTATCCAGGTAAGCCTGTGTTTTAGTATTCCACTTCTCTTTGTAAAGTCTTGCAGATCTTTTCCCTACGTTGTGCACTCTCAGCTTATTACTCTCGAACACTTGCTGCTTTCAGGTACCAGCCTGTCACATTTGCCCTGCTAGACTTCAGGCAGAGAGTGAAGGAAGTAGTAATGTGCCTCAAGAATGTGTTTTATGTGTAGTTGAAACCTTACAAACTATTTTGGACCTAATTAATACAACATAATGAAAAAAACAGATCATGTTTATGTATTGCAGCATGGATACTTTGCATTTAATAGAACCTTTATTTTTATAAAACCTTTGAAAGATACTGAACTCCAAGTCTGAACACTGAGGTAATTATAACTCAAATAAGTGATGTATGTAACTTAATTCTCCTGGCTTGCCTAGGCGATGCTATTGTACATTATTCTGTATTCTAGCGGTAGCATATGGGTGAACTTGCTCTACTTGTGAATACTAGAAAAGTGATCTGACTTTTTGGGTTTTATTTGATTAAGGATCCAAGACCATTCTCACGCAGATTGACTGATGATTTTTGAAATCTGATACTTTTGAAGGTGACATGTTAATGAAATCAGTAGTTCTTAAATACTTTGGTCCAACTTTATTTCTGTCTTCTTCGTCCACCTGCCAGAAAATGGTGCTGTCTTCTGTCTGTGTCAATTACATTAGTAGTATTTTAGTATAACCTGGAGAAATATCTAAAATGAAGTATGTATCATTTTTGGTACCTAACCCAATATGTGGGGTTTGTTATGCTTAAAAAAAACCATGTAGCAATCCTAAAACATGTAATGGTCAAACCCTTAATGGGCGCACTTATGCAAATCAGGCCCAAGATATGTCATGTTGTGCACCAGGAAAGCAAACGGACAAATAACAACACTTACAGAAAGTTTGGATTAAGTGAGCTGCTGTGCAGCACAAGGGAGTACTCGGCTGCTGTAATCACCATGCCATCTGTTCTCATCCTCTTGTCCCATATCCTGCTAAGCGTGTGCCTCCCAACCTCTGCAAACAGGGGTAGAAGGATCTTATAACAGTAGCCTCGGTCACTATTTGGAGATTCACTTCATGTATGTGTTGGATATGATATAAATATGTGTTAGGATATGCTATGAACCAAGGCACAGGAGAAGGCATCCTTTAAAGAGACGCTCAGGAATGGTTGAGTTAAACTGTGACTGTTGTGGGTCAGAACTTTTTCATGCTCAGGCACCTAGCCTTCTCCCTTCTAAAACATGTAATGTACCAATAAGTAAGTAAAGGAAGAGGCTAACAGTGCATAGTCTGAGAGTGTTTTCATGCTTGAAAGAGGCCACCTTGCTTGTCTGAAAACCTGTCCATTTTTCCCAGCTGTAAGCTGGTCTGCTAAATAATAGCACCACTTGTGCTCCATTGCATCTGCAACACTGTCGCAAAACCAGGGGCAGCTGAAATCAGGTTTCTACAATAGCCTTGGACGTAGGCATTTTTGCCAGTCACACTTATAAATGTAGTAAGAAATTTTCTTGTCCAGTACTCTTGATACATCTCTTAGTTTACCACTCCCTATACATATAGTTTAGTATTCATAATGTTTTCATCAGAAGTATAATGATTTCTAAGAATTTTCAAGAACATGGCAAAAGATTATTTGAAGCTCTCAAAAATAAGTTTACTGATGATCCAATTAATAGTTACATGTACACACATTTAGTATCTTAATTGGTATAGAACTCTCTTTGAACTCTGTCACCAGATGCGGTAAGCCCTAGGAGGTTTTTAAGGTATGGTGTTGACCTTTCAGCCAACTGGGCATGAATCAGGAATTTTCTTATGTAGCACTATGAAATACTGGGCCATTACAAACTTGAGTTCTTAAAGAACACATCAATGAAATTAAAACATTTTGAAAATCAATAATGTTTTCCTGAAGAGTTCCTAATGAGTAAAATGTGCTGAACTTTTTGATAGAGGATTAATTAGCTGCTACTGAGATTTTATGGAAGACAAATATTTTTTTCTATAAAATGTTCTGTGCGTTTCTTCATTTAAGAATTAGGTATATAAATTTTATTGATGGAATTTATTTGTATGGTAACAATCTTATCTCAGGATAGATAAAAGCTATATTATCTATGACTAGCATTTGAGCGTACAAACCCATAAAGCCCTGATGTTCAGTTTAATTATTTCCTATTGTAAGCAAACAGGCGTTGTCTTCTATGCTTATAGTAATAGCATGACCTAGAGGAAATACAATCCAGGGCTGTCTCTGTTGATCATCCTGATTAGTTACCTAATCTGATTACTCTTCTTTGTGTTCCATATGTCAGATTCAAGGCAATAACCAGCACCGATGTATGAGGCCTGCTGTAGTTTAACAATACATTAAAAAAAATTGCCTAATGTAATTAATAGACATGCAGTGAATGTCCTGCCTTTAACTTGATTAATGGTCTACTATGAGGATTTGCTTTTGTTCATTTGTCCTTTCTTCTCCTGCAGTGAACTTTCAGCTGCTATTACTTGCATACTGGCTTTTGTAAGGTCATAATAAAGTTATCACAGATGTGTTTATGTACGTAGAACTTGATTTGAAAAAGTGTATTCAACTGAAATCAGTTACTGGTGTAAGAGACTGTAATTAATAAGTTTATGCATAAAAACTAGTGATACAGTGAAGTCGTTGTTCCTGGGTAATGTTTTTTCTATGTTTCTGCTCTTAATCATTTGACGAGCATTTGCAAAATATACTAATTTTAATATTCTGCATGTACTAAATCATACTCAGCTGAAATTAATTGTAGAATGAAGCTTTATTAGAATATAAGGTATGCGCCCTTGGTTCATTCCCTCTTCAAGGCTATAAGCATCAGAAGACCTAATTTTTCTAAATATTTTTGGTCTTCAAATAAACTGACTTTACACATTAACTTTAATTTTAAAATGCCCTGAGTGGATTTAGAGATCTGGGTTAAATCCTTCCTTCACTGCTTTTACAATCTTATTAATTTCAAAGAGCTTTATATGTGTAAATGAAGAATAAATTTGACCTTTCGTTTTGAGATACAAGCTCACGGGGCAACACTATTTGTTAATCCTCTCAAAGAAATCTTTATTCGGAATCTAGTTCCGGTGGATTACTTGCATGAGTAGCAACTGCTGGATCCACCCATGTTAAAATGTATTATATTTCAATTTTAATTTTTGTTGTTCCAGACTTGTGTTTAACGGGATGGTTCTATCAACTGCCTGAGGGTTATTTAAAATCTGAAGTTACTTCTTGTCAAAAACTGAAACAGTATATTAGGGTGTATGAACAATGCATACTATTACCTACCATTGTGAGAGCACAATGTTTTTAGTGAGTATTATTGGT
This sequence comes from Rhinoptilus africanus, assembly GCA_013400135.1. Lineage (NCBI taxonomy): Eukaryota > Metazoa > Chordata > Aves > Charadriiformes > Glareolidae > Rhinoptilus > Rhinoptilus africanus. Next base: position 109,815 of record VXBO01004756.1, read on the forward strand.
CAACTCTACTTTTTTCCAAAGTGATGAGGGATGTAATTTCTGAAATCTTTAGTAATATGAATGCTCCTACATAAGCAAATTTTTTTAATTTTTAAATTTCTTTTTTAAACAAATGAACAGTGCCTAAAGTAAGATATGCATCTGTAACATCAGGGCATTTTTGAGTTACTGTTGATGTAATGTTCCTAACCTTGTCCTCATTAGTTATTGTAGCACATATGGTATGGAGGATCACCTACTGCTCTTAAACCATTTTCTTGTACACCATATGTGCTCTAACACTCAGACACAATGGGATGAATAAAATGCAAGCTGAAATATCTCAATGTCCTTTTATTTATTACTTAGAAAGCTAGAACAGTTTATTTTTGGAAGACGAATACTATAAATAAATTAACGTATTAAAAGAACCTGGATTTCATTTAATTGTACATCTAAATATAAATGCAGTTTCAGTGCCTTAGTCAAGCCCAGGTACATCACAGACAGCTGAGATTAATCCCTCAATTAACATTCAGTTCCACAGAATACTGTGGATGCATTCTGACACTGGTGAACAAGGTTGTGATTCCAAATATGATCCTTAAAAGGCCACAAAAACTCCGGTACACTACTGAAGGAAGATGTGAGAGCATCACCGTTCTTCCAGGTCCCTATTGTCGTGGAATTTACTGAGTAAAAATGCTCAAATTGAAAAAAAAAAATGTAAACCATGTCTCATGCTACAGAGGAACAGAGTGAGCTTGACCTTGCCATTCTTTTGGTGAAACATGAACCAGCGGTATGCACTGGGGGAAGGAAGGTAACAGCACGCTGGGCAATGCTTCAGCTTGGAGAATTGGTGGGATCTAATAGCAGCCTTCTAATGCATTCAGGGAGGTTGTCAAGAAGATGGAGATAGGCCCCTCGTAGAGGTGCATGGAGTGAGAGACAGCGAATATAAATTGAAATGAAGGAGGCTTTGACTTGATATAAGGATAAGCATTTCTTGTAAAGATAGTCACGCAGTGGAACAGGGGCATTGTGCCATCTCCATCCTTGGAAGTTTTCCAGATCCAATTGGACAAAATACTAAGCAACCTCTACTGACCTTGCTTTGAGCAGGCCTTTGGACTAGAGACCTCCTGAAGTTCCCTTCTAGTCTGAATTGCTCTAAGGGTTCTATATTCAGTCTAATATAGCTGGTTTAACTCTGATAGATTTACACAAGGCCAGATATATCATATAAGAAATTTTCCACTGCCTCTAGAAGCAGAAATGATCTAACTCTACAGAAGACTAATAGTGATTTAGAGAAAGTAACGTCTGTCTCCCACCTTCCTTGTCGTTCCCCCTAAAGCTAAGTAATAAATTGGAGGGGAAAAATTCCTCCTCGGTCCCTGGAAGTGAGCAACATAAGCCCTGAAGGATAGTTTAAATGATGTATAAACATCATTAATTACACAATAAATGATGATAAACCTGCATTTCCCGTTGTTAGTACTTACTCACTTTTACCTCAGATTTTCAGGCAGATGCAAGATCCTGCTTTTTGGCTTATAGTAAACTTCATCTGGTAGTTTTCTTTATGTTTATTGCATGGTGTAATAAGCCATTAGTTTGATGTTTATTCCACTTAAGCATTACTGGTCAGAATACAATAAATACATGATTTCCACCATTAAAAAAAAAATCAATATGTGCAGAAATTTTCTTTTACGTACTCCAGTGATATCAGTGTGATCAGCATCAGCAGCAAACAAAAATGCACAAAGATGGATTTTATGATGTAGGCGTTCTAAAGCCAATGGCCTAATAATGCGGTTAATTTTTGGGAGATTTGCTTACATCTTCCAACTTTTTCTTCTTTTTTTTTTTTAATATACTATTTTTCAGTTTAATAATTTTGTAATTTTAATCTAAGATTTAGCCGACATGATCCAGCAGAAGCAAGAAAGAAAAAGGTATCTGAAAAATGTACTTACTGCAAGTCTGTTTTCATTGTGTAAAACATTGATTAGCTGTTGTAAGTTGACATAGTGTAATAAAATGGAAATTTGGGTATGTGTCAGAGAGAAAATGTTTATGCAAAATGAGGTGGTCAAAGAGTATAATTCAATTTTTTGTTGTTCTTTTTATTGTTTGCAATTTCCATTTCTCAATTTCTATTTCCTCTCTTTTCAGGAGCCTGATTCTGAATACACTGTCTTTCAGGTAAAATTCTTTTCATAAATACAATTATTAGATGCAGTCATTGGGATGAATTTCTGATATACTGAGTAATACTTGTTTTGTTGTTAAATCCTTAATGGCATAAATTTGTTTTTCATCATTGGTAAGGTAGTACATTTGATAAGGGGTATTTTAAATAGGCCGCTTCTATATTTGATAGAAGCTTATTTCTCTCATATATTTCCTATAGGTTTATTCAGTAGATCATTATCTTAGTGCCTTCTAAGAGGTACACCGAATCTTATCTTGAACTGAATGACCTTTATCTGCTGATGAGATTAGGCAAAAGCCAATGTGTGTTTCACAGACAGAACAATGTCTATGCTCTTAGGGAACCCTTTTATGTTTATGTTACTGCAGTGTAATGGTGGGCTCTTACCATGCCCTTCCCGCTCCTACAGCTCATTCTCACTGCCTACCTTGTGTGGAGTCTGGTAGTCTTGGAGCTGCACGATGATGCTTTGCCTAAGTGATGGAATACTGACATTAATTAGTTTTCTCTCTGTCCACATTAGCACTATATTACTGCAACGGGAAGCACAGAAATGTGCAGGTGGTGGCATTTTTTGGCTACTGCCCACAGTCAGAAGAGATTAAATGCAATGTGAAATTGCATCTTTGAATACAGCTCAATAACATATTTTACAAGTCTCCAATTACATTCCAGTGGAGTCTTGCAAGTTGTTTGCATACAAAATGATTTCAGTGAAATACTGCCAGATATCTCCTTGACTTTAAAGATTACCTTTCACAAGGTAGTTGTTGCATTCTGGGGTTTTCATTGGGTATAGAATAAAATTTATGGTAATGGAAAGGATTATCAGAGAATGAAATCTCTTAGAAATGTGCGTTACCAGATTCAGAAAATAGATTTATATTATAAGTTGTTGGGCTTTTCAGAAACAAGAGGAAGATTACTCTGTTCAGTGACAAACTAGTTCTCAGGGTCTAAGTGGAAAACACTTTGTCACTTTTCTTTCTGGAGTTTAGATTTCTTAAGAAATACTGTCTCACATTTCTGTACTTACAGTATTTAAGATATTCCTTCCCTCTTTAATTATTACTAGTTATTGTAAAGTTCTGTTCCGGTTATGAGTTAAACAAGCTAAACCTGTTACTAGGTTGTGAATATGTGGATTGTCTGAAATGAGCTGTACCTTTTTTGTTCCTCCTGTTTAAGTGCCCTTTTCATAAAAATGCAAGTCATCTTCATAAATGCCAGATATGTTGCTTGTCACAAAACAAAATTATTGATCCTGCAAATAGAGAGCAGATAATATAAACGGAATCTGAGGCAACAGTTTGAGTGGACAAAGTTGTGCTAAATGGAAGTGTAAGTAGTGTTGTCATGTGGTTACTCAGAAATGTGTGCATTTATTTTTATGGCTTTTTGTGACTATAAGTGAGCCTTCCTCTCACTGTTGCCACTGTGGTTCTTCCAGTTTTGTGCTGCTCTTAATCATTTTAATTGAAGTTTTTCAGCTGAAGTTCTTATGCATTTGTTTTCAGATTAAAGCATTACAGGTTTTCACTGAGTGAAAAATCTCTGTGTTGTACTATAGTGAATTACTAGAACTGTGTACTTTCTTATGAACAGGGTTGTTAAAATATTTCTGGAAAACTAAAAACTGCAACACGGAAAGTAGGCTTTATACAAGGATAAAGTAGCTCTAGGAAATAACGGGACTACTGGTACAAATTCTTTATTGGAAGCTGAAATTACTGGGCTGTTAAGAAAATCTTTGAAACTTGCATGAGTTTTACATTTCGTGTGATAAAAGATACCTTTACGAACAAAAAAAAAAATCAAAATTTGTTGTGGAGGGTGTGTTTTATAGAGAAAGGTACCTCGGGTTTTCTTTTAAAAAGTAAGACGATAGCCATATACTGTTGTTCTAATGAAGTCCTATGTGACTTTTTATGAATAAGTAGTCATTTTTTTATGAATGAAAATGTGCCAGAAATTTCATTTAATTCTTTTGAAAAAAAAGATCTTTTACCTATGTCATTCTTGCATTAGTGTGTCAGTATTCATTTCTAATTCCTTTTTCCACGCTTTGATTTTTCACATATTCAGGATAAGTGTGTACATGCATAAAAATGATACTTTTGTTTCATATGGGTCTTGTAACTATTAGTTAGGAATTTTGAATTGTCTTCTTGTCTCCCAAGGTAAAGGTCATCTTTCTATAGTTTAAATGACAAATTTGACATTTATCTCTCTCTTGCTGTTTAGATCAGAAATCCTGTAACAAACATTGCTACAGGCAATACTCTCATCTACAGACTGATGTTTAATTAAGGAATAATATGTGATACTTGAATTTTTTGTTGGCTGTGAAGCTTCAGACTAGAAACTTGAAACTAAAGACTGGAAGAGCAGCCTAAGGAATCTATTTTTTAATGACAGATATTTCTGCAATAATGACAGAGATACGTGTTGCTTTTTCAAAAACACATTATCTCACATTTGTTATTGGAAAAACCACAATGATATACTTACGTCTATGTTAAGAACTGTCCCCAGTTTTGTCAATTAGTATAGAGCAATTGCTACTTTCAATTCCCAGGAAAACATCATTACTATGGGCAGCTTTTCTTACCTCTACTAGGAAATTAGCCTGTGTTTGGCTGTACTGAAAGCTCTGATTTCAGCATATTCACAATGTAGACATGGTTGTGTTGACTTCAGATGTATCTTTGAAAAAAGCAGTGTACGATCAAGGTGTTAAAAATTCAACAAACTAAATACTTCTATAGAATAATGAAAAACAGTTAAGGGTGTTGCGCATCTAACTGCAAATCTCAATGCTAATTAAAGGTTGTCACCCTACTACATAAGAAGAAACTAAAAGATAATAAAGCAGATCTGGATTATGTCTGTCTGGCCTAGATTCAAATCATCCTGTCCTTTTCCTGTCTCTTCATACTTGAACAAAGGTTTCTAATTGTGTCTGAACTGGCTGGCTAATTCCCTCCTTTACTTCTGCTTGGAAGAAAGCACGTTTAAAAAAGGAGACTTAAATATTTCAACATTTTTAGATATACTTTGTTTTTGATAGACAGTTATAAAGTTGCGTAGAAATATGAGGGAAGTGTAGAGGAAGGAATGGCCTGAAACAATATGAATGAGTAAATGATTACTTAAATTATTAAATAACCCTGAGGTCCAGATTTTCTCCTACCCTTATTGAAAGAGCAATTTTTTCCATGTGTTTGACCTTTAATCTGTTCTATTTTGAAATGTCTCCTTGGCAAATACTAAACATGCTTTTCCACCAGACTGCTATACGTTGTGTCAGAAAAGAAACAAATCTAATTGTTTTGGCAGTGATTTTTACTCTGGAAAATTTATGATGATCTGTTCAATATCTGAAGGAAGATCAGGGATTGGTCTTGTGACTCCCTTTATCATTCCAGCTGTATGAGTACATTACAGGCATATTAAGTTATCAAAGTGGTTGGATCTGCACTTACTTAGTTGATACTTCTGTATGGCTGCCATCATTTTCTCTTTTCCCCATTGATTTGGTGTCTCTGCAGTCTATACAAAGCTTGTCACATAGGCTAGATTTATGCTTGCCTGTCCACACTGCTCACATAACCCTCCAAGTAGTAATTTGTCTGTTGTGTTCACTAACAAGTACTCCAATAATCGCACCATCTGAGATGCCTAATCTATACGTTTATGCATTTTTTTCAGCTGATGCTTTGAACAAAGGTGGTTTAGACTATCTTTCTGAAGACTGTCACTTGTGGATAGTAGTGCAGTGTATCTTTAACTGCTGGTTAAAAGATTTTCCTTCTTTCTCTACAGATGCCTGGGGAAGGCATTACTTCGTATTATAGTGGTTTACTTACCTTCCTCTCCCATCCCAATTTAAATAAGGTCTCTGACAGCTGTGTGTTTTGAATGGCACTGGTAGCTGGGGACTTGTTCAGAAGCACAAGATCTCAGAGAGTTGCCCGTGACCTAAATTAGTCATAACTTTTCATGAGGCATGAAATTCTGTCCTCCAATAACTATAGCTGTTCCGCTCTGAAAGAGTTGTCCAAAGTCTTGGTTCCCTTTCCACCTCCATTAGGAAACTGGTGGATATACCCAGCTGTTTAACTCAAAACCTTATTCAAGCCTATTAAAACTGTGAAATGGAAAAATCGCTGATTAGATTATTGACTTGGTGTCTTGAAGATATTTTACTTTTTACTTTATCCTCATTCAGGCTGCCTGGAGCTTGAAAACACGAGCTTTGACAGAAATGGTGTATGTGGATGAAATCGATATGGATCAAGAAGGAATTGCAGAGATTATGCTAGATGAAAATGCCATTGCACAAGTCGCACGTAAGAACGACTTTCACTTAAATACATTGAAGCATCAAGAGTTCTTTTGGTCAGGATTGTCTTCTAGCTTAAAATAGTACATACTGAGGTGACCTGATATGGCTTTTAGCTATGGCTACAAAAAGAGTTTTAGATTGGTTTATGGTTGCATGGCGATGTTGAGATACATCACATGATCTTGATGTGTGCTTAGGCCTGTCATATGGGGATTCAGACAAACAGTATTTTGTAAGCTTTTCCTCTACATCTCTGTACTCACTAGCTCTTTTCCATGAGCACATTGATTTCTTCTACTCCTTTCTGGCTTCTTTAGGCACTATCGGAAACTAGAGAAAAGTAAATTCCCTTAATGTACTGTGAATTTCATCCATATGCCCGTACTTTAGACAACAGTCCAGCGAAATCTCACATCACCTTTTTTTTATTATTTCCTGCAAACATGTTCTGAACATGTTTCTCTCCTGCTTTTCTCTTTTTCCTCTCTTCCTTCCCAGGGCAGTTCTTCAGCCCTATCGTTGTTTCTCATTTGCAGTTCTTTTCATCTTCCTCAGTTCCCTTCTAAGTGGGCAGTAATAAGTAGTCTTCCACTACTTTTTGGCATTATTTCTATTTTTCTCTGTTTCTTTAGTACAATCCACATGGGAATTTTTGTGCATCTTATTAGATGTGGCTGTCAAACACTTATCATGTCAAGGAATTCCAGGGAGGAACTGGACGTAGGCCAGAACTAATATTTGAAGCATTAAAAGCTTTTCTCGTCTGGCTAAAAGTAGACAATTGCATATCTATCTGATTACACTTTTAAAAATTATCATTACAAGCTTGGTCCCATATAAACAGTCAAGCAGTACTCAAGTTGTATTTATACATTATGATAGTCTAATTACATGTATCTGTCTTAAAGCAGCATAATAATATAATTTAGACTTCTATTTGATTTTACGCCCCCTGCAGTAGAGACCATCTGCTAAGAAAAAATAATTTCATGAATATTATTGAGAAATAAGGCATTCTGGAAAAGTATGTTCATACTAAATTTAAACTGAAAAAAGGTGACTTACTGGATAGTGTGTCAGAGATTTCGAAGCGAAGGAAAATTATTATGATAGTGTAGCCTCCACTCCTGAATCGCTGAGATAAGACTTTGCTATTCGTGCTTCAAATCCACTAGATATGCCTGTGCTAGTATATAGTTTTTCAGAAAGTATAAGAACTTTCCAGAGAGAAAGAACCCCCTGCAGTCTTTAGTAAATTATTAAACTTGCTAGCTTTTATCAGTGTATGCCCTATCTTCAGTGCGAATTATCAACTATAGCTCCAGCTGTTGCTTCTTTGTGTACATTTTAAGACTGATACTAAGTCTTTATTTTCAAAGGTATATTTCCAAAGTAAATAGTTAAAACTGTCATTAAGTTATCCAGTGATCTTTTCTTTGCTAAGCTAAACAATCTTCCCATTTGGAGATAAATCTTTTAATTTTTGAGTTGAGTCTTTAAACTCTTCTTAACCATTTCCAATTAATCTGCATGCTTTTTCAGTTGTAGTCACCAAACCAAACAACAGTCCACTGACACACAGAAAATACATTTTTCTTCTGCAGCTTGATTTTACGTTCTTTATACATCCAAATTGCTTTTCTGTTACACTTTCATATAAAAGGTAAGCACAGATACCAATAGGGAGGGCGCAAAGAGGACAGAGATAGTCTTTGCAGTGGTGCCCAGTGACGGGACCAGAGGCAGTGGGCACAAACTGAAACACAGGAGACTGTCTGAACATCAGGAAGCATTTTTTTTAGTGTGAGGGTGACTGAGCCCTGGCACGGGTTGCCCAGGGAGGTTGTGGAGTCTCCATCCTTAAAGATATCCAGAAACCATCTAGACGGGGTCCTGGGAAACTGGCTTTACATGACCCTGCTTGAACCTGGTTGGATCAGATGACCTCCAGAGGTTCCTTCCAACCTCAACCATTCTGTGATCACTTCCCCATTTACACCTGATTTAATAAAAATGCGTGCTTGCTGACTGTGGGTTTTTTTTTTTTCCTGTTAGTTTGTTAACCCTCGTTGGTCTTGATTTGGTGTCTTTTACTGTGGCAAGTCTTCCAGGATATCCTCCCCCACTATTATTATAGCTTACAAACTTAAAAATGTGTAGTACCTCCCACATTACAACTGGTATTGTCTGTACTTCACTTACTAAGCAGTTCAAATCCTTTTGCATCAGTTACATGTCCGTTTCCATTTTGTATCTGTCCTTATCTTAGTTTCCAGATTAAAGTGTCTTAATAATGACTTTGCTCTCAGTCTTGCATTATTAAATAATTGCTAAATTTTATAGGGTCCATTGGAAGCAACTACTTTTCTGTGTTTCCTCTTCACACGTATATAATGAAATTTATCCCAACAGTTTTTAAATTTTTATAATTTTGCTATATTAATTTTCCATTAGTCTTATTTATTAATAAAAATGTCCTATAGCATAATTTTACAGAAAATTCCCAGTATGTTACCTTTGGACTCTTAACACCATCAATTTTATCAGCTGAGGTTGTGATCTTGTTTAAAAGTGTTACCTTGACAACATATTTTTCAGAAATTAATACTAATTGGCATTATGGATAATCACAGCTATTTTATTAATGAGGGCATTAAAGGAGTCATCAGCATTCATCACTAACTGCTGAAATTACACTCTTAAATTCTCTTGCTGTTAGTGGCCACACACACTGCCGTGGCCTCTTGATGCCTATTCATAGCTAGTTCAGTTGGGATTCTCAGATAAGGACTGAGGTGCCTGGGGTGAGATCAAGGAAACTAAATCCTGTAAGCATTCTCCCAGTAGACCAAAAGCACAAAACAACCATAGTGTTAAAAAAACATGTCTGGAAAAGGGAATTTAATGCCCTACCTTTTTTGTATTATTGTGACAGTTAAAAAAAAGGCTCAGAAAGTGGAAGACTAGTTCCTTGTCTGCTAGCTTGAAAACTTGCAGGCCACTTTCTCCATTTCTCAGAAGAGTGCCCTCCTTATCACGGTAGAAACTGCTGCTGGGTGGACTGTCGACCCTTTCTCTTGCGGAGTAGAAAATTGAAGAGTTACAGGACTATAAAGAAGAAGTAAGCAACAGAGGTCCTAAGTGTGGCCATCCAGAAGAGAGAGAATCCTGAGCTTTGGTCCTTATTTTAACGTCACTTACATATTCAGTTGGTTTTACCAAGGAGATCATGGTTAATACCTTTTTTGTATTTTTTAACTTTAAATACAGCTGTAGCCAGGTGGCTACTATAATATTGGAATCAGAGGTGCTTGGTATCAGCATGGATTAAAAAATCTAGAAGGTATTTAGATTAAGTTAGATGCTATCGATTTGGACAATTCTACTAAACGTGCTTAAACAATGGACTGGTGGTATCTCAGAGGTAATTACAGCTTGAGGGCAGAAGAGAGAGAGAGCTGAAAACCAGCAAACTTGGGGTTTATCATAGGGGAAAAAAGAAAGAAGGAAACTCTCTACCTATCAGTTTAACTTCAGTTCTTGGAAACATTTGGAGTAAAAGCAGTTTATAAGTATCTAGAAGGTAAGTAGATGAGTACCAGTGATTTGTCAAAAACTGTCTGTGTCAACTTAAATCTCTTTTCTTTCTGTACACAGTAACAAGCAGTGAACAGACCACAACGTGACAGATGTTTTTAAAACCATCTCTTAGACATTCAATTAGGAGGTTAGAAAAACTGACTGTAATCAAATGTCAGTGAAGGTGATGGAAAATCTACACCCAGAAACTAATAATTCTTAAGGATCCACTGTCAAAACAGAAATGTGTGAAAGGGGGACCCTTCATCTGTTCACCTAGGCTCAAGCCAACTCAGTGTTTTCATTGGTGACCTTTGGATATGGATGAGTTTGAACTTCACTGTGCCCTAATTGTGGGTAGAGGCCCTACATGGGGCTAATGACATGAGATATCATTCTCCATCTGCCTTGTAGCTGAAGGTTTTGGTTTGCTTACTCAAGTCTGGGTGCTATTTTAGTCCCAGATAGAAAATACACCATTTTAAATTAGTGTGATTGCATTGTTCCAGTAACCTTTCTTACTTCAATGCTCTGGCAGGGGGGTTGGACTAGATGATCTCCAGAGGTCCCTTTAACAACGCTACGATTCTATGATTCTGTGTAATGCTGTCTGTTGCTCCTAAGATGTTCTTGAGAGTTGTTGTGGGTTAACCCCAGTAGACAGCTAAGCTCTACACAGCCACTCTCTCACTCCCCTCAAGTGGGATGGTGGAGAAAATGGGAAGGGTGAAAGTGAGAAAACCATGTTTATTGAGTCACATTTCTTGTAATAATCTGACAATTTATCAGTAGTACAGTGCAATATTTGTTTTTTGTCTTCTTTGCGTAGTGCTATGTCCCCTTAGTTTGAACAAAGAAATTTCCAGTTTATTGTAAGACACAATAATTCTTTAAAGTCCCCTGGACAAGGTTATAGTATCTCAATGTGAAGTGAGAAATGCTCTTATTTTATAGGACCAGGAACATCTTTGAAACTCCCTGGAACTAGCCAAGGTGGAGGCCCCAGCCCAGCTGTTAGGTATGCGATTTTTTAATTTTTAAAAATGTGACTAGATACAAATGAGCAAATCCTAAACTTCAGTTCTGAAAATGAAATGCTCCAGATATAAGTGTTTAAATTCTCTATCANTGCTCTGGCAGGGGGGTTGGACTAGATGATCTACTAAGGTCCCTTCCAACCCTAGGATTCTATGATTCTATGATTCTATCTCCAGAGGTCCCTTTAACAACGCTACGATTCTATGATTCTGTGTAATGCTGTCTGTTGCTCCTAAGATGTTCTTGAGAGTTGTTGTGGGTTAACCCCAGTAGACAGCTAAGCTCTACACAGCCACTCTCTCACTCCCCTCAAGTGGGATGGTGGAGAAAATGGGAAGGGTGAAAGTGAGAAAACCATGTTTATTGAGTCACATTTCTTGTAATAATCTGACAATTTATCAGCAGTACAGTGCAATATTTGTTTTTTGTCTTCTTTGCGTAGTGCTATGTCCCCTTAGTTTGAACAAAGAAATTTCCAGTTTATTGTAAGACACAATAATTCTTTAAAGTCCCCTGGACAAGGTTATAGTATCTCAATGTGAAGTGAGAAATGCTCTTATTTTATAGGACCAGGAACATCTTTGAAACTCCCTGGAACTAGCCAAGGTGGAGGCCCCAGCCCAGCTGTTAGGTATGCGATTTTTTAATTTTTAAAAATGTGACTAGATACAAATGAGCAAATCCTAAACTTCAGTTCTGAAAATGAAATGCTCCAGATATAAGTGTTTAAATTCTCTATCAGTAAATACCACTCAACATAAGGATAATGTGCTTAACACCTTCAGGCCAGTAACTCAATCAGGAAGACCTATTACAGGATTTGTGAGACCCAGCACGCAAAGTGGACGGCCAAGTACTATGGAACAGGCTATAAAAACACCTCGAACAGCTCTCACAGCTCGCCCAATTACTAGCGCTTCTGGGAGATACGGCAGGCTAGGAACGGTAAGTTGCTTGACTCTGTTCTCAGAATGATGGCTTTCGTGGTCATAGTGTCTGTAACAATGGCACTGGAGATGATTTAAAAGCTGTGTCTAAACTCCAGTTTGAGGGAGGTGAGCATTTTTAATTTTTTGTTTAAATTGTTTTCAAAGTAGAGTTTGAAAATGTTACTTCTTAGTTTGCTCATGTGTTTATATAAAAAATGTATATAAATCCACAAATTCACAAAAATTAACAGAAATTCCAAATTCACAAGTTCTCTGAGACTCATTTTTGTTCACTGAAGGCCATGAAAAGACTATGACATGATTTCACCATAAGTATGTTGAAGCCTCTTCTAGGTTTTTCAGTTTACTACAAAACAATTACTAATCTCTCAGTGTCTATCACTTCAGACGATAAAGAAAATAAACTGTACCAGTTTTATCCTGTTATGTTGGCAAAATTAATAAACTGCAACTGGCATAAATATGTAATAAGGATTAACATCACCTTAATGGCAAACATGGTATCTTTTCACTGTCCCCACTATTGCAGGTATGAACTGATCTTCCTAATTCTTTCTTGAATATTTTTTCATTATTGTATCCCAACTACCTTCAGTCCATTTAGGAGTTAGTCCCAGCTTCATGCTTAGGTGTGTTATGGAAATAGTAGAGGGAGGGAAGAAAAAGGTAGTTCCAGAAGGTGATTCATGCAACCTTGTTCAGGGACTGTGTGGGAGTAGGGCAAATTCCTGACTGTCAGAAAAGATATAATTCACTAAGAAGGGTCTGTACTGCACAGTAGAGCAGTGCATCTACAAAGGCTTTGTTTGGTTGTGGGTTTTTTGTACACAACTAGTATTTTGAAATTTTTCAGGAAAAGTGTAGGGGATCTTCCCACTTGAAAACTTCTCTCTTCCCTTCAGGCTTCAATGATAACAAATCCAGATGGCCCTTTCATAAATCTGTCTCGACTGAATTTAGCAAAATATGCTCAAAAACCCAAACTGGCAAAGGTATGTACTGTTTTGGTTAATGTTGTGCTATCTTTTTCTTATTTTCTGGCATCATTCTAATCTAACTGTACATAGGATTGGGGATACAAACAATGATGAACTGTGGTGTAGATGTAAAGTTCAGAAAAATAGTGGGTTACTTACCTTTTGACTGTGGTTACCACACTTGAAATTGAAGACCTTATGTTGAAAGTATAACCTATGAAAAACCTTTGTATAATATAAAATATTCCATCGGTAAATAACTTTGAACTCTCCATATAGGAGTGATGAAGGGCAACTAAAAAAACCCATCCAGATGGAAAAAAAACCCAGCAGAACCCTCCCTAGTGTCCAGAAGTGTGGTTCTGTGTACAAATAGAAGGGAATCCTTGCCTAAAAATGTTCGCATTTTCCCCTTTAATTTCATAGCATGAGTTAACACTTTTCATATAAAAAGATTTCATCTTTTTGGTCAGATTTCTTCTTCATTTTAAATTAAGATCTTAAGATTGACAGCCATTAAAATCGGGACTATCTGCCAATGGCTTTATCCAGGTTATCTGCCCAACTTACAAGTTTCAGCTCTGAGTGGAAGGGACTTAAAGTTGTGTAATGATTTATCACTCTGTGGCCTTTCAGTTGAGTCTTTCCCCAACACAGCCAGTTAATTGCATAGATTAAGATTTTTTCTGTGCATACTTTGTTGACAAAAACCCAACTGTTGGGCTGAGACCCACAACTCATTTTGCACAAGGCATCATATGACTGCCAGACACACTCTGAGGAGGTATATGTGGCTAACAATATCAAATTGAAAGAGCTCACATGCATTCTGTCTATTTCGAGAAATGTAGTGGTGAGCACTGTTAGAAGACGAGCAATACCTAATAACCTGCTGGTGGAAATTAGGTCCTCCAGTCCAAAACTTTAGTTAATAATTTTTCATAAACAGTTAGCAAATTCCTTTGTTTTGAAAAACCTGATCTAGACTGATATAGGGCATTGCTTTTCAATGTGGTTTTCAAAGGAAATAAATTTTGGGTGATTGCACTGTGTTCTTCAGCCGCTCCTAACATCTCTGTCCTTTGGCCTCTTAACCAAACTAGACAGAACAGATACCAAATATAGTAAATTCTAGTCTGATGAGAGAATGAAAGACTTCCAAACTATCATCTGAGGACAGTTATGAGTCAGTTCTTTATCAATTCTGAAAAAACTGTAGGCCTTTTGTCCAATTATGTCCTTGTCAGCAGTCAGACAGCACACACATTATTCTAAATCCATCACAGTCTGTAAAGTAGGGAGAATGTAAGAAACCTCTGAAGGATTAAGAAACACAAGACACATCCATAAGAAACTAGGCTTAGTTCTTCTCCTTGAAGACAGGTAGCTTTTAATTGTGTTTGGTTAGCTTTCAGATTAGATATTTATTTTCAGCAACAGCTCTCAGGAATGAGAAATGTATATTTTTAACAATTTATTTTTTCTTAATTAGCATTTTCTGGGACGTTTTCTGTCTTCCTTCAGTTTTTTATGAAAAGAGGCTTAAGCCAAAAAATATAAAGCAACAGTCATAGAAACATCCATAGGCAGCAAGTGTACTTGTCAGTATTATGAAGCTAATACATTATGACATTAACATTTCACACAGAATGTAAGATCTGTTTAAATTTAGAGCTACATGGATTTATAACTTTTTTTTTTTTTTAAACAAGACAGCATTAAGGCTAAAGCCAAACAAAGTGAGACTGAAGACTGCACTCTGTGTTAAGAATCATTGATTGAAGTTTTAAAACTCTGAGCTGCCACCTCTCCCAGGTGCAAAAAGGTGATAAATCTTGCAACGATTAAATTCACATAATTAGCCTGTGTTGGTATATACTCCTCCTACATACTTCTTCCTTATGGGATTGCAAAGTATACTCATCGCATATTTTTAAAGTTAGATTATCTCTCTTTCCATTGCATGACCAGGTCTTCCGATGTTTTAAAGTATACAGGAATGTGGCTTCTCTCTGACGAGCATCAGCCATGTTAAGCACTATCGCAGGAAACTGCATAGTAGACATAGGCCTATTGCCAGAGAGAGCCTCTGGTAAATCTCAGTTAGCAACTGGTTTATGGCACGAAACAAGATGTTTTATCTTTTTTAGCTTTTGGATTTTTAATACAGTTATTAAGATAACTGTAGATATTTTTATCCAAGTGAATGTGCAGTCATGTAAATCCTTTCGAAGGTCAGGGCCTATAGATAACAGCAGTAAATTCCTCATGCCAGCCATACAAGAAAACGTCTTTTTTATCATTTCAGATTCGCTTACTTTTACTGAATGCTTCCCTATTATTGAACTAGAGGAGAAAATGTTCCACTACTTCTTTATTTTCTATTCGTTTGTCATCTAACTGTTCTAACCTCCCTATAAATGTGTTCTTGTTTATAAATCTTTAATGTCTTTTAATCATCTGTTCAGAGTCTTTTCTGACTACAAGTAGGGCAAAAGTACACTGAGGTTTACTTTCCTCACCAGACGTGAGAATTCATTAGTAATTCTCTAGTTTCCTTACGGTAAATCTCTTAAGAATTTTGTCTAAGAAGAGTTGGCAGAAGAGTCATGGAAGCCGTTAGAAGACTGCTTTCTTGTTCTTTATTTCTTTCCTTGTGGGGCAATATTTTATTTTAGTTTTTTATAATGCATAATAAGAATTTAGAAAAACATTCTGTTCTTTTGAAGCAATTAAGACCTGGGATTTGGATGCGGACAAAGATCAAGGTTCAACTCAATTGAACTTTGTGTTGCTAGCACCCATACTACATTTCTGGGAACAGAGGCTTCTAGTCTCCATTTAGTTATCTTTAGTATCTCCATTTGGTATCTTTTCAACATAATTTTGTTCACTTAAAATTCCACCCCAATAAGTTGTTATATACTGTTGTATATTCTAGTGTGGAACAGCTACAAGGTAGTATGACTTGCTTAGCTTTATACAGGAGTAAATAAAGATGCGTTTATGTTGCCATGCCATTGTCGTGGGCTTATGAGCAGTTACCGTAACACAGCTGTTGCATGTAACTTCTCTAAGCTTTGGTGTTATGATGATATGTTAGAGTTTCAGAAGCACAATATTGTTAGCATTTGTCATTTACAAATAAAAAAGTAAAATAAAAAGTAAATAAAAAGTTTTTCCTTTATAGGTCCCCAAATTATGTATGGTTTAGATTTTTTTTCCCTAAAGCAAAATTTGCTCATCTTACATTCTTAATAAACCTATGTTTAATTGAAGTAGATTTTATACTACATAAGCACCTAACTATACATTGCAAAAAGTCTTTGTTAGATCACTTGTTGATTTTACAGTTAAATACTCATGAAAATGGTATCAGGTTTTCAAATCTATATTCACTTTCACATTATAGCTGGCTGCTTTTTTTTTTAAAGTGACTTTGAGGATCAAAGATAAGAGACAATTCCACTAATCTCTTGCAACAAATTAAGAATTAAAATGATTTCCTGTAATGGCAATGTAGCACTTCTATAGTTTTTGTGTATTCAAGTCTTAATTAAGTGTAAACGTCAGCAATTGTGATGTATGAATGTGATTGCTTTCACAAAGAATTAATTTCTGCCTAACCTAATCAAGATTCTCTATTTCTCTAAATAATATTATCAATTTTTGTCTTCAAATGTGTCACTGTTTTAAATATTCTTGACAGGCATTGTTCGAATATATTTTTCACCATGAAAATGACGTAAAAAATGTGAGTAATTCTTATGTTCCATATTCAGTGTTTATTATATCATTTGGTTATTTCTTTCAGTATTCTGCTAAACTAAGGATCCAGATAATATATCACATCTGAGGACAGACCTGAAGCATTAAAAGTTCTTTAAGAGAGAGAAATCCTTTCTTACAGGGATGATAATTTGCAAATACCAAGATATGGATTGCTTTCTTTTTTGAGAAGCAAAACATTTTAATGCTTAAAACTAGGTCCCTCATCTATGAACATGATAAGATTTCTCTTTCTAATGATTTCATGTTAACTGGAGCCTGAGCAGTAGCTGAAAATAAATGTCAGATAGCTCAACTGCCCAGAAAGTTCAGAGTTCCTGAGGCTTCGGAGTAAGCAATAGGCTATGGAAGATGGTCCGTTAACAGAAGAAGGTGAAAATATCTGACAAAATAGTGAGTGATTGAATTGAACATCATTTGACGTTTTTAACTACTGAAATGATTGTTTATTATTTGGGTGAATAGGCAGGAAAGGTATTTGGTGAAACTGCGGAAAAAGAAAGTATCAATATGACTTTTTCTAGAAGTTTAATTCCATAGTGTTGAGGTGTTTTGTGGCCTCAAGAGAAAAATTATGTTGTCCATATGATTGCCTTTAACATTCGTTCTCCAAAGGTTTCCTAATTATACCGTTGCCCTCTTACCCTGTCCAAAATGTTTCTAATGTGGTTTTTCAGATGTTACTGCACTGAATGAGTAAGATCAAGTTTGGGTACATATTGTTTAAACTTTCATAAATAATAAAGGTTGCAGAACTTTTTTGGCAGTTCACCCAGGTAAATAATTAATTTATTCAATTAATAAAGTGTCAAAATATTTTATTACTATGTTAGATATATGCAACCAGTTGAAATGGAATCAAACTTTCTGCTTGAAGTTTGTGTGCAAGAACTCTTTGTGTCAATAATGCATAGCTGACTAAACAGTTATTGAATTTTCTGCAATACTACTAACTGGTAGTGATTAGATATGACACACAAAAATATTTTGTTGTTGTTGACATAGATCAGAACCATTTCCAAATGTACTGCTATGTGAAGCTTTTTAATCTAGTATCAAATGATTATAGTTGTACCCTGTCAATTTATTGCATAGCATTCTTTTAAGAGGATTGAATTGCAGTGCACTATTAATCCAAAATAGGGTTGAAACAGTAAGTGCAAGTGTTAGAAATGTCAGAGAGAAATAGAAATTAACATTTACATATTCTGATACTGAATGTGAAGAAAGTGCCTAGGTTTTATGCCACTATTAATTAAAATTTATGTGGTTTATTACGGGGGGCTCTGTTCACTAAGAATAAAAGGATGACTTGATAAGATGCCACACGAGCCTGTGACCTACACTTTAAGGACATGCAGGATCTCTAGGCTAGAGAGATAATTTCATATGATGCAAGGAATTTTCCAAGCACTCCAGAAAAAAATTGTAAGATGTTTTTACACTGTGCTGCATGTATTTTGAAATCCTTGCTGAGAATCCTGAATTGCTGTCTTGCAGGAAAAGTTTTGCCTATGGTTTTTTATGTACCCTAGCCCTTTGAATAAATATCCATAAGCAAAGAATTGTCAGCTTAGTTACCGCTGTTTATTGTGTAATGAGAGGGAGATCAACATGTTTGGTTAACGATAGCATCTTGTAGGAAAAAAAATTGTGTCACACTTCACAGTTTGAGGTGCCTTTATAATGTAATGTGTTTTTCTGAAGAGATTTTTTTTTTTTAACTTTTCAGTTTGCTCTCGTTTGCTTTCATTCCTCTTTTCTTCTGCACTTTCTACACCATTTTCAATATAATTCTGTTCTCCAAACTGTCCTCCCTTCCTTTTGAACCTCACCTGCATTATTTTTTCTTATACAGAA
>VXBO01004757.1:0-11694 GCA_013400135.1 Rhinoptilus africanus
CACCAATGCTGATCATGAGGGGGGACCAGAGATGTGGATGTCTCCTCTCGGGGAGGAGCGGGGTGGGATAAAGGAGGTGCTGCTGGAGCCTTTGCCTCCCCTTCCCCATCGCTCAGGGCTCGGACAGCCTGCAGGACCCCCAACCATCCTCCACCGGAGATGGTACCTTGCCCAGGAGCGCAGGAGACCTCTCTCCTGCAGCCAGCGGGCTGGGTAAGGTGGGAGGTGGCCTGCAGGGCCAAAAAAAAAAGTGTGGGTGTATGTGTGTGTGAGGACATTGGACTGGTGCACGCAGGCACACGGGTGCTGTCGTTGTCCCTCCCGTGCGTGACATGGCACACGCAGACTGGCTCTGCCCCAGGGTGCCAGCCCTGGGAGAGCCTGTGGCCGGTACAATCCCCAGGGGAGCCCCGGCTCCCCAGCCCGTGACAATCGGAGCCCAAGCAGCATGTCCTGGTCTGGTACCGTGGCACCCCTCCCTGCTGGCGCCGGGGGCGGGCAGCGGAGCACGTTTTAGAGGATGAATCATTTTAAGTTCTTAATAAAGTTGTCTAGCTGTCAATCCTTCTTCCTGCATGTCTCCTTTGCAACGGGGGCAAGCCGGAGGAAGGAGCCCCTTGTTGCTCCCCATTTTCTTCCTCCTCTGGGATGAGGGGCTGGGGATGCAGGGTGGGGGGCAAGCCTTAATTGCAGGCAGGCACTTGTGGGGTTTTGCTAAGGGGAAAAAGATGTGCCTCCCCCCAGGAGAGACCTGCCCCTTGCTCCCTCTCTCTTCTCCCACCTGCAAGGTGAGGGGAAGGCAAGGAGCCTGACATTCCTCCGGAAAATTCCCCTCTGGGGAGCAGCGGTGCCCCAGGGCTGGCCCTTGACCAAGCAGGGCTGGGCACCTTGCTTCATTTTCCTTGCTTTTCTGCCAGCACAGCATTTGAAGGCTGCGCCTGCCTGGTTTTGAAGGGGGTGGGAGGGGGCCCAAGGTCTTTTTGCTCAAAAGCCATCTCTTAATCCCTAAGTGCTGTCAGGGCTGGGGTGGGAAGCAGCCTGGCCTCCCCACGGGGACCATCCCCCAGCCCTTGCCTGCCCTGGGAGCTGGTGCCGTCCGGGCATCGCCGCGGTGGCCCAGTGCTGCCAGCGGGTGATAAATGGCCTTTTCTTTGCTCCCCGGGGGAGAGTTCCCACATCCGCCTGGGCAGAGGAATAATGCTATGGGGAAAAGGCAGGTTGTCCCGGATGGGGCCCCCAGGGACCAGCCGGTGTTGTTCTCCCACGGCTGAGCCCCTGGCCGACAGAGAGGGACCGAGATGCTCTCCATTAGGGCCGCCGTGGTGAGGCTGGAGAGGGACGGGGGTGCAAGGACACCGGCATGGCTCACCTGGGCTGCCTGCCTGCACTTGTGTCATCCCAGTCCAGCTGGCAAGAGACAAAAGCAGATCCGGAAGCCAGCATGGCTTCTGACTGGGCTGGGTTTTATTGCTGCGACCCGTCAGCATTGCTCCTTAACCCCAGGCAGTAGGTGCTTGCAGAGTTTCTTTCAAAACTTGGGCCATTTGGTCTATATCAAGGAGTATTTCTGCTCTTTCTTCTTCTTTTGACTGTACCCCCTCAATAAAACTCATGCCTGGGAGGCTCAGCTTTCATCAATTTCCGTGTGGGCACACTGCGGGCTGGGAGGACAACCCTTGGTTACAGATATGATTTTCCCTAATATTTGCCTGTACTACTATTTTTCGAGGCTGACTCAACCCCAGCTTGAGCAGCAAGCTTAATGATTCATTAACCCTTTTCTTCTTATTCTTAGTTAACCCTTTCTTGACCCCTGGCATACATGGGTTAAAACCACAGCCCTGCGAACTTTAAACTTCTTGAGCACTTTCTACTTTGGACTTCTTCCCTGCTGACCCGTTCCCCCTTCCCCGCTCCCGGCTGTGCCAGGGCTCAGGCATGGCAGGATTTAGCCGGGTAATGATTGCCAGCTCCGAGCCGCTTCGCTGGCTGCCCTTTGGAGGGTGCAAACCCCACGGACATAGCACCGCTCTGTTGCTTGTTTTGTTGAGGTGGTGGAGGCCCCATCCCTGGAGACATTCAAGGCCAGGCTGGATGAGGCTCTGAGCAACCTGGTCTAGTTAAAGATGTCCCTGCTCACTGCAGGGGGGTTGGGGTAGATGGCCTTTAAAGGTCCCTTCCAACCCAACACATTCCATGATTCTGTGATTTTATTTTTCTTGTCCCATCCCTGGAGGTGTTCAAGGCCAGGCTGGATGGGGCTTGGAGCAGCCTGGTCTGGTGGGAGGTGTCCCTGCCCAGGGCAGGGGGGTGGAACTGGGTGATCTTTAAGGTCCCTTCCAACCCAAACTATCCTGTGATTCTATGATTTTTGACTCTGATGAGGCTGGTCAACCAATCCACCTCCTTGAGCACCAAGCTGATCCCCACACCTGCAAGGTACGTCGCTGGCCAGGCGTTGTTATGCACAGGAAAAATAAAGGTTATGGGCAGATAGCACCAATACTGTTTGTGTGATGCTAAAATATACCTGTGGCTATGAATGAGCTGTGGGTTGCCACGAGCAGCGGTGCCAGCGTGGAGAACTTGTGTTGCCCATCCCCATGCCTGCCAGTGTCCGTGAGGTCCCTGAGGGAGTTCCCTGAACCAAAGGTGATGGCAAGGAAAGGGATGATGGCAAGGCAGTGATGGAGACGAGGTGATGGCAAGGGGGTGGCGGCTGCCCCTCTTGCCCCCTGCAGCCTTCCCGGACCAACTGTGCTCGTTATCATGAACCTCGGCTGTGCTCCAAGCGATGCCTGCCTCCCGAAAAAACAGCCAAAGCAAACAGCAGCCGTGTGGGAAAACATACCGTGCCCTGCAGTGAATTTCTAAGGCAGAGGGAAGCACACACCGGGGTAGGAATTCCCTGCAGGCAGCCAGCTTGGGCAGGGATGTGAGAGGGATGTGGGTCTCCTGCAGAGGGGAGAGGGGAGTGTTGAGATGCTGGCAGCACAAACGCGACACTCCCCAGCCAGGGTAGCAGTTAATTTTGCTGTCTAAGAGAAACTGGGGCTCACCTGTGAGATTAAAAGGAAATGAAATTTTGGAAGTATTTCTGAGATGTTGCCAAGAGTTGCCTTGTCTCCCTTTTTAGAAAAGGAGCATTTTCCAGTGCATGGGTCTCCCTCAGCTCCCGCAGTGATGACTGGGGCAATTAAAACACACATATTTCAGGAGACTGCCTTGAAAATCGTTGAGGAGTGGGGGAGAAAATGTTGTGTGAAACAAGACGCTTCAGCGTCCCCAGACAGCAACAACTATAATGTAAGGGGAATTATATAAATGTGCACTTAAAGTTATCTAAGAATCCTTACGTAAATACCATTTTTGTCAGTATTAAAATGTGACATCCAAGACATTCGGGGAATGTGGTTTTTTTTTTTTGTAAATGAAATAGTTTCCTTCCAACAAAGGCCAGGTTGTAAAAACAGCAGCAAAGCTTTCTGCCAGCCCTGGTGCTTTGCAGCCGGATCTGTGGCTGCTTCAGTACCTGGCGGGGAAGGGGGGCAAATCAAAGCCCTGAGATGAGCCCGGTGCTGGGTGGATTTGCGTGAGGATGCTTGGTAAGGGGGAGCGGGGTGAGGCTGTGTGCTGCAGGTGCATTGGGGTTCCCCCTCCTTGGCCCCCCTGTGTGCCCCCCCCCCCAGCAGTGGGGTGGCAAACGGGTGGTGAAAGGGACAACATCGCCTGAGAGGGGTTTTCCCTGGCTGAGCAATCCGTCCTGGCAGCCACTGAACTGTGGGAGCCGGCCCAAGAGGTGCCAGGGAAGTGTGAGCAAGGAGGGACAGTTTCAGCAGGCACTTCTGTGAATCGCTGCCGGGAACTGCAAATTTGGAAACACCCGGATTGCACAATGCCCTGGCTGGAGCTGCCACCGGCCGCCCTGGCAGCTATAAAAAGGCGAGGGAGCAGGCACATCGGCAGAGCTCAGCGAGGAACGCATCCCCAAGTACACCGTCTGCCTGACCGCTCCAGAGATGATGCAGGCAACTCCCTTCCTCATGGTGCTCAGCCTGGCCCTGGTGGCTCCCGGCTTCTCTGCGAGAAAGGTAAGGGCAGGGCTGGGATGAGCAGGGTGGGCTGCAGCTCCCGGGGGTGCCCGGGGCCACCCTGCCCACTCCTGTGCTGGGCTGTGACACTAACACCGAGTCCCCTCCACTCAGCCCTGTACGCTGAGCGGGCGCTGGGTCAACGACCTGGGCTCCAACATGACCATCGGGGCCGTGAACGGGAAAGGTGAATTCGCCGGCAGCTACCACACGGCCGTGACCGCCACGAGAAACGAGATCCAGTTGTCACCACTGCAGGGGTCCCAGCACCGCACAAACAACAAGGGACAGCCCACCTTCGGGTTCACCGTCAATTGGAGCTTTTCAGGTGATTCTCCTTTCCTAGCCTCCCTGCAGTGTCCCCGTGCCTCCCCTGTGGTGTCCCCAGACCTCCCCAGTGTGACCCCAATGCTCTTCTGCCCTCCCCTGTGATGTCCCTGATGATCCCCTACCTTCCCCAGCGGTGTCCCCGGTGTTCCCCCATCCCCATTGCTTTCTCCTGTCCCCTGTGGTTGTCCCTGATGCTCCCCCATCCTTGACCTCGGAGCTCCTTGGCTGATGTCACCTCCCAGTCCCAGGGCACAGAGGACGGGCTGGGGGCTGCAGACCACTGGTGTCTCCCCATCTCTGTGCGAGACCTCCAGCCCTCTGACCCCTCCTGACCGCCTTCCCCATCCCTCTGGAGCGTAGGGACAGCCCGTATCTACTGTGCCCTGCGCTGGGGCAGGCTGCAGGGCCAGGGCTCGGCACTGACCTGCCACCCCGGCCATGCTCCCCTCCACCTCCCACCCTGTCCCTGCAGACTCCATCACCGTCTTCACGGGACAGTGCTTCGTGGATGAGGATGGAAAGGAGATTTTGAAGACCATGTGGCTCCTGCGGTCCCGTGTGGACAACATCAATGATGACTGGAAATCCACCAGGTGAGCCCCCTGTCCCTGCCCGACTCGGGTCCCTTGCGGATCCCTGGGGGGCCGGGGAGTCTCCCATCCCGTGGTGCTCGGTGCTCGGCAGAGCTGCAGCCGGTGTGGGGGTGACCAAGGATGGGGGACTCATGCACGGCCTCCCTGGGGGTCCCATCAAGGTGCAAACGCTGCTGGGGGGTGGGAAGGGGCTGGGTGGGCATTTGGCACCGGGAGGGTGCGTTTGCCCTGCGCAAGGGTGCATTTCCCACCCTCACATCTCCTCCCTCTCTGTCCCCGCAGGGTCGGCATCAATGTCTTCACCCGCCTGCCCTCCCAGAAGGAGTGATGGTGGCAGCAACAGGGTTCCCGGGCCAGCGGCGGCACTGGGCAGTGCTGGGGGTGTGCCTCCCCCCTTCCCACCACCTGCTTCTCCCAATAAAGCTTTGCTACAAACACCCACCAGGCTCCTGTTGTGTCCGGGCTCAGTGCCCAAATTCCCTCCACACCCGCCCCCCCAGCATCCCATGGCCTCTCCCGTCACCGTCCCCGAGGCTTGGTGTGCGTCCCTTGCCGTGACCCCGCCACGCTCCAGACTCCTCCGTCACAGCCCCCATCACCCCGCCGTGCTCCCTCGGGACCCCCGCCTTGCCCGGGGGAGCAGGACCCTGCTCGGTCGGCCGCAGTGGCCGGTGGCCCGTTTCCCACCAGGGTGGCCCTTGGCAGGAGGCCCGGCATGGGCGGTCGCTGCCCGGCCACAGCCCCCAGCGCTATAAAAGGGGCCGAGCGGGCGCGGGGCACAGCCAGCGCCGCCGCCATGGGGACCCTCAGCTGCTGCCTCCTGCTCGCCACGGCCCTGCTCGCCCCCCGCGCCGCTGCCGCCAGGAAGGTAAGGGCAGCCTGGGGAGAGTGCCCGGCCGGGGGTCTGCACACCCCTGCCCTGCCGTGCCGTGCCGTGCCGTGCTGTCCCCAGGGCGCAGCGTGACCAGATGAGGGGCTGCATGCCATGGTTGTGCCATGCCATGCTGTGCCACGCTGTGCTTTGTCACAGGGTGTTGTGCCATGCCACACCATGCTATACTGTGCCGAGACGTGCCGTGTTGTGCCATGCCGTGCCGTGCCGTGCCGTGCCACCCCTAGGCGCGGCATGCATGGCTGAGGGGGGCTGCATGCTGCCGCTGTGCCGTGCCATGCTGTGTTGTGCCGTGCCATGCTGCCTTGTGCCATGCTGTGCTTTTCTGTTCCGTGCCATGCCGTGCTGTGCTCTTCCATGCCATGCCGTGCCGTGACATGCTGTGCCACCCCCTCAGCACGGTGTACATGGCTGAGGGGGGGTTGCACGCTTCCCGCTGTGCTTCCGTGCCGTGCTGTGCCGTCCCCGCACACAGTGTTGGTGCCTGAGGGGCGGCGTGCTCCTGCTGTGCCATCATCCCAGGACACAGTGTGCGTGGCCAAGGGGGCTGCCAGCTCCGGCTGTGCTGTGCCTGGGGGTAGTGTTGGTCACCCACCCCTGGTACGGGGGGTACCCAGCACCCCCAGTTCTGCCCTGCCCGGCCATGGGAGGGAGAGGTGCTGGCCCAGCCAGTGCCCGTGCCACAGGTCCCAGCTGCCATCTGAAGGGGCCGCGCCAGCCCCAGATCCGGGGGGACGCGTCCCGCTGCCCAGGCAAGCTGGAGGCAGGGGCCGTGGCTCGGCATTGCCCAAGATGCCGGTACAACCCCCGGTTCCCAGTGTGACCTGCAGGGCCTGTGGAGGAACGAGCTGGGCTCCAACATGACCCTCTCAGCCCTGGATGCATCCGGGACCTTCTCGGGCTCCTACCACACCGCCGTGGCAGCCACCAACAAGCAGATCCTGGTGTCACCCCTGCAAGGGGCCCAGCAGCACCCTGCCGGCAAGGGGCAGCCCACCTTCGGCTTCACCGTGCAGTGGCACTTCGCAGGTACAGCGGTACCCGGCACGGCATCCCGGGACAGACGGCCATCCCTGGCCTGGGCTGGCAGTGGGGTGTCCCCTGGCTGGTCCCCCAAACCCCTCGTGGCACCCAGAGAAACCCTGGCTGTGGGCACGGACAGGCCACATGGACTCACTCCAGCCATGGCATGTGATGTCTGTCTGGGGGGTGGCCGGGGTCTGTCTGTCTGTCTGGGGGATGTGGAGGGGGTGGTGCCCATCTACCTGTCCAGGCAATACTGAGGTGATCCATGCGGGCAATGTGGCAGGCGGGTCCATCTCTCCGTCCAGGATATGGGGCGGGGGGTGTCTGTCTGTCTGCTAGGACCAGGTGGATCGGGTTCCCGTGACTGAAACCACAGGCTCTGAGCCCCCTGTGCCCTCCTTGAACCCCGCCAGACTCCATGACCGCTTTTGTGGGCCAGTGCTTTGTGGACCGCCGCGGGAAGGAGACACTGGAGACCACGTGGC
The DNA here is from genome assembly GCA_013400135.1 of Rhinoptilus africanus. NCBI lineage: Eukaryota > Metazoa > Chordata > Aves > Charadriiformes > Glareolidae > Rhinoptilus > Rhinoptilus africanus. The sequence continues at coordinate 7,418 of VXBO01004757.1, forward strand.
TCCTGAGGGAAGAGGTCCCATCCCGCAGGGATGTTTGGAAAGCCACCAGGTGAGACCTGTCCCTGCCCTCCCACCACCGCCCTCCCTCCCCTCCCACTGACATGGCTTCCCCGCAGGGTTGGCACCTCCATCTTCACACGCATCAAGTGACGGGGGGGACAAGGACTGGACCTTCCTGCACCCTGCTGTCCCACCTGCATCCCTGAGGCTCTCCGCTGCCCCGGATCCAGGCTGGGCTCCCACCTGCTCCCAGCATCCTGGCTGGCAAATACACCCTCGCCCTGCCCTGCTTCCTCCCAGTGCCTCCCAGCACCTCCCAGTAGCCTGCCGGTGGGGACTCCCACTTCCCAAAGCTTGCTGCCCCCGCACATGGAGCTGAATAAACCTTTCTCTGCCTGTCAGAGAGCCGTGCCCCACATGTCCCTGGGGTGCAAGAAGCCACTCTATGGCCGTGGGCAGGTCGAGGTGGGGGGCAGGCAGTGGCTGGTGTTTCAAGGGGCTGGGAGGGCTCAGGGACAAGGTGGGTACAGCAGCTGGGTAATCACGGAATCACAGAACGGTGTAGGACGGAAGGGACCTTAAATCCTAGAGTCATAGAACCTGGTGGGTTGAAAGGGACCTTAAACTTCTAAGGGACCTTAAAGATCACCTAGTTCCACCCCCCTGCCCTGGGCAGGGACACCTCCCACCAGACCAGGCTGCTCCAAGCCCCATCCAGCCTGGCCTTGAACCCCTCCAGGGATGGGGCACCCACAGCTTCTCTGGGCAACCTGTTCCAGTGCCTCACCACCCTCACAGGAAAGAATTTCTTCCTAATATCTCATCTAAGTCTGCCCTGTTCCATTTTGAAACCATTACTCCTCATCCTCTCACCACNTGCTTCACACAGCTTGGTGTCATCAGCAAACTTGCTGGGGGTGCACTAAATCCCAACATCCATGTTGCCAACAAAGATGTGAAATAGTACCAGTCCTAGTACTGAACCCCGAGGAATGTCACTCACCACTGGACACCACTTGGACATCCAGATGTTGACCGCAACCCTTTGAGAGCAGCCGTCCAGCCAGTTCCTTATCCAGCAAGCAGTCCATCCATCAAATCCATGTCTCTCCAATTGAGAGACAAGGACGCCATGCGGGACAGTGTCAAACGCTTTGCTCAAGTCTGGGTAGGTGCCATCTGTTGCTGTACCCTTATAGATCAATGCTATAACCCTGTCATAGAAGGCCACCAAACTTGTCAGGCATGGTTTCCCCTTAGTGAAACCATGTTGGCTGTCACCGGTCACCTCCTTATTTTCCATGTGCCTTAGCATAGCTTCCAGGAGTATCTGCTCCATGATCTTGCCAGGCACAGAGGTGAGACTGAGTGGCCTGTAGTTCCCCAGCTTTTCCTTTTTTCCCCTTTTAAAAAAGGGGGTTATGTTTCCCCTTTGCCAGTCTTTGGAAACCACCAGACTGGCACAATTTCTCAAAAATGATGGATAGTGGTTTAGCACCTTCATCCGTCAGTTCCCTCAGGACTTGTGGATGAATCCCATCAGGTTCCACTGATTTGTGCACCTTGCGGCTCCTTGGCTGGTCTTGAACCTGGTCTTCTCCTACACTGGGCGGTACCTCCTTCTCCCAAACTCCTCCTTTTTCTTCTGCAACTTCCCACTTCCCAGACATGGCTTTGGGCCCCAGCAAGTGCCTTCTTGCCCATGCGCCCCTCTGGGGCACCCACAGGGTCCATGTGGTGGGTGGTCCCAGGCAGCGTCTCTGGCATGAAGCAGCATCGGGGTCGGGGTGAAGGCTGCGTGCAGGCAAGCCAGGACACCCGCCTGGCCTCAGCCTGCACCTCTGCACCCCACTCTGATCCGTCTTCCCATTAAACTGCATTTCCAGCCACTCTCTGGGTAGTGTTCTGGCTGCACACATGGGACAGGGCCAGGTGCCAGCCCCCACAGAGGGGACCATGGTCAGGAGCTGGGAACCCAGGCTTTTGGGGTGGTCCAAAGTCCAGGCTCAATACTGGAGGGACCAGGAGAGGGACCTGAGACTCCAAGGACAGCTACTGGGCAGACTGGGTTGCAAAGGCCAGATGCTGGAGGGATCCCTGTTGTGTATTTGCACATTTGCATGTATTTCCCACTACCCGGCTGTCACCCCATCAGCCAGAGGATGGAACAGGATAAGGCTCCTTTCGGATGCTCAAATGCACGTGGCAATGTCACCTGCACTTTAAACTTTATTATTGGTGAGGCCACATCTGGAGTATTGTGTCCAGTTCTGGGCCCCTCAGTTCAAGAAGGACAGGGAACTGCTTGAGAGAGTCCAGCGCAGAGCCACAAAGATGATGAAGGGNCCACACACATGGAACAAGGGCCTAGTGCACTTTGCACAGACCCGTCTAAGACGTGAACTCACCCATTCATGGCTTCAGCAACTCCCAAAGCTTCTGACTCATAAACTCCCTAATCTGTAGCACACAGCTCCTAAGGCGGGTGTCCCTGCGCACCCTGGGGAGAAGGTGTGCGGGCAGGGAGAGGCACAAAGGGGTGGAAGGAAGATGGTGCCTGGGGGCTGCAGGGCTGCCGGGGGAAGAGGCTGTTGGATGGGGCAGGGACTTTGGGGCAGCGAGCACAGAGTGCCCCAGGAAAGTTTCAGGGCCTGTCCACCATCCTCTTTCTCTTGCAGTGTGCCTGCCTTTCTTCATCCTTCCTCAGCTTCTTCTCCATTCCCTCCTTCCCTGTTGGGCTCTGGGGCTGCTCTCAGCCCCCATGGCTCCGGGAGAGGGCAAGGACCCAAGCCTACCCAGGGTATGCCTGCACCGGCCAGCCAAGCCCAATTGGCCGACATACCTGGTCATTCAGCTTTTGATCAAACGCCACTCCTGCATCTTCATCCTTGTCCCTGCATCCTCACCACACCTGCATCTTCATCCTTACCCCTGCATCTTCATCTTCACCCCTGCACCCTCATCCTCACCCCTGCATCCTCCTCCTCACACTTGCAATCTCATCCTCACGCCCACATCCTCATCCTCACCCCTGCATCTTCATCCTCACCCCTGTACCCTCATCCTCACCCCTGCCTTCTACACGCACCCCCTCAGCTCAGCCCTGTAGCACACTGACATCCTTGACACTGCTCTGACTACCCTGGGCTCTTTCTCATGCTCCCCAGATGCCCGCTGTGGCTGTCACCAGCAGCATGAGTGTGTTCCCAAATGCTTCTCCAAACTGTCTGTGAGGTTGAAGCCTCGGGACCCCAAGGAGGGTGGGAGGATGAGGCTGGGAGTCCTGGTGGGGAGAGCCCACCAAGGGACGCGGGGCAACCAAGCCCCATGCGGGACCCACAGGGAGTAAGTCTTCATTTTTGTCCTTTCATCACCCCCATGTCTGCAAATTCCCTGTCTCTTGGGGCCTCCTAGGAAGGCAGCCTACGGGATAGGGGGTGATGTACCATCAGGAGTGGCTGAGCAGGAGAAGAGAAACAGAAAGTAAAAAGTGTTTACAGGAAGCCAGCACTGACAGTGTCACTGCCACCGCCCCCCAAGCTGCATTTGTCAGCATCTCCAAACATCCCCCATCCTGGCCCGCTTCCCACAGGGCTCTGTCCTGGTCCTTCAGCTGTCCTGCTGCCCTGCAGCAACAGCCCAACCTGGCCTCATCCTGCCCTCACGTTCATTGCCCTTCTACTCTCACTCTGCCCCTGCCCCAGGACCCCGCTCAGGCCTGCAGTGCCCTGAGGTTTTCCTGTTGCTCTTGGGGCAGGTTTGTTCCCTCTGTCTGCCAAATCCCTGGGGGCACTGCAGAGCACCAGCCGTCCCCGCAGAAGTAACCTTGCCCTGCCCTCAGGACTCCCTGCCCTTCTGTCTGTCCCCTGCAGCAACCAGGGGACAGTTTGGGGTGCAGGGGTTCCTGTAGGGCTGAGGTGAAACCCAGGCACAGCCCTCAGGCAGGTGACAGTGGGACCTGGGCCAGGGACCTCCAGGCTGGGCTGTGTCAGTGTGGAGCTCCAGTCAGCCCTGTCTACTTCCCCAACCCCATGTCCATGCCCACCCCCATCCCTGTCCCCATCCCCATCCCTGTCTCCATCCCGGTTCCCATCTCCACTCCATGTTCCTGTCCATCCTCATCCCCATCCTCCCTCTCCCTATCTCCATTCCAGTCCCCATCTCCATCCCATCCCCCTGTCCCTCCTCATCCTCATCCCCATTCTTGTCCCTGTGCCAATCCCGATCCCCATCCCAGTCCCCATCTCCACCCTCATTCTTCTGTCCATCCTCATCCC
>VXBO01004757.1:11923-22109 GCA_013400135.1 Rhinoptilus africanus
CCTTACCTCCATCTCTGCCACCGTCTCTCCCGCCGGTGCCACCCGTGACTTTCCGGGAAGGAAGGGGAGGCTCGCTCCGAGCCGCGCTATAAAGGGGAGAGCGGCCCCGGCGCGGCGACACTGGGTTTCGTGGCTGCCGCAGGATGAGCCGCCGCCNGGTGGGGAGCGGGGACACGCGTGGGACCGCTGCTGGGGAGACACGCCTGGGAAAGTCGGTCCCTGGGGGAGGCTGCGTGGGGACACGCGTGGGAGACCCTCTTGGGGAGCCGGGGCGGTGGGCAGGGGGGAGCACAAATGGGAGCTACAGTGCTTGCGGGGGGAGGAACACGAGTGGGAGACCCACCCGCGAGGGGTATCGCCGGCCGCAGGGGGACTCTCTGCTCTAGGAGGGGGAGGCTGATGGGAAGTCCTGGCGAGGCGGGTGCTGCGAGGGCTGTGGGATGCTCCGCGGTGGTCCGTGTCCCCGGGAGGGATGCGCATGGGGATCCCTTCCCTGGGGCAGGGGGGATCCCCGCCGGAGGACAGGCAGGGGAACTGGGGCAGCGGTAACCTGGGGTCCCGGCCCCAGGGGGTGGCTTGTCCCTGCCCGCGGAGGGGCCCTGTGGGAGAGGACGGTGCCTGCAGCTGGAGCCGGAGCCTCGCAGGTGGAATGCTGCAGGGCTCTGGCTGTGCAGGACCCCACCGTGAACCTGAGGGCTCTGCCCATCCCCGTGGTCTCCCCAGTTGTGCCACACACCGCTGCCAAGCACAGCACATGTCCCCCCCCACACAGGAAACGTGCCCTGGGGGTCACACAACTCACCTGGCAGGGCTGAAGTGGGGGTCCCGCCTGTGTTCCTACCTGTCTGGGGCTCCTGCCTTTACCTTCCACCTTGTCTTTTCCCCCCTCCCCTTCTGCTCAGCCTACCCCAGCTTTTGGCACCCCTGACATGGCTGAGATGTCGCCCACTTTATAAATCATTTCTCTTAAAAACAAGTGCCTGGGCACTGGCGGGGCTCTGGAGACACCCTGTTGTGCTGCTGCCTGTAACTTGTCCCTGTGGTTTCTTTCTTTTCCAAGTTCCTCTGCCAAGCAGCCGAGATCCCCAGAGGGGAACAGGACAGCTCGAAGGAGGCAAAGGCCACCAACACAAAGTGGTGGCTGAGTCACAAGCAGAAATGCCCTGGAAGGAACGGCAAGGTGAGTGTCAGCACCCTGTGGTCATCAGGGTGCCACCATCAGGGGTCTCAGCCCACGGGACAGGGGAAGGGGCTGTGTGCAGGCAGCCCCTGGGGACACGTCTGCTCATCTCCCAGCAGTGTGACCTGACCGGCTGGTGGGAGAACGAGCTGGGCTCCAAGATGCACGTGGCCGCAGTCGACAGCCAGGGCAACTTCACCGGCGAGTACCACACTGCTGTGTCGAGTGCCCAGAAACCCATCGAGCCATCCCCCCTCCTCGGCTCCCAGCACTTGGATGAGGATGGGCAGTGCACCTTCGGCTTCATCGTCAACTGGAAGTTTTCTGGTCAGCAGCGGCAGCCCTGCCTGGATGGGGGGGTGGGATGGGGAGGGGAGCTGAGGCTCCCAGTGCCCGCTGCAATCACTCTCTCCCCTCTCGTGTCCTCAGTCGGTCCTTCCTTGATATCTGCCCACTCTGGATGGTGTCTGCAGACAGCAGGACACCTCCTGAAATCCTTCAGCCTAGGTGGCATCAAGAGTTGCTTTGACAGCATCTTTGCCACAGAGCATTTCCCTGCAACCATCAGGACCCATTTGGGCTGCGTGGGCATTAAACCCCCTGTCCCAAAAGCAGCCGGGGTCCCACTGGGATGCTAACAGCCACCTCTCCCCCAGACTCCACAGCTGTCTTCGCGGGGCAGTGCTTTGCTGGGGACGGTGGGGAGGAGGTCCTGCAATCCACCTGGCTGCTGCGGGAGAAGGTCGACTCCCTGCCCAGCGACTGGAAAGCCACCAGGTGAGTCATGGGACACCCAGCCCGGCTGGGACCCCTGCTCCTCCGCTGTCCGGGCACCAACGGGCTTCTGCTTCCCCACAGGACTGGCCACAACGTCTTTACTCGGATGGGCTGAAAGGAGGGTGGAGAAGCCTCTCACTTCAGTTGGGGCTGGGAGACCAGGGAACCCCTCTGCATGTACCAGCATCAGTGCTTAGAGAAGATATTCTAAAAAGCTAAATAAATTTCTTTGCCTTTAAATCCTACTTTGTGTAGTCTGTGGATGTGTCCTGGGGAAGGTGGGCTAAGGCACTGTGGTGGGTGCAGAATGAAACTCTCACCCCATTACTCCAAGAAGAGGCTGGGCCCCAAGAAAGCCCCTTTTCCACCTTGAATCACAGAATCACAGAATGGCAGGGGCTGGAAGGGCCCTCTGGAGATCATCCAGTCCAACCCCCTGCCAGAGCAGGGTCACCTTAGAGCAGGGGGCACAGGAACGCGCCCAGGCGGGTTTGGAATGTCTCCAGAGACGGAGACTCCACCACCTCCCTGGGCAGCCTGTGCCAGGGCTCTGCCACCCTCAAGGGAAAGAAGTTCCTTCTCATGTGGAACTTCCTATGCTCAAGTTTTTGCCTTCTACCCCTTGTTCTGTTGCCGGGCACCACTGAAGAGAGCCTGGCCCCATCCTCCTGACACCCACCCTGCAAGTATTTATAAGTGTCGAGAAGATCCCCCCTCAGTCCAGACTGAAGAGACCCNGGGACGGTGCATCCCCAAAGTCATCCTCTGACACCAGGCGCGGGTCAGCACTAGCTCTTCCCTGCTTAGTGCCAGGCCAGTGTGATGGGAGGGGAAGTTGGGGCACGCTTCTGAACCCCAAAAAGTTGTGTGGGAGCCCCCGATCTCTGAGGAAGCCCTCAATGATGCTGGTGCAAGGTCCCGGCTGTGGCTGTACTCCTGTGCTCCCTATCTGCAGCACACTGCCAGTAGCTGCAGCACATCAAGTCCCAAAACTCTTCTTAGGGAAATGTGTGTGATTTACTGGAAAGGGGATGTCCAGCAAACCCAGACCCAAGCCCCTGCCTGCTGGGCTGTGTGACTTACCGTAATGGGCAGGGGAGGTGCTGCCTGAGTCACCTCTCCCAGCTGAAACCATTTCCAGGAAAATCAGCTCCGGGTCTCAAACTGAAACTTGATCCTTGAACTGTCCAGTGTCAAAATGACGGCAGGCGGTGCTGCACACCCCGCGCCGCACCTCGCCTGCGATTTGGGCAGCCTAAAGGCAGGAGTGGGCTGGTGGGGATGCCGCCTCCCGCTCCTCCCTTGGTTTTCCTGCCACGAATGCTGTGGGACCGCATCCGTGGCTTTAGCAAGTTTTCTACCGGCTCCGTGCTTTAGCCTGCCTTGTTGCAGAATTGCACGTAGTTTGTTTCTCATGTTTTTTTCACTCTACATTCCGCCTCCTGCTTCTGCCGCGATGCTGCTGTTTCCTTCTCGGTGCCTCCCTGGAATTTCTCCAGCTTTTTCAGTTGCCTTACAGCCTTTCTGAGCAGAATGCCTTTGTACCAGCCCTCTGCTGCCATGTCCTTTGGTTTCTGCAGCCTTTTACCTGTAATAGAGGAGCCTGACAACTAGGAAAGAGGGTGGCAGAGGGCTGGTCTCACCCCCAGCTGTGGCCAGCTCAGCAGTGGGGCATCCCACTCAGCCTGCAGCCTTACGGCACTGACTGTATTATTGCCTTCATGTCAGCATCTCCCCGAGGGAGGGCTCCCCAGAGGCTGTGCATCAGTCCTGGGGTGCTCCAGCAAGGTGGCCGTGCTGACCACAGTTTGAGCACTCTGCAAACCCTCGCAGGCAGCCGCGGTACCAATGAGAGATGTGGCGTGCATGGGCCGTCAGGGCAGTTTGCAAGGGCAATCCTTATATCAGGGTACTCGGCAAGGCCGTGACACATACAGCATCTCGGGTTTTGGGGTGGCAAGTGGTAGGACATGGTGTGCCAGGGGTGCTTGCAGGTGTCTGGGAGGATCTGTGGCTGAGGATGCTTCCCTGCTGGGCATTCACCAGCACCGGGTTTTACCCAGCAGTGCTCGTATCTTCTCTGCCTCTCTGAGCCACAAACCCATCGCTATTCTCCTTACAGCTCAGGCTCATCGGCACGGCAGAGATGAGCAGCAGAGACACCTTCAGCCCTGCTTCAGACCTCCCTCTGGGAGGAAAACTAGCCATTGCCGCTGCATGGTAAGCCTTGATCAAGGTCATTCACTCACCGTGAACACCTTCAAAGGCACGGGGAGCTGGAGAAGGCAGGAGGCACCTTGCAGTCACAGGCAGCGTTATCGCTGCTGCCACGTCTACGTTGCGCAGGAGGTAGCGTATCAGTTGAAAACAGAAAAACTAACTTATTGGGATCTTGGAATCAGGTAATGCCCACGCAGGGGGTCAGCCCATCACTCTCTGGATGGAGAAGGAGTCTTCATTGCAGGGGTCCTTGCAGCAGCACCTCCAGTGGGCTCAGGTGAGACTCCCCAAACCGCTCCCTGCCCAGCTCTTGTCCGGCTGTTGGCCGTGTTCCAGACTATGCACGACCCATCGCTACTGCTTATCTGGGCCACATGGGAAACAGCATTAACAGCTCTAAACCACGTGCAGAAGACTGTCCTTGATGACCATTTCTGCGGGGACTGTTCCTGTTGGCTGTTTACAAACGTTTCAACACTGAACATCGCAGTGCCTAGCATTTGTCTCAATCCAGCTGTTGTTACACCCAGGCACATGGAGCCGGGGAGTCACCCAGAAACTCCACAGCTGGTCACTCGGTACGTGCACGGGCACAGCCTGGTTCCCAGCCACACTGCAGTGATGACAAAAGAACAAATTTGATTTTAAAGCCTATAGCTTCACTTATAAACGGAGTCTTGTAGTTCCTGACCCCTCTGCCATGTCTGCTTGGTCGTCACCCCTGCCAGGCCCCTGGTGGGAACCGCAGACCCTGCTCTGGTCCTCTGCCTCTCTCCTTGGCCCAGCTCTGGATGAAGCCTTGCTGAGTGCAGACTGTCCTCCTGGGAGGATGGAGGATTGCCTTAGACAGGTCCCCAGCCCTTTCTGGTGCTGGCTTGGAGCTGGGGCACGCTCCCAGAGGTGACCTGCCTCGCCAACTGAGCTCATGGCCGAGCTCACCACACTTGGCAGAACATCCCTTTGGGTGGATGGGGGACCTGAGACTTGCCTAGCTTCCCCTTTGAGGTTCCTGGGGACGTCCACTGCTGCCACCCTACCTGCACCTGGGCTGTGCCACAGCACCAGCACTGAGTCCCCTCCACTCCCGTGCGTGATAGCTGGGTGCTGGATCAATGACCTAGGCTCCAAGATGACCCACCAGGGCTGTGAATGGAAAAAGCAACGTCACCATCTTCTACTACATGGCCATGATGCTCACAAGGAATGAGATCCAGCTGTCACCGCTGCAGGGGTCCCAGCACCGCGTGAACCTCAAGAGCCATCCCACCTTTAGCCTCACCGTCAATTGGAGCTTTTCAGGTGCTTCTCCCTTCCTAATCTCCCTATGGTGTCCCCAGTGCTTCCCCATCCCCAGCACCATAGCTGATCACACCTCCCAGTCCCCACTGCTGGCTCTTGTCCAGGCAGGTCCTGCCCAGGACAAGGTGGGTCAGAGCTGGACTCAGGCTCAGCTGGGCTCATTCCCCACAATCTGCGTATCCCAACTCCCTTCTAGTGCCGTGTCCCCAGTCCCAGCAGGACAAGAGGCTGGGGAGGGAGACATCACCCACCCGCAATCAGCCTTTCCCACTCACAAACTGGCAAGCTGTCTGCCTAAGAGGGAAACCCCCATCCCAGCTCCCTCTCCCACCTCATAGCCCTTCATGGGCCACAGACCACCACCTGGGGCCAGTGTTTTGCGGTGAAGGAGAGGAAGGAAACACACAGGACCATGCAAGATGAGGCTGGCAGCCTCAAGGATGACTGGAAAGCCAGTGGGTGAGCCCTGGGCAGAGTAGGGCTGCAGGGCATTTCTCCATCTCTGCTTTGTGCTGGGACTGCACCCATGAGTCAGAATGGAGACCCTGGAGGGAGCTGAGCCCTGGAGGGAGGGTGGTGCTGGGACCCAGCCGGGCAGCAAACGAGGAAGAGGCGTGCAGGGACCACAAGAGCTTTTGGAGCAAGTCCCTGGGATGGGAGCTGAAGGTAGCTACCATAATTCTATAATTAAAACCAAAGTGCAATTTGTGCATGGGCATCACCACGTCCCACTCCCCAAGAAGAGGAAGGTGGCCCTCCTGCTGTCTTCGAGCCTGGGGTAGATGTGCCTCTGGAGGATGCTCAAAGCAGATGCTCATCCTCTGTGCAGGGCAGGGGCCAGATAGACCCCTCCTGAACTGGAGATAGACAGGCGCCAGCTCTGTCTTCCCCTGCAGCATCAGCAGTGACTTGTTCACCCTGCCATGTAGCTATCCGAACCCTGCCCAGCCTCAAAGCACCATACATGTGGCACCACCTCCCGTGGGGTCTGTGTATGGGAGCACCGTGCACAGGGCACCCCCTCCACAGGGACAAGATTTAGAATCATCATAGGATCAGTGAGGTTGGAAGGGACCTTTAAGATCATCAAGTCCAACCATTAACCCACCCTGACAAAAAACCCCTTCTAAACCATGTCCCTCAGTACCACATCTACCCTTTTNCTCATTTACTATCTACATATCTTCCAGAAAAGCCCTTTTGCACTGAGAAGTGGAATTAACTCTGAGGTATAAGAGTTCCTGCTACAGTGACATTCACAGCTCCCAGACCCAGGGCAAACCCAGCACAGGCAGAATAACAGCTTAGAAACAGCAGCAGAGACTTGTTAACACAGGAGGGGACTGCCATGAGGATAAACTCCCCTGGGCAGACACACCACCCTTCAGACAGTGGAGAAGAGCTGGCTGGGCTGCGCTTGCTGCAGCACTGTGGAGGATGCTTGAAGCAGATGACAGCACTGGGACGGTGGCAGTGGGGCAGTGCCAGGCTGTGCCCACCCTGAGGACTCCCTTGTGGAGCTGGGAATGGGCTGTCAAAGCCTCTTGGATCGTGGATGTGCAAACCACCCCTGCGCTCCCACCCCTTTTCTCAGCCGTGCTCATCCCCGCGTTCCTCCGGCACTGCCCAGGTCACACAGACCTGCTCACCTCGCCTGTCCTGTCCCGGGCACCCTGCCACTCGGCCACCTGCCCCACGGCTGCCAGCCCGCTGCCTGTGGGGCTCCGGTTACAGCCCTATAAAGGGGGCTGGGGTGTGGGGCTGGGAGGGAGCCGTGCCGGGCAGTTCACAGCCTCACGGCCATGGGGAGCAGCACTTTCGTCCTGGTCCTCACCCTGGCCCTGGTGGCGTGTGTCATCCCTGCGGAGAGGAAGGTACAGGGATGGGTGGTGATGGGGACGTGGCAGACATGGCACTGGGATGCAGTGGGAAGGGCCCGGGATGTCCCCTCTTAAATGCCATCTTAGGCTGGGACAAGCAGGAGAGCTTTGCAAGCACCTAGTCCAGGCAAGGGGCAGGGTGTCTCTGGGTCACTCCCAGCCACAAAGTCACCATCTCCACAAAGCTTTGTCCCCACAGAGGCACCACGCACGGTGCATCTGCAGGGTCTCTGCCCGGGGGTACCGTGCATGGGGTGTCCCTTCCCATGGAGTCTCCCCCTGGGGGTACCGTGCACAGGGCATCCCCTCCCATGGGAACTGTGCCCAGGGCACTGTGCATAGGGCATCCTCTCCCATAGGATCTGTGCCCAGGGTTACCATGCATGGGACATCCCCCTCTATAGGGTCTGTGCCAGGGGTACCATACAGGGCATCCCCTCCCATGGGATCTGTGCCCAGGACACTGTGCATGGGACAGCGCCCCCTACAGGGTCTGTGCCCCGGGGTACCGTGCATGGGGAATCCCTTCCCATGGAGTCTCTACCTGGGGTACCGTGCACAGGGCGTCCCCTCCCATGGGATCTGTGCTCAGGACACTGTGCATGGGGCATCCCCCAGGGTCTGTGCCCCGGGGGTACCGTGCACAGGGCATCCCCTCCCATGGGATCTGTGCCCAGGACACTGTGCATGGGACAGCGCCCCCTACAGGGTCTGTGCCCCGGGGTACCGTGCATGGGGAATCCCTTCCCATGGAGTCTCTACCTGGGGTACCGTGCACAGGGCGTCCCCTCCCATGGGATCTGTGCTCAGGACACTGTGCATGGGGCATCCCCCAGGGTCTGTGCCCCGGGGGTACCGTGCACAGGGCATCCCCTCCCATGGGATCTGTGCCCAGGGCGCCCATGCACACCGCTGGGCTGGGACGTGCTGGCCAGGCTGCACCATCTGCTCAGCAGCTGGCAGCATCTGGGGGAGTATGTCACCAAACGGGGACAAGGAGAGCTGTGCTCCACAGTCGCACCCACAGCAGGGCTCACGTCTCCGGCCACGGGGCGGTGGGAGGGATGGGGTCCCCCTCTACAGCACGGGCAGGTGCAGAGGGCCCACAGCTGTGTCCCTTCAGTGCCAGCTCAGTGGGCTGTGGAAGAACGAGCAGGACTCGCTGATGGAGATTTCAGCAGTGAGGAACGACGGGGTCTTCCAGGGGAAATACCTCACGCAGGTCACCCTCACCGGCGGCTGCGCCCGCGCCTCCCCCCTGACGGGCGCCCAGCAACAGCCTGGCGAGGGGGCTTGGCCCACCTTCGCCTTCACCGTCCGCTGGGATAAGTTTTCCAGTAAGTGCTGGGACAGCCAGGGTCAGCCTCACGGGGGCACTGGGAGCCACACTGATATCCAACAGGATTTTTCCTCTGCTGGACGTTCTGCTGGGTGATGCTTTGGTGCAGCTGAGCAGGGGGAGGCAGCTGTGTCTGCCTGGCCATGGGGATAACGGGCAGTGCTGGGATGTCGTGAGGCAGCCCCTCCTCACCCAGAGTCTTGGCAGCCATCCCTGCCGGGCAGCCCCAGGTGCCCGTGGTGGGTCTGAACCTCGTCAGCGCCTGGGGGACACGGTGCTGCAGAGCCTGGTTTGTCCAGGAGAGCTTCTGGGGAAGGGCGGGAACCCCAGCATGGGTTGGGTGGGCATGTGGATGTCAGAGTGGAAACACGGGAGGACCTCGGGGAAGGGGAGGCAGCCGGCGAGTGCCAGTGCATCCCCATCAAACCCCCCAGCAATCTCTTTCCTCAGATGCCACCACTGCTTTCGTGGGGCAGTGCTTCGTGGACAGGGGCGGGAAGGAGACACTGACCACCATGTGGCTGCTGCGCGAAGCCGTCAGGTCCCTGGATGAGGACTGGAAATCCACAAGGTAGTGGGGGGACATGGGGGACCGTGGTGTCACAGAGGGACTCTCCCCAGGACATCAGAGGATGAGCATCCCCCTGGGCGAGGGGACCAGCCCTGGGAACCCACAGCGTGGGTTTGCAGACAGGATGCCAATGCCTTGTGGCGAGGGGGTTGCCCTGGCCAGAGGCATCCAGAAGCTGCTTGGGGCAAGTTGGGAGGCATTTAGGGACAGCCCCGAGTGGGCCGTGTTTGCAGTTCATCCCACAGGAACTCTCTGCTTCCCACAGTGTGGGCAGAAACATCTTCATACGCAAGCGCACCCCGAAAGGAAAGATCCTGCTGAGCGTGTCCCCATCCTGTGAGGACGCAGCTTCACCTGCCCCATGACGGTATGCTCTGGCTGCAGCACGGAACCCCAGGGCAGACAAAAACAGACTCTCGCATAAAAAAAAAAAATAAAAGTATTGTCAGCTGTGGTCATAATTTTTAAAAAACTGTCTTCACTCTCCCAGCTTCTGTCCCCAGGGGTACCCCTGCAGAGGTGAGGACTCACCACTGCCCTTTCCCGGGGACATCTGGATCCCCCCACAATTATCCCCATCCAGATACCCAGGACTATTGCCCACCTCATCCTAACATGAACTTCCACCCTGCACCATCACCCCCCACCTGCCTGCTGGTGGCAGACATGGAGTCTCCGCATCCTCAACCCAGGGACCTTTCTTGTGGTGACACCCATCTCTGCTAGATGCCGGTCCAGCCCCAGGACTCCCTGTAGGGTTGGGTGATGGAGGTAACAGTATCGGTGGATGTGAGATGTCGGTAAAGCGCTTCCTTCGTGCTGCACATCACCCGAAATAAAACATGCACAGTTAAAGCCCCCATCTCATTGTATCCCATTGCATCCCACCCCACCCCACCCCATCCCATCCCATCCCATCC
>VXBO01004757.1:22141-35015 GCA_013400135.1 Rhinoptilus africanus
CATCCCCCTGGGTTACAACCAGGGATTTTACCCTTCTCTGCCGCTGCATTTCAGCAATGCCACTCTATCTGTCTCTGTGGACACCTGCCAACCTTAGTCAGCTCTTTTGGCACGACATTTTTGGCAGGTCCGTGGGTAAAGATAAAGCCTCTTGCAGAAGCGTTACAAATATAACACAGCCCTGGGGATGCCAGCACGCTGGCCGTACAAGTCCCTGGGTCCTGGCCCAGCCCCAGTGAGTGTGGACGCTGCCGTGACATGGGGTGTTGGCTGCCACCTCCCTGGCACCCCAAACAGGGCAGCTTGTCCCTGCCAAACAGGGCAGAGAGAGGGGGGCTGGTGTCAGGCCGAAAGGATGGAGTGTGGCATCCGGGGCAAGAACAAGAGATGCCCCGGGGCGGATTTCTCAGACCCCTGTGATAAGCCCACCTGTTTGTGAGTGTAAAAGACAACAAGGAGGGGAGGTTTCCACTCACTCCAGACTTTGGGGTCATCTGGACCAGAGGGAGAGGTGCTGAGGAGCATCAGGATGTGCCAGGTCATGGTGGGCACTGAGCCGGTGCCACACCAGGGTGGGACCCCACCACCCCCGGTAGGCACACCACAGCCCTGCTGCTATCCAGTGCCCCAGGCACTGCTGTCCTGGGGACGGTATGTGTTTATGCAGCTGAATCTCACCCTAATTTTCAGTTGCCCGCAGCCCCGTGCGTGCCCCACGCACTGTAGTGAGAGACAGCTCACAGATGCAGAGACAGTGCACGCTCTGTTTTGTACACCCGATGGCCTTAAGAGCAGCAAATGTAAGGAAGAGGTGGAAACACAAGGCTGTCTGGAATCCTGGCTGTGTTTAGCGAATGCAGCCCCTCGGACCTCAGTGCCCCTCCGTGGTTAGTTCTTCCTCTAGCCCTTGTAAAAGCAAAGGCAGTAAAATTAGGCATTAGGTGTATGGAAGGTGCTGGGGAAATGTTGCTGCTGCTAAAGCAGGAGGCAGGGAGAGCCTTCCCTCCTGTAGGCACCACAGCTTGCCTCTGCCCGGGATGCCCTGGCATCACCTGGGTGACTCCTTGGCATCACCTGGATGACATCCTGGCCAGGCAGTGGCACCAGCAGAGCTGGGAGCGCTTAAATGTTTAAACAAGTAATAATTTACACAGGAGGCAGGTTCTGCGGAAGGTAGCTGTTGCTTTCCAGGCTGCTATAAGAGTCCTAAAAACATCCCGCACCCCCGCCTCTCCGCTCAGCCGTGCTCATCCCCACGTTCCTCCGGCACTGCCCAGGTCACACAGACCTCCTGCCCTGTCCCGGGCACCCTGCCACCCAGCCGCTCGCCCCACGGCTGCCAGCCCGCTGCCTGTGGGGCTCCGGTTACAGCCCTATAAAGGGGGTTGGGGTGCGGGGCCGGGAGGGAGCTGTGCTGGGCACTTTGCAGTCCCACGGCCATGGGGAGCAGCATTTTCGCCCTGGTACTCGCCCTGGCACTGGTGGAGTGCGTCATCCCTGTGGAGAGGAAGGTACAGGGATGGGTGGTGATGGGGACGTGGCACTGGCACCCCGCTGGACCCCAAAGGCTGCTCCTCAAGGGGGCTGGTGGGACCAGCACTATGCAGTGCGGAGGGAAGATGCGGGGAGGCTGGGGGGGAGGAACCTCTCCCGCAGGGATGCTCCTTGCTGTGGGGACGCATCCAGAGACTGGCAAACAGAGCCATGCCGCAGAGAAACCCCGTTTCCCACCAAGCATCCAGGGAAAGCAGCATGTCCTCTCCTTTAGCGTGGGGAGGACCCGCTGCTCCCCAGGTGACAGCAGCGAACATCCCAGAGCAGCAGTGGGACTGAAGGCAACCGGTGCCGTGGGTGCGATGCTCATGCCGAGGGGGTGATGCCGGTGGCACAAGCTTCACGCAGGGTCTGTGGCGTGTCCCCCACTGCTGTGACCATCCCCAGGCAGGGCCAGGGTGGTGGGGCAGGAGCAGGATGGCCCCCTCTGCCTGTCTGGGCACCCCAAGTCACCCCACTGGCCTTGCAGTGCCTCCTCTCCGGGTCCTGGCGGAGCGACACCGGCTGCCAGATGGTCGTGTCCGTCCTTGGCGATGATGGCAGCTTCTCTGGTTCCTACCTGCCGGGGTCTGCCGCTGGTAACTCCGAAATCCTCACTTCGCCACTGGAGGGGTCCCAGCAGGACACAGGGCTGGTCCCACAGCCCATCTTCTCCTTCACCGTGCACTGGCAGCTCCAAGGTAGGCAGGAGAGAGGGATGCTAACAGGGTGCAAGGGTTGGGTTTCTGCCTCGCCACCCCGGCTCACACCACCTCGGACTCTTCCAGACTCAGAGACAGCCCGGACAACCGTTTTCCTGGGACAGTGCTATGTGGGCACCAATGGGGAGGAGACCCTGCATGCTCTGTGGCTTCTGCGAGAAGCTGCCAAGAGCCCTGCCGAGGACTGGAAATCCACTCGGTGAGTGCCGCGTCCCAGCCACCGCTGTGCCAAGCTTTCCTGCACCCCAGGCTGGAGAAGGGAGAAATACCACGGGATGAGGCATGGTGGAACTGGGAGGGTGAAGTGGGTTTGTCACCGGTGAGAAGCAGGAGCTAAAGAGCATCCCTTGACCTGGCCAGCTCCTGCATCCCGTGTGTGCCCCAGGGTGGGTGACCCCAGGACAGCATCTGAGCCCATCCAGGGTCGCCCCAGACTCTCCTTGCACTCTGCCCAGCAGAGAGAGACGCCAGCACCCTGTGCAGCCTCTGCCACGGGGTGCTGGAGCCCTGGGCATCCCTCTCAGCACACAGCAAAGCAGCGGGGGACACGGTGCCTCCCCTCGTGTTCCCCCCCTGTACCCACCAGCACAGTGTAAGGCACCCTGGCTGGGTGAACCACAGTGACGTGGAGTTTCCTGCAGGATTGGCACCCGCATTTTCACACGGATAAAATAGCAGCGAGCAGGAAAACCCAGGAGGCCCCGGGACCGCAAGGAGATGGTGCTTCCCCCAGCCAGGCTCTGCCCGTGAGGACACGCTGCATTTCGGCAGCTCTTGGCCCACGAGTTCATGCTTTCCCATAGCCAGCGTGAAGGCTGGGCACCAGCTGCAAAATAAAGGGTTTCTGTGGGGACACAGGGCTTGGCTCTGTTTTCTGCCCTGCCTCAAACCTGCGGGGTTTATCTTGCCCCACAGCCACCTTCCCCACGGGGAGACTTCATGCAGCATCACCAAGGGCAGCACGGTCCCTGGGCAGGGGGGTTGTCCCATGTCCCCTCCCTGGAAGCGTGTGGGAACCTGCAAACCTACTGCTCTGCTGTGGGTACCTTATCCCTTGGAGTCCCTCACAAACATCCCCGGGGGGTGCGGGGCAACCTGGGCAGTGTCTGGGCGGCGGGATGAGGTACATCCTCGGTGGGACATTGCGGGCAGCATGTCCCAGGGCTGCAGGGCAGGCTGCAGGCGGCTCGCCCTCCCACTGCGAGCGGAGCGGAGGAAGTTCCCCAGGCACCCGAATGGACGGGGGGGGGCTATAAATGGCTTTTGCAGAGCCGGCAACCTCCCGTTCCCAGCCCCGGCGGATGCGGTGCGGCGGCCGGCTGCCAGCTCCCCCCTTTCCCGCCCCAGCAGCGGGGAAAGTTCCCAAACAGCCCGTCCCTAGAGAGACCCCCTTGGCACTGCTGTGTCCACTGAGTGATGCACACCCCGGTGGGGGTCTCCAGCCAAGCCCTGGCTACGCGGTGCGTGGCCAGGGAAAGGACACATTTGGCATCGATTGGGTTTTTTTCGGGCATCCCAGCCCAACCTCTCCGCTTTCTGCCTCAGGCAGCTTGACAAAGGGGTCCCAACATGACCGGCTCCATGCTGGTCCCTCAACATGTTGAACCCCCAAGGTCCAGCAGTGCCGGGGCTGAGGTGCCCCGTTTTGGGAGCTGGGGGAAGGCGGTGGCTCCATCGCTGTATTTCCAGTGGCTTTTTTACCCGGGTGCTCAGGTTTCTGCCAGTTTTTCCATTTCCACCAGTATCCAGTAGCTGGTGCTAGTGGATAAAAATAGGATGGATGCTGACACGGGGGTTTAAGTTTCATTTGAAAAGGGGTGTTTGTCTTACTTCTGCTACTGACTGAAATTCCCACCTCTCCGAGAAACCTTGATTCCTTTAAAAAAAAAAAAAAGCAAAATCTGATTCTTTTAATGCCATGAGCAGGAGGTGTTTTGCACCGTCCACACAGCCCGGGCCCTCCGTGGCAACAGAAGACAAATTTCATTTCATGCCTTCATAATTTTCAGTATGTCGCTAGCGTGGAAAGAAGATGGCATTACTGACACCCAGGGAGTCAACAAGAGAAAAAGAGAGGGTTTCCACTCAGCAACACCCACAAGGGACTTATCAAGGGCTGAGCAGAATATTTTGCCTTGAAAGGCTCGTGTTTCTGGTCCGTCGGCGTGCTCCCACGCTGCTGAAACCGGCACCTGCAGGGACATGGATAGGATACGGGTTGACCTTGGGAGTTACAGAGGGAACACATCAGGGAGGGTACGCAGGGGCCGTAATGCCGACCTGGGCCGTGTGTCCATGCGAGCAGTGCCGGTGCACACACCGCCTGCACTCCGCTCCCCGCAGCCCGCGAGGGAAATGGATGTCACGGAGGGTCTGCAGCAAGGAGGAGGGTGGCAGAAACACCAGGTTCCTCCTGTTCCTCCGCCTGATGGAAGCAAGGTGCGAGCTTCCGTGGCCAAAGGACTCATTCCAGGCATTTTTATCATCGCCGCCCTTTAACCCAAGGCGTGAGGCTGGGGCTGGGCTTCCTTCCTCCCACCGGCTCAGAGCTGACGGCTGTGGGACCGACACGACAGAGAAAGCGACGAAAAATAGCAGCCCCGGGGCAGCACCAGCTGTGACCGTGGAGCAGCTGTCCCCAAAACTGCCAGCGCAGAGATGTCCCCAGTGCAGCACAGGGGACCAGCTCCGGGCTCCGTGATATCCCAGCCTCTGACGCAAGCTTTCCACATGGCAGGGTGGCGCTGGCTGGGGCAGGAGCGTGCGTGTGGCTGCGTTTGATGAGGAGCCCTTTGGGCTCGCCTGGCTCCATGCCTGCTCTCCCAGGGCTACCTCCCCCCCTGACACTTGGCCAAGCAATCCAGAACGCTGCGGAGCACGGAGGTGGCTCCACCGCCCCTGGCCAAACACCAGCTCCAGTGGCAGCTCTCTGCTCTGCTGGCAGCACCACCGTGTTTTATTTCGGGTGACACACACACTATTGATTAACCTGGGCCAGGGACTCCCGGTGACATCAGTGGCATTACAGACCCTGGCCTTGAACTGCAAAAAAACGAAACAAAAGCAAGGTCTGGGTCTGAGATCTTCCTGTCCTGTCCTGGGGAAAAAGGTCCAGTGGTTCCCTGGGGATGCTCCTGGGCTGCCTGCCCTGGCCAGGGCAGAGCTGCGACCTGACCCCGTTACGAGAGTGCTGCTGCCCGCCCAGAGACGGGTGAGCCACCCCTTGCCTGTCTCCCCTCCCCAGGCAGAGGCACATCCTTCAATTTCACACCTCCTTCGCCTGCACGGCCCCCCTTCCCTTCCCGGCTGGGCTGCGAGTGCGGTTCTGCCCTCACCCATCGCCTCGCTGGGCTCCTGCACCCCTGAACCCCACTGGGCTCTGCAGCTTGAGCTCGGGGTCCGCCAGTGGACTCGGTGATCCCAACCCCGCTGTAGCAACCGCCCGGCAGGCAGGGCCCTCCCCGCGGCCCCCCAGCAAGGGGAACGGGGCTGTTGCACCACCCTGGCTCTGCTGCACTTCCTGCGATTGTGCAGCTCCCCGTTACGAAAGCGGCGGTGGGGCCAGACACCGGCTCCTGGCGCTTCCTACCAGGGAAGCTGCTTGCTTCCGCGGGGCCGGGGGGAGCTCGGGGCCAAGCAGGTCACACCTGGGCCTGGGGTGGTCACAACATCCACTTGTCTCCAAACGTGGTTCAAGAGCGTTTTCACAGACTTGAAGGGGTGCAAACTCCCACCGTGACTCAACCAGCCCTGCTGCACAGCCCCAGCCACCAGAAGGGAAGGCAGCGTGCGACCCCCTTCGTTAGTGATCACCCCCCAGCCTCCCTTGGGTTCCTCCCACAACGCTCCCAGCCCCTGGTGCAGCCCCTCGCCTCCACCCAGCAGCCCAGCCTCTCACCGAAACAACCACAGAGGACACGGTCACACATGACTAGTATTTATTCACACCTTATTGTTAAGTAAATTCTTAATTATTATCCTGATCTAGTTGAAGATATCCCCACTCATGGCAGGAGGGTTGGTCTAGATGACCTCTAAAGCTCCCTCCCAACCCAAACCATTCTATATGATTACATGAAACGTCCTGAAGTAGGACAAGGAAAGATACTCAACAGGTACCACTAAGCTGCACTCCGGGAAAGACACCACTCACCATCTCAAAGCCTTCCTGCTAAGCCCTGGGGAGCAACCAGAGCCAGCTGACTGCGTCACCAGCCAGCGCAGCGAAGCTCGGGCATACGGAGACGCAGCATTGAAACCACCCTGTGGCCAGCAGAGCCTTCACAAGCAGCTCTGCTGCCCTCTGCTCCGCGCCCCCTCAGCAGTTTGGTTCGAGGCGCACCTTCCCCGCCGAGGCCCGGAGGCCCCGCTCTCAGGACTGTGGGAGATGAAAGGCTCAGCCCCTGCGGAAGGGAAATGGCACACACGGCTCGGGAAGGACTCCACACTACCTTCTCTTGCCAGGCCAGGAGCTGTGCCTGTGGCTCAAAAGCTAGCAGGAACAGGCGAAAGGGAGGGTCTGTCACAGCAGCAGGACCGCTCCCGGTGAGGGCACTGAAGGTCAGCTTGCTATCACACCTAGAAATCAGGCGAGACTGCAGCATTAAGGGTAGGAGACAAGAGAGAGATCCTTGTGGCTACCAGGCACAGCAAGAAGTGCAGGACCCAGCCCGCTGACCTCCACCCGGGCAGAGGCCACCATCACTGCACCCAGTCAGAGCAAGTACAGGCACCTCGGGCCTGACTGCCTTCATCCTCCATGACACAGGCCATGGGATGCACCCCGGGCTGCAAACCATGGCAGCAGCCATAGCAAAGTTCCCAGAGCTTCCTACCCCATCTCAGACGGAGTGCAGCTATAGATATACAGGACAGAGTGACAGAACAGGTCAACCCTAAAACAATTCCTCCCTAGTAAACCCTCTGAGCTGTCAGCGATCGGAATTAGTATTCAGAAGAATCTGCTTTGATAGATTATCTGTGAACGCAGCACTGCTTGCCCCTGCCTGGCAGGGTGCCCAGTGTCTCCCCCAGGCGGCAGTGGTCACATCTCATCAGTGCGGTGCTGCTGGATGACAACAGTGGCAGAGTGTTCCAGCCACTCCTGCCTCTTGGTTTTCCACACCACCGGCACCTCTGCCTGCAAAGGGTCGCTCTGGGAGCCCTGCTCCGGAGGCTGGGGAGGGCCCAGCTCAAAGACCGCTGACGCTAGAAGGTCGGAGGATGAGTTGCTGTTGAAATAAGATCCGGGTTCGCGGTTGGGCGGGCTCTGCTCCTCTTCCCACGACAGATTGAGGCTGCCCAACAGCGAGTGGTCCTCAGGCTCTGCACTGAAACCCTCCACCACAGCATCCTTCTGCACATCGGCTGCGGCTGCTGAGATCTCACGGATCTGCCGCGACAGCACTGCAAGAGAGGCAGAGCCAGCCCTGTCATTCCCAGCCTCTCACCCTCCTGCTCTGAGCACAGGCCACCAGAGAGCCCACGAGGGGAGAACAAACTGTTACAACTGGGGCTGCCTCTTCCCAGGGGAGGGGACGCCGCGCAGTTGCCAGGCACAAGCTCAGCTTGTGCTCCAAGAGGGACTGGATCCCTTCAGTTCTGGCAAAGTCTCTGGCCCAGGACCTTGCCCCAAGGTGGGGCCCTGCCACAAGGCTGAGGAAGAGTCCAGAGCTGGGGTGAGAGAGCAAGGCCAAACCTAGTGGTCACTCCAGGCGAGGGGCTGCTGGGTCGGAGGCACTCCAGAGTTCAGGCTGTCTCTGAGGAAGGTGCTCTGCCTCAGCAGGGTTTCCACCTGTAGACATACCTTGGTTCCTGGGCACTCACCTCTGAGCTCCGGCTGTGGCTCTCTTCTCCCAAATGAGCAGAAGTTGGGGGAAAGAATGAGGCAGAAAGACAGAAACACGACCTGGAAACAGAAAGAAGATCAATAAAGGACATAGATAGCATCACCAGCCACAATAAACTCTCGTAAACTCATAAGCGCAGCAGAGACCCCTTCACAGACACTGGGGCTAAAGCCACTCACCATGGTGCAGGTTTTTGCAGTGGTAGTTTTCGTGGAGGACCGTCTCACCATGGCCTGCAGTTTCTGCAACTGCTCGAGCAGTGACCTGCAAGAGAGCAGGCAATGCATGTTAATGCAGCGGCTGAACCAAGAGCTGCATGCTCCCTTCCTCCCCCTTTGCAGCCAGTAACAGACGACAATCCCAAGAAGAGGAAGAGCCTTCCCCACCACATCTCCTGCCATGTCCAACAATGAGAACTTACATGTTCTGCTTCTCCAGCAGCTGCACCTTCTTCTGCAGCTCGTGGTTCTGAGCTGTGCAGGCTGCCACCCTTCCCAGGAAAGATGAGCAGCACAGGGGAAGAACAGAGATATTTTGTTAGTTAAAAGCAGGGACTTCACCAGAGTCTCTTGTCAGGTAATCAGCCACCACCTCTGGGTGGCTGGGACAGAAAAAATTGCTCCCGGAGTCTATCTGGCACCACCTGAAGCAAAGCTCAGAAAGCGACACCTCACACCAGGTTTGGGGAGGGGCGAGCCTTGCCCAGTCCTGCAAAGAATCACCAGACTAATTCCTAAGGATGCTCGCTCCTAAGCGGCATACCAACCCTGCAGATGTACGACATCAGGCTGTATTGTAAAATAGCCTGACCTGGAGAACACGCTGGACCTGGCAGACCAGCACCTGGCCTGAACAGAGCAAGTTCTGGGCCATCTCCAAGCCTAAGAGAGCAGGATAGGCTCTGTCCTGAGCTTCTGATCCCCCTGAGGAGAGCTGCTGCCCCGCAGGGTCAGCCTCACTTTCTGCCCAGGGTGGCAAGACCCCAGCAGTGTCACAGCACAGCTGCTTGTGACTAGTACCCCCTGCTCCCGCCCCCTCGCAAGGCTGTTAGCACAACTAATGTCAGTCTATGAGGTTAGCATCCATTCCCTGCAACCCAGCGGGTCATGTATTCATTCCCTTTCCCTCTTTATCAGGCCTTGAAGGTCCTGTGCACCAAGTAGACAAATCAAACAAACTTCTTCTTCCCCTCCCTACCAGCCTCAAGGTTCCTGGGCACCAGGCCAGTTAACTCCTTCCTTACCGGCCTTGAAGGTCCCAGGCACCTGGCCGGCCCGGTGCTTTTGACGACCCTGTCACAGAGCAGGAAAGCGTAACAGCACTCAGAGCACTGTCCATAAAATTAAGCAGTTACAAGTCCTAAGGGGGAACGGACCAGAACTGCTGCTGTCGAGTCAGATCTGGTACCCTCCATGGCCAGGGACACCTCCACCATCATCTGCTTCCTCCCAGGATTGAGGGAGTGACTCGTATTCTTTTATATCACTTTTTAAGTCGAGATTATGATCATTATATTGATACAGCGAACCATGTATTAGGATCTGACCCAATCTGCAGAGGCTCCGGGTCCAAGTTAAGTTGTATTAGGGTCTAGGTGATTAGAAATTATATTATAAAATCTGTATTATGCTGCTTATAGATTGTACTACATTGTTTGTAGAAATGTTTGTGCCATTACAGTCATAAACTCTGTGCTGTACTTGTCACAGTACGTTAAGAAAACAAAGCTTTTAGTGAAATTAAGCTTTAGTCCCTTCAGTGTTGAGTGACACTACCATGTGCCTATACCTGTTTTCCAGGCCATCCATGTAGATCTTCTTCCTGCGACGACTATCCTGGGCTGACTGCTTGTTCCGGATCTTCCGACGCACTTTCTTCAGAAGGCGCTCTTCAGCCTGCAAGAGTCATTTCTCATTAGCAGCAAGGCTGGGGCGCTGGCAACCCAGCCCTCACAAACTTTGCATGCATCCCAGCGCTCAGCCCACGTGCTTTCGTCCTCTGTCCCTCACACATCGCTGAACAAACTGCGGGAACTGCAAGGAAAACTCTGGCCTGATGATGAGGCCAGCAGTTTCCTTGGTGCAGGAAAAGTGAGGCATACCTAAGGGAGATGAAAAGCACAGTTCACAAAGTGCTAGGCAAGTAGGGAAAAACAGGTTGCAGGTTCTTGTGGTGTAACTGCCTCCTGCAGTCACGAGTGAGGAGACTGACCTGACAGCAGCCAGGTCCTCTTTGTTCTTTGTATTTACCTGATTAATTAGCAAGGCAGGGGCGGTTGTGCACGTGGACACCACCCAGGCCTCAAAAGGAGGAAAAGGACAGCAAGCCCTGCCACATGCCCCCCTGAACACAGCACCTGGGCACCAGTGCTCTCATCAAGGCACCATCCTGTAATTTCAAACCTCTACTCTGGCTGAAGCATTCAAGTGGTCCAGCTCTGTTTGGGAGTGACAGGCTGTAGCGAGGACTCACTTTGTTCAGTGGCCCGCAGG
The DNA here is from genome assembly GCA_013400135.1 of Rhinoptilus africanus. NCBI lineage: Eukaryota > Metazoa > Chordata > Aves > Charadriiformes > Glareolidae > Rhinoptilus > Rhinoptilus africanus. The sequence continues at coordinate 32,738 of VXBO01004757.1, forward strand.
TTGGCAATGAAACACCTTCTTTCTCCAGAAGCTGCCTCTCCTCTTCTGTCAGGACCAGCTCTGGCAAGTTGGACTATAAAACAGCAAAAGTACACCTGCTGAGAATGCACAGTAAAGGGAGTCCACCCTAGGGCAGAGAGGATGTGCAGAAAGCACATATAACCGAGATCCACTCTCCTAAAACAGCATCATGCTTTCCTCGGAAATATCCCCACAGGAGCCAAGCCAGGAGCGAAGAGGACATGCGACCAGAAGCAAAGGCTGGGGCACACGCACACACACAGCAGCCAGTACCTGCACGATGGCTCCAGCCACAAGCTGGGGTTCGGCATCCACAGCAACAGCAACGGGGCAGCTGGAGCTCCCTTCCAGTGCCTTGCTTGTGCCTTCCAAACCTGTCCATGTCTCTGGGGAAGGAAGGGAGAGTCAAGCACTGGGCCTCAGTGAGGCAGCATCTGACCCATCAGCTTTTAGTAGCATGAAACCACAATTTTACAGCAGCAGAAAGCCACTAAACTCTGCTCTCTCCATCGCTGCCTGGCATCCATCCAAAAAAACCCCACGGTGGGACTCCTTTTCTGCTTGTACACAGGAGAGAAAGAGCCCAAGCACATCACTTACCAAGGTCAATGGAAAAATCTCCTTCTGCCGTGTTAGACCTCACGCTCTCCAGCACAGGCCAATCCCGATGGAGGAAATAGTTGTGATCAACCTGCACAATGTCTGAGCTCCGAGGGCTGCTGGCAATGTCACTGCCCGGGCTATGGGACAGATGCTGATCCTCAGAAACGCTGCTGTCACTGTCAGCAGGCAAATAACCTTGCAGCGTGCCTGGTTCTTCTTCAAAGGGGCTCAGCAGGGAGCTGATGAAGTCATCCACCTCCTTGTCCAGGAGCTGTGGAGAAAAAACTTTTACTGAGCAGGGAGACAAACCTCCTGAACCACAACCCAGCAGCGATTCTCCTCAAAGAACTCACCTCAAGCTCCGGCAGGCCCCAGTCTTCCAGCAGAGAGTTATTCTCCTCTGGGACGTCAGGGCAGGGAGCATCATCCTTCAGAAGGAAGTCAAGCAGGTCCTCATCTGCCAGGGCAGCCAGTTCATCTGAGCACGACATCTGAGCAGGACACCCAAAGTGAGCATGGGCACCAGGGGAGACAGCAGCAGTCCTTTGAGATGTCCCCCCGCCCCTACAGACAAAACCCCCTGTGCAATGGCAACAGCTGCCAGGGCCCTGCAGTGACAACCAGGCCAGAAGTACTTCCCCAACAAGGCTATCATACCAGCACTGGTGGCCCCACCAGGCTACCAGAATCCAGCTACAGGAGCTGCAGGAAGAAAAAGGAAAGTGGAAGGACCCCAGACCTTCTGCCGCCGAGACCATGCAAGATCCTGCAATTCCACTGAAGCCCGAAGGTGCTGTACCCTCAACATGCAGCCAGAGGGGCCAGCCTCCTGTCACAGGCGAATTGCTAAAACAAGTCATTCTCATGGGTTTAACTAAAAGGGGCCTTATTAATGATTAAACGATGATCAAATGATAACTGATCAACGACTGAATGAAAATGAAATGGTAAACAAACAGTGACTAAGTGATGATGGAATGTCAAAGAGTGATTTGACAATGCTTTAAATGATGATTTAAACAATAATTTAGGCAGTGGTCCGACACTCTACTAGTCACTAACACTCTACGACTCACTATGCTTCTAGTAATTAAGCTATAACTGGATATCTATAAACACCACTAAGAGACAAAATACTTTCAGGCCAAATGCAAAACATCAGTTATCTCACAGCAGCTATCAGGTGCTGGGTAGTCTCCCAGCCTCGAGGAATAACCTTGAGAGACATCCCTGCACAACAGGATATCACAGCTGTGCATCCCACTGCCATACAGGCTGGGGGAGGTTGGGGGCATTTATAGCACAAAGTGATGGACTTATCGCCAACCCCCACCTTGGTGTCCTTGCCAGTGGCAGCTGTGGCCGGTTTATTTTCATTTTTCTCTAGTACCAACTCAGGCTGGCGGTGTTATCTCCTGATATGATAGGGCCTAGGCTCCTTGTTCCCTGAGGAAACGCAGCCTGGCAAGCTCCTGAGGGTTTGCACAGCACGCCTGACCTGGGCCAGCCCCGCTGGTGGGCGACACCTGAACCAAAGCACGGCTGGCACTGAGAGCGCCGGGGCAGCCCCGGCACCTGCCCCCCAGCACCGCCGAGCTTTCCCGTCTAGCTGGCAGGTGTCACAGCCCCAAAAACAGAGACAAAACCCACCCCT
>VXBO01004757.1:36412-70412 GCA_013400135.1 Rhinoptilus africanus
CCCCCCCCTTCCTCAGCGCCGAGCCTCGCTTGCTGAGAAGGGGAGGGAGGGGACATATTTTTGGGATCTTCAGCTTTGCCCGGAGAGCCCACGGGTGAAGGGATGGAAAACTCTCCTGCAGACCGTGGGGGTGAAATGCACGCCGCCGCCGCCACCCCCCCGAAGCGGTAACGGTGGTGGCGGGGTGAGCATCGGCCGAGCGCGCTCGCCCAGCGGCAGCCGCAGGGGTTCGGTGCCTCCCAAAGTGGCACGTCCCGGCAGACTGGGGGGAAGGGGAGTGGGAAGGCTGAGGAAGAGGGAACAGGGACACCCTCCTTTCCAGACCTGACTGTAATGCCTGCTGGGTGGAGAAATGTCCCCCAAAACCCAGCGGCGCTCTCCTCTCACTTTCCCCTTTCTCCCTGGCCGGTGGCAGGCTAGTTGCTTGCCATGGCAAAGTGTGGATGCCTGAAGCGGGGCACTTGGCATTCCCTGGATGCTGTGAGAGCCCCTCCTCTGCACCCCAGGTGCTGCTTTTGGGGTGCTGCGCCAGGGGGCTGGCTCGCTAAGGGTGCAGGAGAGGCTCCAGATGGAGTTCTGCCCCCGCTCACCCCCACGCCGGCCTCGCGGGTGGGCAGGCAGGGGTGCTGCCGTTTGTGCCCCCCTCCCTTTGGAGGTGAGGGGGTGCCCAGCAGGAGCGGATAGGCCTGGGGGTGCGTGGGAAATGCCAGCAAGTTAATGGACAGAGCTGCTTCACCTCGGTGCAGGGGAGCGTGGTCCATTTCCCACACCGGGCAGGGCTGCCTCTCCCTGCGGCAGCCAGAGGATGCTCCTGCCCCATCCGTGGGGAGCAGCCGTGGGGCTGGGGCTGGGCTCGACAGCTCGCACTCCCCAGGAGCAAGCTGGGCCTCAGCTGGAAGAAACCATCTTCCCGTCCGACGTGGACGTGCGGCTGAGAAAGAGGAACTGGGCTGGATGGGCTCAGCAGCGTGTCACGGGGCTGAGCCACCCATGCCTCCAGTGCCGGACGGAGATGTGTGTACTGGTCCCGTATTGGAGAACGGGGTCCGGCTTCTTACCACGTTAATTTTTGACCTTGGCTCATTGTGCTGTTGCGCAGACACTGATGTGCTGGCAAAGCCACTGCCAGCAGGCATGGTGATGGCCCGGTACCCGCCTGGCTTCGCCTGCGGAAAACCCCGGCAGTGGGGCGGTTTGCAGCTGATAAAGCTTCCTGCAGCCAGCTCCCAGCCTAGGGGAGGAGAGTCCGGAGTGAGGCCTTTCCCACATTTGACATTGCCATAAAAAAAAAAAAAACAAACCCAAACCTCATCCGGAGTCTCCCTTAGAAAGAGCATGTTAAAAAAAGGCTAAAATTGTTGTGTTTGAAGCTTTGCAGCTTGTTCTGGAAACTCGCCGTCAGTGCGCCAGCAGGATGCTATCGAATTCTGGTTGATTTTTTTTGTAAAAAGATATAAAACCTCCTCTGTAACCGTTCTTGCGGCACTAAATGCAGCCGGTACAAATATAGCAGTTACGTCACGTGACGGAAAACTCTCCCTCAGTGGTCCCGGCAATGACGCGGTGGTTCCACGGGCCAGCACGGCGCTGCCTGTGGCCACCCCTGCCTGTGGCCACCTCTGCCTTTGAGCAGAGCCTGGAGACCTCCGCCACCACCACCGTGGTGGTTTTGCTCTCCCAGTGAGATGGGGGCAGCAGGATAAGCTCCCCAAGGCAGGCACGGGACCCCAAGAAACCCCCCTACACTTCCCGCCCGCCCCTCGATTTTGGGATTGTCAAAGGGTTGCACGCAGCTTGCTGTAGAATGCAGAAGTGTGTTAATCTGGTTGCCGGTGGGCCGGCTCGCTGCTCCACTGCCTTATCTCTGCCTTTGCATACCGACAACCGATTGCGAACGGGTTTGCTTTGCTCTGGAGGCGAGCCAGCGCAGAAATTTGGTGTGTGTTCATCGAGACTTGGTTTGTTTGGGTTTTTTTGTTGTTGTTTTTTTGGTTGTTTTTTTTTCCCATTCCAGTGGGACAGCTTGAATTTTCGCTGTCTTTTTCCTTTATTTTTCTGGTTTGCAGCGCCGGTCTCCCACGCTGTCTCATCCGCTATGTCTCGTCCGGTTTTTCCTTCCCCACGTGGTACCCGGAGGGGAGAGGTCTGCCGGGGCCGAGCCCTGCCTTCGTGCCGTGTCGGGAGGCGGCGGGTTTGCTAAACCCCCTGTGATTAATCGCCAAGTTTGCTGACAAGTCTCTCCAGGGTTTGATGAGGTGTGCTCCTTACGCAGCAGAGAGCGTTTCTGCTTCAGACATTGATGTCAGCAAAGTTCAGCTGCTGGAGTCTGAACTGTCTCCGTGGAGTTTGAGAAGTAGAATGAACCCATCTGCCTTTTCCTCTGGGGGTGTCCTTGATGTCTTGAGCACCTTCCTTGCTGACCTCTGTCTTTTTTTGTAAGGGCTTGAGCCATCGTCATCCTCCTGCGGGGTCTTGGAAAGCATGGTGGCCCCCCTGTGAAGTGTGTGCCAAGGGGTGTTTGTGGCACAGCACCTGGGTTTGGGTGGCTTTGGGAGGGCAAGAGGAGGCAGCAGAAATGGCTGGGCACAGCCTGGACTCCTCTCAGTTCCTCTCTGCCGTCCGGTGTCCTCCCCTCCCCTTCCTCCGTGGTCTCTGACCTTGTCCTGGCAGTGGCATATTCTCCTTTTCCTGCGGAGGGACGAAAAGCAGCTTTATGCTCAACCCGAGAGTATTTTTAGCTATAGAGCTAGATGGCCTGGTGACCGCAGCAGCCCGCCCTGCCTATGAAATACTCGGAAAGCCCTTTCTATGGCAGGGTGTTCCTCATCCCTTCGGCTCCGCAGCTTAGCTGGTGTTTCCAGATAGATGGCAATGGCGGGCACCTCCACTGCCTCCTTCCCACTGCCGCCGGGCTCCCTGTGCTCCGGACCCGAAATGCATTTCATTCCTCATCGGCGGAGCCCGTGGGGGCCGCGGGCCTCCGCAGAAACATTGCTGAACGGCTCAGGAATGCAGAGCTGGAGCCGCTCCATGTGCTGGCGGAGGCGGCACGCTCCTCCGTCCCTGCCTCCCACCCCGCGCCACCAGCAATGGCTTCATGGCTCTTCAGGAACAGGACCTCTACCCTCCCACTTGCTCCTGGCCAAAATCGGATGCAGGAGTTTTTTATCCGTGGTAGATCGTGCTCCTGACCCGCTCAGGGCTGTAGTTGGGAGCAGCCCAGACCAGTGTACCCCCTTCCCTGTGGGACCGGAGCTGGCAGCGTGCCACAGCTCTAGCCATGTGCCGCTGCCATGCGAGGGAGGCTGACAGCACGTCTTGCCCGAGAATCTTCCCGGGCCAGGCTAAGGATGCACGTGGAAGGTAACTCTTCCCTGACAGCCATAATAGGAGGCCTGGTTAGGAGGTAATCAATCTTAAAGAGAACAAGCAGCTGTGGTGCATCCCACCAGTGCTCTTGCGTCCTCCCACCGGCTGGGGTTTGAGGATGAGGCAGGCTGGGTCGAGGCAGAGCAAAGGAGTCCTTCCTTGGGAGCAGGCTCTTGGGGAGAGGACAAGGCACGTCCCTGCTGGAGAGCATCGGGCTGGGGCCGGCTGGGGACTGGGAATGCTGAGGAGGGCAGGGAGCAGTGGGTCAGGGCGAAGGACCCGGCGCAGGGACCCCGAGGCGTATGGCAACCTGGGAAAGCACTGAAAGCTGCTGCACAGCGGATAAACCCAAGGGAAAGGGCTCTTACAAGCCCTCCAAGCTGGTAGGCAGGCAAGCGGGGGGCTTATTTACAGCCTCCTTTTACTGCTGCTGTTTCTTTCCGATCTTACTCTGCTGTAAGAATATCGCAGTTCTAATTAGGTGTTGTTATTAAACCTGGTGTTTTGGAGCCCTGTTGGGGGCTGCTCGCTCTGAAGCTGATCTACGCCATCCCTCAAGCTGGAAGCTGATCCTTCAAGCTCACCTCAGCTTGGGACCTGTTTCGGATGGCGCGGTGCGGCTCTCGTCTGCCCTTGCAGGGAGACCCGCAGCGGCTGGTCCCCTGCCCTCCTGTGCATCGTCCTGCGCGCGGGTTCCCTGGGCTCGTGCAGCAGCTGCTGCCGTAGACCCCGATCTCTGAGCATCCACTCGGTGCAAGCGGTGCTTTCCCCACATAAGTATTTTTTACGTGTGAGTTCGGTGCTGGGTGCCCTTATCTCGCCTCCCCCAGCGGCTCCGGGGTTTTCCGTCCCTCTGTGCCTGGGCTGCCGGCTCAGCACTGTCCAGTGGCGACGTGGGGGGCCCTGATAGCCCGGCCAGGGCCCTGCCAGCTCCGCGTCAAAGCTTGGTTTTCCTCTTGTGGCTTCTGTGTCACGGCAAGTTTAATTATAACCCCTTCCGTCGTGTCCTACTGACTTATCTTGCGTGCTCTCCCATGCTCATTTCCTCCTCGCTGGCAGCATCTCTCCTGGGTACCAGCTGCTGTCACTCCCGCAGGCGAGGAAAATTGGCTTTGGGACCCTGGGACGAGGAGACAAGGGTCCCAGCACTGGCCGGAGACTCTGGGGTCAGCGCGGGGCTGGAAAGTGGGACTGCCTCGCAGGCTCGCCAGCACGGGGTCCAGCCCTTGCTCACCAGTAGAAGCTGGGGTCCAGTTTTTGGGGAGCAGAGGTGTTGCTGGAGGGGAGGAAGGACCCTGCGCCACTAGAGGGGCCAGCAGTCGGGGCTAACCCATCTGTCTCCCCCGGCAGGTGACGCAGGAGTGGGGACAGCCCAGCCGCCACCATGGTTGCCCTCTCGCTGAAGATCAGCATTGGCAATGTGGTGAAGACGATGCAGTTCGAGCCCTCCACCATGGTGTACGACGCCTGCCGGATGATCCGCGAGCGGGTGCCTGAGGCTCAGATGGGACAGCGTAAGTCCGCCGTGGGGCTGGCTGCCATGCCAGGGCCACCCCGGCTTAGCTCCTGGCATGTCACCAGTGTCTCTTTCGTCCCTCTAGTCCCCCTGTCTGTGTGGGCTTTCCCAGAGCAGTGGTGGGATGGGGGGCAGCAAGTTCCAAATCCCTCTGCTCAGTTGAGGTGAGGGGCTGAGCTCCCTGGGCTCTGTCCTCACCATCCCAGAAGGGATTTAGGGGGGGTTGGAGGGGGTAGGAGAACACATTTGGAAGTAACTTGTTGAGCTCTGTGAGCATGCGCCCTTTCTGTCTCTGCTCCTCTCTCCTACTTGCATCCATCACCACTAGCCAGGACTAGGTGGGTTTAAACAGTTGCAGGGGTCATAGCGAGCGTTAATAAACCATATAAGTTAATGTTTCCTTTCTTGGGGGATATATAGTCCTCCATCGGGTCTTTACCCGCCCCCCCCAGCAGCTCTCTGCCAGGCCTGTGCTCGTGCTCTGTTACCTTGCTAAGCTTTCTCAGCTCTGATTTCTCCGTGCTGCTGCTGCCAGGCTCAAAATTAAGCATATGGCTCATGAGCTTATGATGTGACTCACGCCCACGCGGACATGGCCTGTCCCCGGCATGGATGCGGGGGGGAATCAGAGCACTGGGACATCATCTCGTGGGCTCTCTTGGGTCCCTAGCCGCCTCCGAAAGTGGCTGTGCCACAGGGGAGAGGCAGCAAACAGGAGGTCAGGAGTCGTGGGAAGGAGGAGGGGGGAGCGCGGCGACATCTGGGAGTAGAAAATTCCTGGAGGATGGAAGGAAATGCCTTCTCGGTTGTGCCCAGCTGGTCAGCGGTCCGGCGGTGGGACCAGGGCTTTTGGTTTCAGAGCGGGACTGGATGTTTGTGTGGATGCGGGGCTGTAGCCTTGTTGGAGGGAGCGTTGCATTTCCTGCTCCTGGGCATGAGCCAGCCTGCTTATAAAGAGAAAAAAAAGGCAAGGAGAAAGCCTTAAAGGGAACGGCTTATTTCCGAGTTCCTTTTTAGTGGCTCACAGCTTTTCTTTTCCTATCGGTTCTCTGCAGCTCATTTTTCTCTTTGCTTTCCTTACCCAGTGGCACTCGGGGGTCCCTTTTTGAGCTGCCCTGGGTTTTCTTGTCGCCTTCGGGCTGGTGGGAGCTTGGGTGTAGGTTTCCAGCTCAGCTCTCACTCCGTCTCAAGAAGCGCCTCTCCCCAACCAGGCTATGAATCTGGGTCAAGCTGCTCAGCTTTCAGTGCTTTAGAGTTATCCTCTCGGAATTTGCTTTGAAAACAGGGTTTTTTTTGGAGTTTGGTTTTTGGTTTGTTTTTTTGTTGTTTTTTTTTTTAATTTAAAAATAAAATGGCAAGCCTCTGTGACTTTTCTGCTCCCTGTTTAGTAGGAGCCTAATAGCAGCGTTAGGCAGGCAGCAGTGGGGCGGCTCAGGAATTTGTCCCTCCCCGCAGAGAGCTGCCAAGGAGATGACGCGTTATAAACTTAGCCAGCCAAGACAGCCTGCGGCGCGGGGTTCTTGAAAGGTGGAGAAGGACTTTCCCCAAGGCAAAGCCAGGCGTGGTCCTGGCCTCTTGCAGCATGAAAACAGGGCTATCCCTGAGGGTCTGAGCTGGGACGCCGCTGCCAAGGCTCAGTAGCAGCACTTTCAGTGGGTACCCCCGCCCCAAAGGAGCAGGATTTGGTGAACAGCACTTTTTCACCACTTCTGAGACCTTGTAAGTCTTGATGCCCTACTCTTGCAGCCCCCTTCTCCCCAGATGAGAGAGTCCCAGCTCCTTTAGCCCCTCATACCAAAGCTCCATCATTTAAGTTGCCTCTCTTCTCTATCTTTTCAAACTGCTGTGTCCTTCTGGGGGTGTGCAGACCACACCGCCTCAGACTACTTCAAAGTGTGGATCAGCCTAGGTTTTATAAACTGGTTCCCAGCACCCTTCCCGGTGATCCCCAGCATTTCATTCCCTTGCTTTCGCTGCTGCTGCACGCTGCGCTGGATGTTTTGGGGAGCTGTCAACTACAACTCCAAGCTCTGCCTTCTGTTGTGACTATCAGTTCCAAGTTCAGCGTTGTGTGGGCTTGCTTCAGATGATTTTTTTCTGTAGATAAGTGTGGTGAAACACGCCTCCCAAGGCTTGTTTGCCAGCTTTGTTGCCTGCCCACTCCTTAGGTTTAGTCTCCAGCGTTCACAGTGCTGCTGTGCTTCCTGTGCTGGGCTGCACCAATGCGCTTCCCTGGGCACAGGCTGGCATTTGGTGGCCCTGTCCGGCTCAGGATTACCCTGGCAGAGACTTTTTTGCCTGTTTTTCAGACAATGATTTTGGGCTGTTTCTCTCGGATGAAGACCCGAAGAAAGGGATCTGGCTGGAGGCTGGGAAGGCTCTGGACTACTACATGCTTCGCAATGGGGTAAGCATCTATCCTGCATCCTTCCAGCTGGTACCCGCCTTGGCTCCGCAGTTGGATATGCCCACAGCGAGGAGATGCTGCAGGTGCTTGTCCTGCTGCGTTGCATCCTGCCTGGGTGTACCCCATGTCCGCCCTTCCATTGCCCCGGGGGGACAGGAGCTATTGGCACAGTGGTGGGATGTGGGCACCCTGCGCTGGTGCCGCTTCTGGGAGCCGTGCTCTGCTGTGCCCACAGGACACCATGGAGTACAAGAAGAAGCAGCGACCCCTGAAGATCCGCATGCTGGATGGGACAGTGAAAACTGTAATGGTGGATGATTCCAAAACCGTCACGGACATGCTCATGACAATCTGTGCCCGGATCGGTGAGAGAAGGGGGCTGCAACAGGGGGGAGGAAAGGAGGTGGGGAGAGATGGCAGCATCTGGTGTGGTGGGTACTAAGGGAGCAGCAGCAGGAATGGCCAAGGAGTATGTCGTGCTGGGGAGGGGACACTGCACCCCTGCGTCGCTCCAAGCTCTGTATTTGTCAGTGATGTGCTGAGCTCAGACCTCTGTGCTCCTGCAGGCATCACCAACTACGATGAGTACTCACTTGTTCGGGAGATTATGGAAGAGAAGAAAGAGGAGGTTACTGGCACCATCAAGAAGGACAAGACCCTGCTGCGAGATGAGAAGAAGATGGAGAAGCTCAAGCAGAAGTTGCACACAGATGATGAGTGTAGGTGCCTGCATGTACTGGGGATGGGTTCAGCCCGTGCTGAGGGAAGCAGAGTCCCCTGCAAGGGGAAAAACTGATGCAGGGGAGCGGAGGTGGCAGTGGAGAGCACTGTGAGAAGGGGATACGTGTCCGCACTCCCTGGAGTCTCCTGCCTGGAGGTCCAGGGCAGAGGGTTGAGATCTGGGATGCTCCAGGCGGACATCTGTCTCTCACTCTGCCTGAGCAGCGCCGGGGCCAGGACCAGCTCTGCCTGGGTCCCGTTCCTGCTCATGCCCTGGCGTTGCCTGCAGTGAATTGGCTGGACCATGGCCGGACCCTGCGTGAGCAAGGCATTGACGACAACGAAACGCTGCTGCTGCGGCGCAAGTTCTTCTACTCCGACCAGAACGTGGACTCGCGAGATCCTGTGCAGCTCAACCTGCTCTACGTGCAGGTACGGCTCCGCAGAGCGCCTGGCTCCCCTTGCTAGCCCCCTGCCAGGGCGGGTGTCTGAGGTTTTGGCCAGGAGCCACCACGCGGGGCACTTCAGGATGCCCAGTTATCTCCTGGGTAAGAGCCAGTGCTGGCAATCCCAGCCCTGCCCTCTGCGTACTCTGGTGCTCCCCAGGGGATCCCGTGTCTCCTCTGCCTGATGGGAGCCATCCTGAAGTCCTGCTGCCATTCCTCTCCCAGGCATGGTGATGGTCCCTGTAAAGGACAGCCTGCCCCTTGATCCTCCTCTTTTTCATGGCCACTTCTTTTCTGTCTGGAAAACGGGTCATTCACGGTGTGGAGGGGAGCGGTGGCAGGGCTGCATGGCTACCCAGCCTACCAGCAGTGTCTTCTCTTTCCCTGCAGGCTCGCGACGACATCCTTAACGGTTCCCACCCCGTCTCCTTTGACAAAGCCTGTGAGTTTGCTGGCTACCAGTGCCAGATCCAGTTTGGACCACACAATGAACAGAAGCACAAGCCAGGCTTTCTGGAGTGAGTGTCCTGGGGAGCCCTAAGTGGCTCGAGCAGCTTGGCAGCCCCTAGCACCGCGCTGCTGCACGGGGCTTGGGGATACACATCTCTGGAGTGATCCTTCTCTTTGCTGCGGCACCGTGTCCAAGTGTGGAGGTCCATGCCAGCTGGAGTGGGTGCCAGCCCCCCATCCTGCTCCTTCTGGCACCCCGCAGGACATACAGCCAGCTCGGGGAGGGGGGGGACCCCTGCCCACTCTACAGTCTCCCCTGATGCCACTGCTGAGGGGCTGCAACCTCAGCACCTCCATCCCACCCTCAGCAGGGCACTTCCTGGGGCAGCTTCCATTACTGCAGCAACCTCTCCCACATCCTTCCTCCTCCCAAAAACTCCCAGCCCATGCCCTGGCAGGGGTTTGTCCGAGGCTCTGGCTTGGGCCTCTTTGTAGTTGCAGACAGCCGCTGGCTTCGGGCTAACAGCTGGCTTGCCTGTCTTTTGGCAGACTCAAGGATTTCCTGCCCAAGGAGTACATCAAGCAGAAAGGGGAGCGCAAGATCTTCATGGTACGTGCAGGGGGTAGTTTTGAGACCTGGGCTTCTTGTTCCTCCTCGCCAAAGGATGAGGCTGCTTTTGTCTCTGGAGGTAGCACGTAGCAGCTTGGTGGGTGAGAAACAGGGGCAGGAAGCTGTAGGTGGGCCGACAAGGCAGCTCCCAAGGTCCCAGAGGTCAGAGGGATGCTGTAGCAGGGGCAGGGGATGCCAGCCGGGCGGGGAGAGCCTGGAAAGGCTGTGACAGGGCGATGGTGGCACAGGCAGGGGACTGTGGCGCTAACGTGCTGTTCTGTCTTTGCTGTCGCAGGCCCACAAGAACTGCGGGAACATGAGTGAAATTGAGGCCAAAGTTCGCTATGTGAAACTTGCCCGTTCCCTCAAGACCTACGGAGTCTCCTTCTTCCTGGTCAAGGTAAAGCAGCAGCTCTGCTGGCCAAAATCCCCCTTATGCAGCATCTGTCCATCTGTTATGTTTCCACCCAGCTGCTACCCCTCAAACCACATTGCTCCATTTTGCCTGCATCCCCACTGTCCAACTGTCTTTCTGTCCGTCTATTCTTGGCTTTCCATGTGCGCTGCCTTCCCACTTCTTGCTTTTTTCCTGTCCTTTTCAAGCCCTGTGTCATGGTTGTCAGCACCTGAAAGTGTGACCTTGGAGGTGTTTGGTAGCCAAGGGAGGCTTTAAAGGTCTCTGCCTGGATGGATCCGTCCCGGGGGCAGCCCACAACCCTTCTGTTGTGGCCCGCAGGAGAAGATGAAGGGCAAGAACAAGCTGGTGCCACGGCTGCTGGGCATCACCAAGGAGTGCGTGATGCGCGTGGATGAGAAGACCAAGGAAGTGATTCAGGAGTGGAGCCTAACCAACATCAAGCGTTGGGCAGCCTCACCCAAGAGCTTCACCCTGGTAAGGATCAGCCCTGGTCCTCCACCCCGCTCCCCGATGGTGCCCCCGTGGGGGGCTGCTGTCATGCCAGCTCCTCTCTTGGGTGTTGTCCCATGGTGGGACAGCCTTGCCCTCCTCTGGTCCCTCGCCCGGCTCTTGTTTTGGAGGCCGGTGCTTGGGTGCTTAGCGCATACCAGAGGGGCTCAGGGTGGCTGCCAGTGCCCTGCTCCGGTGCTACCCTGTGCCATGCCGTTGCAGGATTTTGGAGATTACCAGGATGGTTACTACTCAGTGCAGACGACGGAAGGGGAGCAGATCGCCCAGCTGATTGCCGGCTACATTGACATCATCCTTAAAAAGGTGAGAGTGTGGCTGCGGAGGGTAGATGGGTGCTGATATAACTGGCTCCTCTCCAGAGAGGGGTGCAGGGTTGCCCCTTCCAGCTGCTTCCAGGCATCTGTTGGCACATGGAGCTGCTGGGCGGGCCCTCTGGTCCCAGTACAGTGTGTGGGCTGCAGGAGTAGGAAAATGCTGGGAGGTATGTGCTGGCTTGACGTGTTTTCTCTTTCCCTCTGCAGAAAAAGAGCAAAGACCACTTTGGCCTGGAGGGGGATGAGGAGTCCACCATGCTGGAAGACTCTGTGTCTCCAAAGAAGTAAGCACTCTGGGAGCAAGTTAGCTGCCAACCAGAAGTTGGATGGAGGGCAGATTCCAGCTAAGCTTGCGAGGAAGAGCTGCCAGTCCTTTGGCAGCAGCACTCCCGCAGAGGCTGGTGCTGGGGCCACGGGCATCCCCTGACTGGGTGTTTCTCCCCGTTTCAGGTCAACCGTCTTGCAGCAGCAGTTCAACCGTGTAGGCAAGGCGGAGCTGGGCTCGGTGGCCCTGCCAGCCATCATGCGGACAGGGGCTGGAGGGCCAGAAAACTTCCAGGTGGGCACAATGCCGCAGCCTCAACTGCAAATTACCAGTGGCCAGATGCACCGAGGGCACATGCCTCCCCTGGTAAGCTCTCCCCATGTCCACCGTAAGGCACAAACTCTGAAAGGTGCCCAGCAGGCTTGGGTAGACCCATCCATTTGGGTCTGTGGCCTGGCGTTGGCTTGCTGAAAAGAGCAGGGGCTCTGTGCCACTGGCCTTGTGTGCTTGCTGACCTGGCTGAGCTGGCGTACTCCCATACTCACTCTGCAAACTTGAGCTGTACCCTGGTATTTTCCCCTGGCCAGTGGCCTCCGCCTCTCCTTCAGTTTGAGATGCCCAGAGCTGCTGTGGCTAGCCAGTCCCATCAGTGCTGTGGTTTGCAGCAGGCTCCTGTGCTTGGAAAAGGCCACGAGGAGGCTGTTTTCATTCGTCCCCTGCTCAGCCTGCTGTGAGGCTTGGTGTAAAAGCCTCGTGGGGTCCCACTGCATCTGCTGTCCCCCGCCCAAGAGATGGTTAACCAGTGGGAGGTGCCAGAGGGGAGACCCATTTTTGGCTAGGTGCACCCCGCTTTGTGGAGGCACCTACCTAGATCGCTGCCATCAACAGCACGTTACACCCCATTGCAGGCGGGTGCATGAGCCAAATATTTAAGCCTAGATTTCAAGCCCCTGGTGGTACCTCAGTCTGTCCCTGTGTTGCAGACTTCAGCCCAGCAAGCCCTGACTGGCACCATCAACTCCAGCATGCAGGCTGTGCATGCAGCCCAGGCCACGCTGGATGACTTCGAAACCTTGCCGCCCCTCGGGCAGGATGCTGTGAGTGCTGGGTGAAGAGGGGGTGCTGGGGGGGGACCTCACTGGAGGTTTTTGGCAGGGCCGGGTGAGGCTGGATGTGCTCGCAGGCGAGGAGATCTGCTGCCTGCAATGAGGGGGGGTTGTATCCAGCTCTGGGGGCAGGAGCAGAGAGGATTCTTGGTCACAACGGGCTGTCATCACAGCTCTTCCTTCCTCATCTCCTCTCTCCTGCATCTCTCTGTGTGAGCATGGGTGCAGCTCCCCACCGCCTCCACCACCATCCCCTGATGCTTTTCTCCGTATTTCAGGCATCCAAAGCTTGGCGCAAAAACAAGATGGATGAGTCGAAACATGAGATCCACTCCCAAGTGGATGCTATCACTGCTGGCACGGCCTCCGTGGTCAACCTCACTGCAGGTACGCGGAAGGTTGGAGAGGAGAAATGACCCACCTTGGCAGAAGGCTTGGTCTCTCTTGTCTAAGCTGAAGGTCACATCTCCTGCCTTCCCTTGGGAGGACCTAGCCTGCCCCAGATGGAGCTAAATGGGCCCCGACTAATGCTAATGTGCCTGTAGAGCCACCTGGTGTCCCAGCATCCCTGCCAGTCCTTATCTGACCTGCCGTCTGCTGAGCTAGGAGCATGTTGTCCGGTCCCTGCCATAGCTCCAGGCACAGCCGTGGTGCTGTGCAGCTCTCCTGCCCAAACTCAGCTGATGCGACCACCTTTCAGGCTTAGGAGCTAGGGGGTCTTTTCCCTCATTCCCAGGAACGAGTAACAGGCACAGGGGTGCTTCTTAAGCATTACTGGAAGTGTGTCTCATCTCTTCCCTGTGCAGGTGATCCAGCGGACACGGACTACACCGCTGTGGGCTGCGCCGTCACCACCATCTCTTCCAACCTGACGGAGATGTCCAAGGGCGTGAAGCTGCTGGCTGCGCTGATGGAGGATGAGGGAGGGAATGGGCGGCAGCTTCTGCAGGCGGCCAAGAACCTGGCAAGCGCCGTCTCGGACCTGCTGAAAACGGCACAGCCTGCCAGCGCTGAGGTGGGAGGCAGGAGGGGCCGTGGGGCCGAGAGGAGGGTGGAAGCCGAGGGGAACGGTCTGGTGAGTTTTCAGGGCTTAACTCACGGAAGTTGGTGTGGCTTTTGCTTCGTCCCTCACAGCCTCGCCAGAATCTCCTGCAGGCTGCCGGCCTCGTGGGCCAGACCAGCGGGGAGCTGCTGCAGCAGATTGGGGAGAGCGACACCGACCCCCGGTTCCAGGTGAGTCCACCCAGAGGCTCCCAGGGACACTCTCTCCCTAAAACCATCAGCCTTGCCACAGAACCTGTCAGGAGGGCTCCGGGCCAAAGCTTGGCCAGTGTCCGGCGGTGACTTTGCTGAGGAAACAGGCCATTGCCCATCTCTGTCTCTAGAGCCGCGGTCATGTAACGCCTCTTATCTTGTGGATTCCCATGTAGATCCCAGAAAGCCAGCGCGCTTGGATCCTGCCTGCCTCTGACCCAAAGACGGTAAAAGGGGGCTGTAGGCATGGCTTGGTGGTCCTTGCCCTCTCTGACGTGAGAAGTGCTCCTCTGGTGACAATCAGCCAAACTCTTTGGAGAAGGGCTTTTCTCAAAAATCTGCTTTTCTGGTGATTGTTTCTCGGAAGTCCATGCACTCGGGTCGCCACTCGGGCGAGCGCTGCCCTAGGAGTCCTCCCTCGGCTCCTGCCTGCCGTTCCCTGCCTGTGGGAGTTGCCTGCCTGCCCCCGTCAGAGACCCAGGGTGGCTGGAGCCCCGTGGTGGGGTTTACTTTGGCTGAGCTGACTTCCAGCTGGCTTGCTTTCCCACGACTGCTCCTTCCAGCACAAGGGAGGTAGCACACCGTGCTGGGGAGGAGGATCCAGCCGTAGTATCCATCAAAACAGACTCCAGAAAGTCGGAGTTTCTGTTCACAGCAGCCATGCAGCCCCAGCACGAGCAGAAAAGCCTGGACAGAGAGCCAAGGGGAGCAGAAAAGCTACCACCATGGCAGGGGCCGTGCATGGCCAGGCAGCAGCGGCAGGACAGGGCAGCTCCAAGGGGCAGATTTAGGGACTGGAAGACAATTTGCACACCTGCAGCGGGATGCTCTGCCCTGGCAGCTGCCAGACCTGAGTGTATCTACTTCGTTCCTTGGGCTCGGGTGCTGCAGTTTGGGGACTCTGGAGCTGGGTGCTTGCGCTCTCCGGTCTCTCCTCCTGTCTGGAAAAGTGGTGGATTGCAGCAGGGGTAGTCTTGGCTTGCCGGAGGGAAGGGGAGGCTTCTGGCTTAGTAGTTGGTGGTTTAGTTGTTGCCTGGTTGCTGTCTTTTAGCCCTGGGAATGACAGCAGAGGTGTAGTTTGTTGCTAACGAGTTTGTTGCTGTCGTGCCTGCAGTACTGGTGACCGGCGTGGGCAGCATCTCTCGCTCGCCTCTCGCTGGTGGGGTGAGCCTGTGGGCCATGGCCACCTTGTGCCTGCTGTTTGGGCGGAGGTGTTTGTCATTTGTTTGCCATTTGGCTTTGCGCCCTGCGCAGGCAGGGCCCCGCAGCAGGTTGTCACTGTGGGTAAGGTGAGGGGCTCGGCACATGCTGTTGCCTGGGGAGCGGGCGGTCAGCAGGTCCTGGGTGCTGGGGTGATGCTGGGTGTTGGCGGCGGCGGCGCCACGCTGCGGGCTGTGGCTCGAGGCCAGGTTACAGCCTCACCGCCAGCTGCAGCGCACGGCAGAGGTGGAGCCAAGGTGCTGCCAGCCGCTCCACGTGTTCCTGCCACTGGTGCGCTGGGACAGAGTGGATGAAAGGCCCCCAGAGAGCTCACGTTTCCCGACTGAATATTTCACGAGAGCCCTGTGGGCGGCTGCCGATGCTCCTGCAACCTGTCTCCGGCGCTGACCCTCTCTGTACCCCCCAGGACATGCTCATGCAGCTGGCGAAGGCGGTGGCCAGTGCTGCCGCCGCCCTGGTGCTCAAAGCCAAGAACGTGGCGCAGAAAACAGAGGACTCGGCGCTGCAGACGCAGGTGATCGCTGCCGCCACCCAGTGCGCCCTCTCCACCTCCCAGCTGGTGGCCTGCACCAAGGTAAGCAGCAAGGTTAACCCTTGTCTCGGTGTCATCTGGCTTCTGGCAGCTCCACGGTGTGTAGGTGTGCCAGGGCCACAGGTCCTCAGGTGGGACATGGAGGGTCTGGCACCAGAAGCGTGGGCTGCCTCAAGCTGGGGTCCCTGCCGCTGTGCCCCAGCACCGAGTATCTTTTTTGGAAGAGCAGAAACTGGGGACAGCTGTCCCTGCACAGCTCCTACAAGGAGCCCACCGTCTTCACTGCTCAGCCGTTTTCCTCCCCTCCAGGTTGTGGCTCCCACAATCAGCTCCCCGGTCTGCCAGGAGCAGCTGATCGAGGCGGGCAAGTTGGTGGCCAAATCGGCGGAGGGCTGCGTGGAGGCCTCCAAGGCGGCCACCAACGATGACCAGCTCCTGAAGCAGGTGGGGGTGGCAGCCACGGCTGTCACCCAGGCCCTCAACGACCTGCTGCAGCACATCAAACAGCACGCCTTGGGCGGACAGCCCATCGGGCGCTACGACCAGGCCACCGACACCATCCTTAATGTCACCGAGAACATATTCAGCTCTATGGGCGATGCTGGTGAGAGCAGCTGATGGCACCTGGGGTGGAGCACGGTGGATGGGAAGGTATCAGTGGTCCCACGGGACTTGCTAACAGGCCACCCTTCCTTTCTCTCCCAGGGGAAATGGTGCGGCAAGCTCGTATTCTAGCCCAGGCCACCTCCGACCTCGTCAATGCCATCAAAGCCGACGCGGAGGGAGAGACGGACCTGGAGAACTCCCGCAAGCTGCTGAGCGCAGCCAAGATCCTGGCTGACGCCACTGCTAAGATGGTGGAGGCTGCGAAGGTCAGTGGCGTGGGGGAGGATGGACGCTGGCTTTGGCCTCCAGCCCCATCTGACACCCTCAGCTCAGTGCTGTGGAGGGAGCAAGCAGACCTTGGGTAGTGGAGCAGTTCCCGTAGCAAGGTCCTGCACAGAGCTGAGGACCTGTGCAATGGAGTGGGGCTCCTCCTGGGGCTGTGGGTGGCAGCAGAGGAGCTGTTAGCTCTTCTACAGCTGTGCTCTCAGGGAGAGGCTTTGGGCATCTCCCTGGCACTGCAGGCAGCCAGGCTGCCTGGGGGTGCTCCCCAGCATCTGGCCAAAAGGAGGACAAGGGACTCGGTGGCCCCTGCGAGGTGTGATGGGTTTCCTCTTTCTCCAGGGAGCCGCAGCCCACCCGGACAGCGAGGAGCAGCAGCAGCGGCTGCGTGAGGCAGCGGAGGGGCTCCGCATGGCAACCAACGCTGCAGCCCAGAATGCCATCAAGAAGAAGCTTGTGCACAAGCTGGAGGTAGGGACCCCAGGCCAGGGGGGCTGTGGAGGGGCAAGCAGGCACGGTCAGCGAGTGAGACCCATCCGGGAGCCCCTGCATCCCTGTGCTTTCCAGAGGGATAAAATCCTTTTGTTGGACAGTGTCTGAGCTGCATCCTGCAGAGACGTCCCTGCTGCTCCTTTTCTTTCCCTTGTGCACACCGTGCCACTTTGGGGTGCTGAGGGCGCTGGGGTTGCTCCGTTGTCACAGGCAGAGGCATGGGAGGAGAAGTTTAGGGGGAGCTGTGCCCTGGTGCATGGTGAGGGTGTTCGGGGCCGGCTGCCCTGCTGCCGGTGCTAACCCATGCCTCCCCCCGCCAGCACGCAGCCAAGCAAGCTGCCGCCTCTGCCACCCAGACCATCGCCGCTGCGCAGCACGCTGCGTCCTCCAACAAGAACCCTGCTGCGCAGCAGCAGCTGGTGCAGAGCTGCAAGGTAAGAGCCCGGGCCTGATCCTGGTCCCTCCTGCGCCACCTCTCCCCATCCCTTCTCCCATCACCTGCGTCGGGCTTCCGTGCTCGGATGCAGCGGGGAGGCAGACCTTGGGGTCCTCACACAGCTCTCCCAGGAGCTGATCTTTTGGTCGCTGGTCCTGGATTAGACCTGTCTCCTCCCAGCCAAACCTCTCCAGTGACCCTTCTCTCTGGCAGGTGGTGGCAGAGCAGATCCCGATGCTGGTGCAGGGCGTACGAGGAAGCCAGTCCCAACCAGACAGCCCCAGCGCCCAGCTGGCTCTCATTGCTGCCAGCCAGAACTTCCTGCAGGTACCCACATTGTCCAGAGCCTCCCACTCTGTCCCCGGCACTGACATTACAGCTTTCATACTGTGCGTGGCCCTCCTAAGAAGCCTACTGCAAGTGGGCAGCAGAGAGATGCCGCGTGTTTGTCCCCTTCTCATGGCTTTTTCTTTTGGCCCGGCAGCCCGGTGGGAAGATGGTAGCTGCAGCCAAAGCCACCGTCCCCACCATCACGGACCAAGCCTCTGCGATGCAGCTCAGCCAGTGTGCCAAGAACTTGGCCGCGGCTCTGGCCGAGCTCCGAACAGCCGCCCAGAAGGTGAGAGGCTGCGCAGAGCCGGTGGGGATGGCCTGGTGACAGGTCACGGTCCCTGCCGTGGCAGGGTGGGCTCCATGGTTGCCCCACTCACTTTCCATTCTTCCCCATCACAGGCTCAGGAGGCGTGCGGACCTCTGGAGATAGACTCCGCGCTGGGTCTGGTGCAAAGCCTGGAGAGGGACTTGCAGGAAGCCAAGGCAGCTGCGCGCGATGGCAAGCTCAAGCCTCTGCCAGGAGAGACGGTGAGGGCACAGGGAAGGGGTGATGTGGGGTGGATGCTGAGGTGGCAGGGGAACCATGAGGGTGGAGGCTGGAGGAACAGCCCACCAGCATGTCCTTGCTCATCCTTCCACAGATGGAGAAGTGTGCCCAGGACCTGGGGAACAGCACGAAAGCTGTCAGCTCTGCCATTGCTCACCTCCTGGGAGAGGTGGCCCAGGGCAACGAGAACTACACAGGTACTGGCCTCTGCACTGGGGCTGGGAGAGGGCAGGGGGCTGTGCCAGCAGCCGCTAACTTCTCCATTCCTCCAGGGATTGCTGCCCGAGAGGTGGCCCAGGCCCTGCGCTCCCTCAGCCAGGCTGCCCGCGGTGTGGCGGCCAGCACTCCCGATCCGCAGGCACAGAGCGCCATGCTGGAGTGCGCCAGCGACGTCATGGATAAAGCCAACAACCTCATCGAGGAGGCGCGGAAAGCGGTGGCCAAGCCTGGTGACCCGGAGAGCCAGCAGCGACTGGCCCAGGTAGGGGAAGCGGGGATGCCAGTGCCCGCCGCCAGCCCGCAGGAGGGGCATGGGGCTGGCCGGGCGGATGGTGACCGCTTTTTGCTTCTCCACAGGTGGCCAAAGCGGTGTCACAGGCCCTGAGCCGCTGTGTCAACTGCCTGCCAGGGCAGCGGGATGTGGATGCTGCCATCCGCATGGTGGGAGAGGCCAGCAAGAGGCTGCTCGCAGATT
Source organism: Rhinoptilus africanus (assembly GCA_013400135.1). Taxonomy (NCBI): domain Eukaryota; kingdom Metazoa; phylum Chordata; class Aves; order Charadriiformes; family Glareolidae; genus Rhinoptilus; species Rhinoptilus africanus. Next base: position 54,938 of record VXBO01004757.1, read on the forward strand.
CGGTGAGCTGAGCAGGGGCGGAAGGGGAAGGGGGAAGCCTTGTAGGGGTGCAACTTGTCCATCCACACCAGGCTCCTCTGTAGCATATCCCCAAGCATGTGCCAGACCTTCATCCTCCTATCTCCATCCTCCTAGCTGCCTCTCCTAACCCTTCTCCCTTCCTCCAGTTCCCTCCCAGCACCAAGAGCTTCCAGGAGGCGCAGAGCCAGCTGAACCAGGCGGCTGCGGGGCTCAACCAGTCTGCCAACGAGCTGGTGCAGGCATCGCGTGGCACCCCTCAGGACCTGGCCAAGTCCTCCGGCAAATTTGGGCAGGACTTCAATGAGTTCCTGCAGGCGGGAGTGGAGATGGCCAGCCAGTCCCCGGTGAGAGCAAGCGCCTGTTGGGCGATCCTGGGTATGGTGAGAGGTTTTGGGGTGCCTGGGAGGGCGGCTGACCACAGGCAGGGTGGCCAGGCAGAAGTGTTTGAGGTGGCTGTGGCCAACACATCTGGTGAGATGGGGTCTGGGGCTGTGCAGAAACGCAGCATCAGGGAGAAAGTGGCTTTGGTTTGTTCAGCAAGTGTTGCCGCCGTATCCCTGCTGTTGGTGGATGAGTTAGCTGAAGGGAATCAGCTCGGCTTGAAAACCAGCAGAGAAGACACAGGGTGGGCATGGAGCTTGTAAACCTGTGACAGGTAACTCCCTTTGCTTCCTTGCAGAATAAGGAAGACCAGGCGCAGGTGGTGTCGAACTTGAAGAGCATCTCCATGTCCTCCAGCAAGCTGCTGCTGGCTGCAAAGGCGCTGTCTGCCGACCCCACAGCCCCCAACCTCAAGAATCAGCTGGCGGCAGCGGCACGGTAGGAGGACCCGCTCCCTGTGACCTGCTTGCTGTAGCAGTGGGGCCGGGTGGCAGAGCTGGCATTGATCTGTGGGTCTTTCTCCCTTGTCCCCGGCAGGGCTGTGACCGATAGCATAAACCAGCTGATCACCATGTGCACCCAGCAGGCGCCGGGCCAGAAGGAATGCGACAATGCCCTGCGGGAGCTGGAGGTGAGAAGCCACGTCTTGACGAGGCAGTGGAGGGGCTGAAATGTCTGGATGCTGAGATAGTGGGGAGGGGGGAGCTGCACCCTGCTGCCAGGGGCAGGAGGGAGCAAAGAGGAGGTGCAAGCAGAGGGCTTGGACCCTTCCCTTGGATATGACACCTGTGTCCCTCCAGACGGTGAAGGAGCTGTTGGAGAACCCCACCCAGACCGTCAATGACATGTCCTACTTCAACTGCCTTGACAGTGTCATGGAGAACTCCAAGGTGAGCCCTGAGCTGGAGGTGGAGGTTTGGGGAAGGATAGGGAGGTTTGGGAATGATGTGGGCGCAAAGGGATAGTTGTTGCCACCCCTGTTGATGAAGCACAGTGATCTCTGAGCCTAGGAGCATGGTGCAGAAGTGGGAGGTGGTCTCTAAAAGGTGCGTGGTGTGTCCTGCAGGTGCTGGGCGAGTCCATGGCCGGCATCTCCCAGAACGCCAAGAACAGCAAACTGCCTGAGTTCGGTGACTCCATCAGCGCCGCCTCTAAGGCTCTCTGTGGGCTGACAGAGGCAGCTGCCCAGGTGAGAGATGCTCAGTCCCAGCCCTGGCCATTTACCCCTGGTGCACAGTTGCCATACACACCTCTCCCCTGCCCCTCAAAGCCTGGCCCCATGATATGGTGCTGCCAGCCGCTTCTGGAGCCCGTGCCTGCCCTGAGCCTCTCCCCTCTCCATGAGCTCTCACCACCTCTCTTGTCCTCCCAGGCTGCCTACCTCGTGGGCGTCTCGGACCCCAACAGCCAGGCTGGACAGCAAGGCTTGGTAGATCCTACTCAGTTTGCCAGAGCTAACCAAGCTATCCAGATGGCCTGCCAGAACCTGGTGGACCCTGCCTGCACCCAGTCCCAGGTGAGTATGAGCTCTGGGGCACCATTAAAGGTGTTTTCTTGCACAAAAGGGAGTGTGAAGCTAGTTGGAAGAGCTGTGTCCCAAGAATTGGCCAAGATGATGGCTTGTGTCTCATCAAGCCCCATCAGCTGTACTGGGAGCCAGCTGGCACCTTTCCTGCGATGGTGACAGTCCGGATGGGGGGGTGTAGGGGTGTGTAGGACTTTGGCAATCCTGCTTGGGTCCCAAGAGGGATTCTGTCCTCATAGGTGCCCCATGTGGGGCTAGCGGGAAGGGAGAGCTGTGGGGATGGGTTCAAGTTATGTCAGGGCAGGTTTAGATTTGGTATCAGGAAACATTTTTACACTGAAAGGGTTATTAAACATTGGAACAGGCTGCCCAGGGAGGTGGTGGATTCCCCATCCCTGGAGGTGTTTAAGAAAAGGGTAGATGTGGTACTGAGGGACATGGTTTAGAAGTGGTTTTTGTCAGGGTGGGTTAATGGTTGGACTTGATGATCTTCAAGGTCCCTTCCAACCTCGCCGATGGTATGATTCTATCCTGCCTCACCCTGCTCTTCCCCGCAGGTGCTGTCAGCAGCCACCATTGTAGCGAAGCACACCTCAGCCCTGTGCAACACGTGCCGCCTGGCCTCCTCCCGCACCGCCAACCCTGTGGCCAAGCGCCAGTTTGTCCAGTCAGCCAAGGAGGTGGCCAACAGCACGGCCAACCTGGTGAAGACTATCAAGGTGCGGTCTCCCTGTCGGGGCTCTGTGGTGGGGATGGGATGTGGGGCATGGTGGGGGTTGGGTAACTGCTGTGATCTCTCCACACCAGGCCCTGGATGGCGAGTTCAATGAGGAGAACCGAGAGCGGTGCCGTGCCGCCACCGCCCCTCTCATAGAGGCTGTGGATAACCTGACTGCCTTTGCCTCCAACCCAGAGTTTGCCACCGTTCCTGCCCAGATCAGCCCAGAGGTGGGACACTGCAGGGGCAGGGAGAATGTGGCCTGGCTGTGATGGGGGCTGCTGAAGGGTGAGGAGGAGCTGTGCCTCCTCCTAGGCTTGGGAGATAGCCCCAGCGTGGGGCTGGTGCCTTGGGAGGGTGTGATGGGAAGGTGATGGCAAGCCCTGGGCTTCGAGGGGCTGCTCCAAGATGAGGGTCATGGGAGGGGGGTAACTTCCCAGGCACAGTCTGTCACATGCATCACCACCAATCCATCCACCTCCTCACACAGGGGCGCAGAGCCATGGAGCCCATCGTCTCTTCGGCCAAGACCATGCTGGAGAGCTCTGCTGGCCTCATCCAGACTGCCCGCTCTCTGGCCGTCAACCCCAAGGACCCGCCGCAGTGGTCAGTGCTGGCCGGCCACTCTCGCACTGTCTCGGACTCCATCAAGAAGCTGATCACCAACATGAGGTGAGGCGAGCCCTGCCTGCTTGGCCATGGCCGCGTCCCTGCTGGCAGGTACCCTTGTTCTGCGTGAGCATCCCTGGGGATGTTTTGGCTCGTCTTCTTGGCCACTGCTGGTGAGGGGAGGCAAGGGATGGGAGGAAAGGTGTTGTGCCCATTGCCTGCGCAGGAGCTGCTCCTCCAGCCCTGGCATGGGTTGATGGGAACCCATGCTGGCGTGCCTGGATTTTATGACTCTGGGTTGCCTCAAAGCCCGGGAGAGGGGTGCTGTCCCTCACCAGCCGAGGCGAGGGGGCGAAGGGGCGTTGGAGCACCTGCCAGCGCTGGGCTGATCCATCTGTCACACAGGGACAAAGCTCCAGGACAGCGGGAATGTGACGAGGCCATCGACGTCCTGAACAGATGCATGCGGGAGGTGGACCAGGCCTCCCTCGCTGCCATCAGCCAGCAGCTGGCCCCCCGAGAAGACATCTCCCAGGAGGTGGGTTGGGGACGCGCTGCTGCAAGCTGAACGGGGGCGGGCGTCCTTCGCCCTGGCTCCCAGCCGCTCATGGTGACCCCAGCCCTGCTGCAGCCTCATACAGCGCCCTCTCCTTGCAACAGGCTTTGCACAACCAGATGATCACGGCTGTCCAGGAGATCAGCAACCTGATTGAGCCCGTGGCCAGCGCGGCACGGGCTGAGGCCTCGCAGCTGGGGCACAAGGTAACGGGACAGGGAGCTGCTGCTTGAGGCACTCCGTGAACGCGGAGGAGCTCACGGTGGGAGGAGAGGTGCGAGACAGCGGGGGCTGGAAGCTGCTGGTGCTGATAATGCTCTCCCCTAGGTGTCCCAGATGGCTCAGTACTTTGAGCCACTTATTATGGCAGCTGTTGGCGCTGCTTCCAAAACACCCAACCACCAGCAGCAGATGAACCTCCTGGACCAGACCAAAACACTGGCTGAATCTGCCCTGCAGATGCTGTACACGGCCAAGGAGGCTGGTGGGAACCCCAAGGTGAGCAGGAGGGGCACGGGTCAGTGGTGTGCTCCCCTTCACGCGTGGGTGCCATGTGGTGCTCGCTGGGTAAGTGTTCGTCATCCCTGTCAGGACGTCCCCCTTACCACACTCTGTCTTGTCCTTGCAGCAAGCTGCCCACACCCAGGAGGCTCTGGAGGAGGCCGTGCAGATGATGAAGGAAGCAGTGGAGGACCTGACCACCACCCTGAACGAGGCAGCCAGTGCTGCAGGTGTCGTGGGGGGCATGGTGGACTCCATCACCCAGGCCATCAACCAGGTGAGTGGAGTGTGGAGTGCACCTGGCCAGGGCTGGGGATGAGGGAGAGGAAAACTTGGAGTCGAACCCTACAAGGTCTCTGGGCTGGGGCTGGAGTCAGAGTCTCCTTATGGTCTCTTGCAGCTGGACGAGGGGCCAATGGGTGAGCCAGAGGGGACCTTTGTGGACTACCAGACCACAATGGTGAAGACAGCCAAGGCCATCGCGGTGACTGTGCAGGAGATGGTGGGTGCAAGCCAGCCTGTCACTGCAGAGGGTGCTGCCTGACACCCAGGCGGGGTGACTGCCCTGCTTGTTTCCCCCTCCCAGCGTAGGGCCCCTCCAACCTCCTGCTCTTCTTCCATCGGCAGGTAACCAAATCCACCACCAACCCGGATGAACTGGGCATACTGGCCAACCAGCTCACCAACGACTACGGGCAGCTGGCGCAAGAGGCCAAGCCGGCTGCGCTCACCGCTGAGAACGAGGAGGTGCGAGCGTGGCGGGGGGCACGGGAGCCTGCTGCGGGGCAGAGCAGGGTCTGCTGGAGTGTGAGAGCAGGGGACAGGGGTGCTCAAACCTCCAGACAGGGCTGGGGACAGGCAGCACTCACACCTTCCCTGCAACACGATGTGGAAAAACATGGAGCAAAGCCGTGTTTGCTTTTTCCCCCTGCTGAGCGGGAGGACTGGGAGAGAGGAGCTGGGGGCGGGTGGCTGATGTTTCCGGGTGGATATCACGGATGCGGGGCTTCGTTGCCTGCTGGCTCTCTCAGGCATGTGTTCCCCTCCAGATTGGGTCCCACATCAAGCGCCGGGTGCAGGAGCTGGGTCACGGCTGCGCCGCCCTGGTCACCAAGGCTGGAGCCCTGCAGTGCAGCCCCAGCGATGCCTACACCAAGAAGGAGCTGATAGAGAGTGCGCGCAAGGTTTCCGAGAAGGTAAAGCGGTACAGAGGGAGGGGTGATGGGATGGCAAGGTGGGAGGGATGCTGGATGGAGCCATATGCCCTTGAGCCACCACGCCAGGTTCTCACCTGGTCCCCTTGGTCTCTCGGCCACACTTACCTTGCCCAGCTGACGGGGTGGAGGATGGATCCCCCTCTCCGGGCACCGTAACAGCAGCTGGTGCTGTGATGGGTGAGTGTGATGCCCAGGTGCTGCCTGCTCATGTGCCGATGGTGGCGTGCCAGGGGATACGGGTCCACACACTGGTGGCAGCCCCAAGGGCTTTCCAAATCAGCTCTTGCAGTGGTAGGCGTAGCTTTTGCTGCGCCTTCAGCCAAGCCTGCAGCTCATGCTGGGTGATCAGTCTCCCCTTCGTCTTTTTCTGGTGTGGTGGAAAGTGTCCTGTCCATCAGTCACTCTGAAGAACATGCTTCTGAATTAACAGATGAAAACATGGCTAAAAAAGTCTGGTTGATAAGGTGGCGATAGAGCAGCAAGACTTGTAAGCAGAATACTTGTTCATAGTGCCTGGCACATGCCCGCCCTGCAAGTCCTGCTGTTCCAGGATTGCTTTCCATCAGGAAACTTGTTCTCCTATGAGTGCTTGCCCAACTACAGAAATGGAGTTTAGCAGCTAAAGAAGGAATGAGCTGCAATGTTCTGATGCCCATCATGTAAACGTTATTAATTTGGAAACTAGCAAAGCCAGATATCTCCTGGACCCCAAAACACAATAGGTAGAGGGACAAAATAAATAAATTGAAGCTAAGAAGGGGTGTCCAGACCATGTGCTTCCCAATTCCCCTCCTTGACGTGAAGCAGCTCCATGCTGAGAGGTGTCAGTGGATGTGTGTGGTGGGAGTTGCCTGAACTTACTGTGCTCCTCGGTCACCCTCCTGGTACCCTGCAGGTTTCCCACGTGCTGGCAGCCCTGCAGGCCGGGAACCGCGGGACACAAGCCTGCATCACAGCAGCCAGCGCCGTCTCTGGCATCATTGCCGACCTCGACACCACCATCATGTTTGCCACGGCAGGAACCCTCAACCGGGAGAACTCGGAGACCTTCGCTGACCACAGGTATCTGGGCACCTCATCCAACCTCTGCTCAGCCAGAGACAGGGCAGGGGTCAGGCTGTGTCCCTTGGTCTCCCATCTTTCTGAGGTGTGGACCAGCCCCAGGGAGAGCTGCAAGTTCAGCTCACACCAGCTCTGTTTTCCCTTCAAGTTTGTACATACAAAAGGCAGGGTCCACAGTCTCTTTACATCCAAAGGACTACGTGTGCGTGCAGAGGGTTACATCTCTGACTCCCTTCTTCTCCCCAGGGAGGGCATCTTGAAGACAGCCAAGGCGCTGGTGGAGGACACCAAGGTGCTGGTGCAGAATGCCACGGCCAGCCAGGAGAAGCTGGCCCAGGCTGCTCAGTCCTCTGTGTCCACCATCACCCGCCTGGCGGAGGTGGTGAAGCTGGGTGCTGCCAGCCTGGGATCTGAAGACCCGGAGACTCAGGTAGGATGGGGTGTGTAGGGTGAACGGGGGCCGCTCATAGCTTGCTTGAAAGGGTTGAGGGTTGCAGGTGTCTTGTGGTGCTCTGGGCTGAATCCTGCATGTTGTGGAGAGGGTTGTCTGGGAGCTTTGGCTGGTGCTGGCTGGGTTTTGGCTGGTGCTGGCAGGGCTGGATGCCCTGGGAGCCCAGATTTCTCACAGCTGGGCTACATTACCCCCAGCCTGAGTGTGACGGTAGCCAAGCCATTGCCCTGGTCTTGCTCTCCCCAGGTGGTCCTGATCAATGCTGTGAAGGATGTGGCCAAGGCACTTGGAGACCTGATTGGTGCCACCAAGGCGGCTGCTGGCAAAGCTGGGGATGACCCTGCTGTCTACCAGCTGAAGAACTCTGCCAAGGTCTGAGCTGGGCGTGTTGGGAAGGAGGGGATGGGTCGGGGGGGCTGGAGAAAGAGCAAGGGGTCTTCTCTGCCTGTCTGGGAGCAGGAGGGCAACTGGTGGGCAGTCAGAGCAAGAGGGGAGGAAGGGGTATGTAAAAGGTGGGGCACAGCATGCCAGGAGGCATTGCTGGGAAGACAAGATGAGGTGGTGTTAGTGGAGTATGGGGATGGAGCCATTTTGGACCAAACCATGAGGGAGGGACAAGTGCCTGCAGCAGCGCAGAGCTTGCGTGTGGCTTCACCTGGCTCTGTTCCCTTCCACAGGTGATGGTGACAAATGTCACTTCCTTGCTGAAGACAGTGAAGGCCGTGGAGGATGAGGCCACGAAGGGGACACGGGCGCTGGAGGCCACGATAGAGCACATACGCCAAGAGCTGGCGGTGAGTACAGCCGCGCTGCTGCTGCTGCCATCCCTCCCGATGGCTGTCCCACACCTCACCGCCGCCTCTCGCCTGGCAGGTCTTCTCCTCCCCAGTGCCTCCTGCCAAGGTCTCCACCCCAGAGGACTTCATCCGTATGACGAAAGGCATCACTATGGCCACGGCCAAAGCGGTGGCCGCTGGCAACTCGTGTCGGCAGGAGGACGTCATCGCCACGGCCAACCTGAGCCGCCGTGCCATCGCGGATATGCTGCGCGCCTGCAAGGTGGGGCGGGCAGGGGACGTGGGTCTAGTGCGGGTTTGTGGGTGCCGACAGGGATGGTGCTGGATGTGAATCGGGGCTTCTCTGTCTCACGGGTTTTAGGAAGCCGCCTACCACCCGGAGGTGAGCGGAGACGTGCGGCAGCGGGCGCTGCGCTTTGGCAAGGAGTGTGCCGATGGCTACCTGGAGCTGCTGGAGCACGTGCTGGTGGTGAGTATCCCCACAGCAGTTCCCAGGGTGGGCAGAGGCTGCCCGCAGGTGCCAGGGTGCTCCCCAAATCCCCAGGGTCCTCTGGACTCTACACCTCCTACTGAGGCCTTTGCACGGCCCCCTTTGCTGCCGGTGCTTGCACAGCCTGTGGCCAAGCCCCTGCTGTGGAAGCAGATGTCAGAGAGATGAACGGGCTCTGAAGAAAGGTATTTGGCTAACAACAGACGGAGATTAACTGGCGGTAAACAGATGGGAGGCTGGAAATTCGACAACACGGGAGCAAAGTCCTGAAGCAGCTTGCAGTAAAAGTGGTGGGAGTAAGAGCCTTCAGCCAGCGTGAAAAGAGAGCTTGTTAAGCTGGCAGCAGAGTGGGAGACAGGCAGTGCCCACGGCAGTGGAGGTGATAACTGCGACCGCCAGCTGCACCCTTCTGATCCACTCTTCCTCTGAGTCCTCCTGAGGACTTCAGCCGGCCGCTTTAATTAGCTGTCCTGCGAGATGAGTGTAGTTTTACAAGAAGAAAATCAGTAGAGCAGTAGAGAGGATGCAGTGAGGTCCTTCCAGCAGTTTGCATTCTCGGCGGGGTGGCAAAGGTGGAGTCGAGGGCACTGGAGGGATGCACAGAACCCAGCCAGCGGAGCTGCAGGAGCCCTTGAACCGGAGTTAGGACAAAGGCAGAGTGCGAGTCGGCTCTGTGGCCAGGTTTCACTGAACTGGTTAGAAGGGCTTGGTGAGAACATGCTGTTCAAGTTCACCGGGTACAGGGCGGTGGAGCTCAGACTGCAGTTTCGTGCAGGGAAAAGCCCCTTTGGGCAGAGGGTAGCCAGCGCTGGCAGCACGCAGAGGGGACAGGCAGGACTTGATGGCCAGAAATTGAAGCTGGGCGGAGGAGAGGTCAAAGACTGGTTTTATCCAAAGGTGGTAACCGCTGGGGTATGGTTCCAAGGGGAGCAGTGAGGTCTCCATCCTCTGCACCTGGATCAAATGTCTGGAAGGTGCTTTAGCCACACATAAGTCATGGCAGCCAAGGCTGAGGAGATCGTTCTCTGGCTGACCTGTTGTTGACAGACTATTGGGCTTAGTGTGGCAGTGCCAGTGTTGTCCCAAAGCAGGGTCATTTACCCGATGTGCGGATGCCAATATACACACAAAGTGGAGGTATTGCCTATTTATTTCATTTCTGCAGAGATGAGTGCTACGTGGTAAAGCCCAAAGCAAACACACTGGCCTAAAAACTCTTAGGAATATTTATATGGCCCAAAACACAGAAATACATACTCTTAATTACAAATATTGTTTAGTACCCTATCTTAACAATTGCTATTGGTTAGTACAGTCTCTCATTTGAAGGTACAAGGTCCTTTCATTGATGTGCCTGTGCTCCAGCATTAGGGGCAGGTAGTCCAATTCAGTCTCCAATTGAGTTGGTGGTCGCGATCTCCCACTGCCACCTTTACCTTTCCCTCAGTTACTGCAAATTTTTGTTGACTTTATGCCTTGTTCAGCAGCTCTTTGGTTTTCAGCTGGTTTCAGCACCTCCTGTGGTGGGGTGTTCCCTATTACCAGCCTTATTCAAGAGTATATTCATTAGTAAGGCACTTACTGTTGATACCAAGTGTCTGGTTTCACAGGGCCTTGTGACTTTTTTTACAGCTCTCCATTCTTACTTAATGAGAGATTCTACCTTCTGAAATATATTTTACCTTTTTAAAAGTACATTCTACCTTCTTAAAGTGCATCACCGGCGGTCAGCCTGCGTGCAGGAACGTGCTGTTCCGCTATATTTTGGGTGCAGCCATCCAGCTGCTGTGCCATGTCTCTTCAGTATCATACACTGGTGCGTCCCCTGAAGTGTTCACTGGAGGTGCACCTGAGCAAGCTCATAGCCTCCAGGGTGCCTTCAGCTCCAGAGAGAGACCATTTAGCAGTTTCGAGCACGCTGTCAGGGCAGATAGCAGACTTAATAATGTGGCATTTAGTCTGGATGTGCTTAGGAGGTCAAACCAGCCATCGCTGTGTGCCGTGGGTCCGGGGAGTCCGAGCCACGTGCACCTCCGATGATTTTGCTGGGATGGCCCCACACAAGTCCAGGATAAAGCCATGACCCCCCCCAACCCCATCCTCTGCAGCAGTCTGGCCTGCGAAGGCAGGAATAACACAGATGGATCATATTTATTAGAAGGTGGCAGGTTCCTGGAAAGCCGTGAGCAGGAAGGAGGTGGGGGAATGGGAAGGGAGATGGCGGCTGCGATGCTGCCTCGCTCACCGGCAGCATCAGGCCCGTTGCTGTATGCTGGGTCCCCGTGGGACGCAGTGCCTTGCATGGAGTGTGAACAAGCATGGTTAGGGTTCGAGAAAGAGCGTTATTTGGGATGGAAGACGTAGCTGCCGGCAGATGAGTGGGAAAGCCTGCATATTTCACTGGGGAGGGGAAGGAATTTGAACTTCCATGGGCGCTTGGTATTTGGTAACAATAGGACTCTCCCTCCAAAAGCAGAGAGATCCCGTGGCCGAAAACTGCAGTGAAGCCATTCAGGCTGGGGAGAAATAAGATGTAAAGAGGGGGGCGAGGAGGCGAGCAGCTCCGTGGCTGCTCTGGGTGTTGGTGGCTCCTCCATCCGTGGGAGCCTCATCCAGGAGCCCCAGCCCTGCGAGGCTGAAGTATGAGCTTTGTGATGGCAGCACGGCTCCCCACCCGGGACCTCTGATCCTTTGTTCCCACCTCTCCTCTTGGCTGCCCTTCACCCCTCACCAGAGAGCACCCACTTCCCCTATCCCCCCCCATGCCCCCCAGCGCCCGCGTGTCCTGGCCAGGGCGTTCACTGCTTTCTTCTCTCTCTTCTCCCTCCCTCCCTGTCAGCCGGTGAGTAAGGCGGCGTTGGGGTGCCTGCTGGTGTCTAACCTCAGCATGAGCCTTGCTCACGGCGTGTCCGTGTGCCCAGCCCGGTGCTGGGGTGGCACTTGCGTGTGTCCGCAGAGACCCCCGGGGTCCGTGTGTGCGTGTGTACTCACACCCGCTCCAGCCTGCGGGCAGCTCTGCCGCCTGTGCGGTGCAGGTCGGGCCAGCGGTGAGCTCTGCTTGTGCATACGGCCCCTGTGTGTGCTGTGGTGTGTGCATGTGTCCTCCCCCCACCCTGGCGAGGGACCCTCGTGGCTCTGCCTGCCACCTTGTTCCAGCGGGGCCAGCCCTCCTGGGCTGGGATCTGGCTCCAGGGTTCCCCCACTTTGCCCAGCTTGTGTTTGCAGACAAATTTCCAAAATGGGGATGGCAAGAGGGGAAATGCTTCTGTAGCTTGAAATGTTTTTGCTGTAGCTTGAAATGTTTTGGGGGGATGGGGGGAAGACATCCTGGAGGGGGTAGCTGCCGAGTGCAGGAAGGCTTGCGCTGAGGGTCTTGTCTCTGCGAGATACCCCAGAAGCTGTGGATGCAGAAGGGCTATGGGGAAGCTCATCCCATCCTTGAGCAGGAGGAGACCAGCCAGGGTCACTTGAGAAAGCACCACAGGCAACACCTGATGTGTACCCATGTGTGGAGGGGCTGGGGGATCCCATCCTCCTTCTCTGAGGAGCGCATCCCGAACAGACCTGTGAGGTCCCCCTTTCCTAGCTGTTTACATCTGCCCCTTCCCCGCAGATCTTGCAGAAGCCGACTCACGAGCTGAAGCAGCAGCTGGCAGGCTACTCCAAGCGTGTGGCCAGTTCTGTCACCGAGCTCATCCAGGCAGCCGAGGCCATGAAAGGTAAGGAAAGGTCCTGCTCCAAGGGGCAGGGCCGAGGGCTGGGATTAGGGTGGAGGGCTTAGCAGCCGATGGGGGAGGTAGGGTGAGTCGGAAACGAGGCCGCACGCAAGGTTTGACCTGCCTCGCTTTCTGGTTTTTCTAGGGACGGAGTGGGTTGACCCAGAAGACCCCACTGTCATCGCTGAGAACGAGCTGCTGGGGGCAGCAGCTGCCATTGAGGCTGCAGCCAAGAAGCTGGAGCAGCTGAAGCCGAGAGCCAAGCCCAAGGTAGGTGGTGCTGAGCCTTGTCTGACCCCTGTGCTCAGCTTGGGGTGGGCTGGGGCTCTCCTGCCTCTGCTTCAGCCAGGTCTGAAGCCCCGTCCGACAGCCGGTCCCTCTTCCTGCACTCCCACATCCCCAGCTGGACCCTCCTTGGGCAGCCCACGCCCTCTTGCACCTCACAGCCCTTAATCCAGCTTTATATGTGCCCCCTCCACCCCGGCGCCAGCCCCCTGTGGCCATTATCCTGCTCTGCTCCGTCTGTCCCAGCATCCCTGCCTGGGACTCACACCCTGCTCTTGCCCACAGCAAGCAGACGAGAGCCTGAACTTTGAGGAGCAGATCCTGGAAGCTGCCAAATCGATCGCTGCAGCCACGAGCGCCCTGGTGAAGGCAGCCTCAGCGGCCCAGCGAGAATTAGTGGCCCAAGGGAAGGTAAGCCTGCAAGAGGGAAAGAAATAAGAACACGTAGGGCTGTGGTGGGTTCTGCCTTCTCCCGTGACTCCTTGGACTCCTCATGCCGCGTGACAAGGGATGCATGGGGTGGTGAGCCTTACTCCTCCTCTCCTTCCTCACAGGTGGGCGCCATCCCTGCCAATGCCGTGGATGATGGACAGTGGTCCCAGGGACTCATTTCAGCCGTGAGTATCAAGGTCATACTCAGGGGATGGGAGGGGGGGTGTCCTTCCTCTTTGCTCCTGCTGCAAAGAGGAGGATGCTCTGCCCTTGCGCTTCTCCTCAGTGGAAGAAGCAGCCGTGCCTGCTCCCTCTCCCACCAGCTGAAGCTGGTTGTCATCATCCCATGCTCCACAACCTCCTTGGGGGACTGGTCAGGGGGAGGCTCCTGAACCCGCTCTGACAGCCTCTCTCTCTGCAGGCGCGCATGGTGGCTGCTGCCACCAACAACCTGTGCGAAGCCGCCAATGCAGCGGTGCAGGGCCATGCCAGCGAAGAGAAGCTCATCTCCTCCGCCAAGCAGGTGGCTGCCTCCACGGCGCAGCTCCTGGTGGCCTGCAAGGTGAAGGCTGACCATGATTCGGAGGCCATGAAGCGGCTCCAGGTGAGTCCCAGGATGCCCCTTGCAGCCCCAGATGTCTCCTCTCGGCTGCTGGAGGAGTGGGTGGTAGTGGGGTGAGGGCTCGTGGGTGCTCCCCAGGGCTCACGCTCTCTGCCTGCATGCCATCAGCAAGGAGCTCATTGTAACACAGGCTCTGGGTCACTTGGACTTCGCTGCTAATTGCATGCCACGCGTGTGAGCAATGCTGGGCTGCGGAGCCCAGCGGCGTTCAGGGATGATGAACTGGCACCGGAATGCCTTAAATGCGTTCACTGCATCCAAGAGGTTAATGTTTGGGGGACATGTTAGGTAGCACCCTCAATCCTCAGAGGCCATGGCACACAAGAGGTTAACGTCCATGTGTTGGGGTGGGGGGGCTGACATGGGGCCCCAGTGCCAGTCCCTTGAGGAGGGTCAGCAGGACTGCCCCCCAGTTGCTGCCCCACGGCTGAGACAGGAGCCAGAGCCCAGCTGGGAGCAGCAGCGCCTGAAATGGTCATGAGCGGGTGGCAAGGCAGCGAGCCATGTAAAGGAATCCCTGCCTGCAGCTCCCTGCGCGCCTGGCTGCCTGTCCTGCCTGCCAGCCCGGCCTCTGGCAGGGGTTCTTTGACTCCCCCTCAAGCAGCACTCCTACCCAGGGGCTGTGACTTACGCTGCTGTTCCCCCCTTCCCTGCTGCAGGCCGCCGGCAATGCGGTAAAGAGAGCGTCGGACAATCTGGTGAAGGCAGCGCAGAAGGCAGCTGCCTTCCAGGACCATGATGAAACGGTGGTGGTGAAGGAGAAGATGGTCGGGGGAATTGCACAGGTGAGGAGGAGGGCTGCTCTGGTGGGGCAGGGGGCGTTCTGGCTGCCTGTGTGTCTCTCAGGAGCAGGTCCTATGACCCACCAGCACAGGGCATGTCTCCAGAGAGCCTCACAAAAGCCCCATCCCACCCAGCGGCAATTAAACACTGTGGCTACACCCTCGTCCTGGCATGTGTAAGCACTGGGCATAGCCAGTGATGGTGCACGCTCCCAGGAGTGTGATGCCCTGGCTTCTCCTTGGTGCAGTACTCAACACCATCCCTGTGTCCATGACACGTGTGAAGGGCAGAGCATCGAGTAATGGGTGAGAGCTGCCCGGTGTGGGGTGCCACAGGTCCCAGCGCTGCCTCTTGGCCACAGGCTAGCAGCTGAGACCCTCCACAGGGCTCGTGGGGCTGAGCCCGGGGAGCTGTGCTGCTCCCCGGTACCTCTGGTGGACCGTGGTCCCACCGCAGGGACAGCAAACAGCCCCCAGGGCCACACCAGGGAGGCTGTGGTGGTGATGGGGGGGAAGCAGCAGCCGGAGATCCCGGCTCTGGGGTCGGCATTGCCATGGCCAAGGCTCCGGCCATCCCTCTCGGAGGCAGCCGTGACCCCAGGGCTCTCTCCCGGCAGATCATCGCCGCCCAGGAGGAGATGCTGCGCAAGGAGCGGGAGCTGGAGGAGGCGCGGAAGAAGCTGGCCATGATCCGGCAGCAGCAGTACAAGTTCCTGCCCTCGGAGCTGCGGGACGAGGAGCAGAACTGAGCCCCGCGCCCTCCCGCCGCTCACCGCACAGACTGCCGCCTGCCCGCCCGCTCCTATTTAAGATGATCCGCCTCAAGCGAAGGGCTGCCTGGGCTAGACCAGAGCTCTGCCCCGCACCCAGAGCGACGGGACTAACCCAGCTGCTGCTCCATGCCGGTGCCGCACCAGCAACTCCGCTTTGCCGCCCAGCCCACCTTCCCACACGCAGCCAGGGCACAGCCAGAGCGTCCGGAGGGACCCGGCTGGGCTGGCAGCCGGGGCTGCACCGGCTTAGGGCTCACCCGCCAGCCCCAGGGTGCGGGGCTGGAGAGCTCTCAACTATAAGGGGATATTTCTGTGTGCCTTTGTCCTTCTCACTCGTGCTCCTCTCTCTTCTCTCTCCTCGGCGCGGGCTTGCCCTCTTCTGTGCAGTCAGGTACAGGGAGTAGCGTGGTCCCTCGCTGACCTCTCTCACAGAGACGCCTTTCACCTCCAATGCCTTATGGCTGGCTGAATCCTCCTCCTCCTCCTCCTCTTCCCCCTCCTCTGCTTCTCTGGGAGGCACTGAGCCCCCCTTCCCCC
>VXBO01004758.1:0-35997 GCA_013400135.1 Rhinoptilus africanus
TTTCTTTGGAAATTTGCAGAGTATGAAACGTACGCATAAGGAAAGAAACCACATCCCTTTGACAGGATATGGTTTGTAGGAAGAGGCAATATCTTTCATTAGTTGAATTGGTATGGTTGGAAAAAGTAGTGGACTTAAGGCAAGAGTTCCTCTTCAAACCCACAGGAGAGGCAGCATCTTTGAAAGCAGAATGCCAGTTGAGAGCACTTGTTCAGAGTTCAATCCTTCTGATGAGTGGCATTATTTATTATGTCAGTGATTTAAGAAAATCTTAGCATCAGGTGTTGCTAATGCAGACTCATGAATTTGCTGTCCTGAGAAAGTTCACCTGTAAGTCAGAGAATTGATCAGTAAGTGAACATAGAGATTCAGCTGCGTAAAAATGGTTTTACCAATTAGGAATGTAGTAATATTGTTGTTGATCTCCTTTGCTGTCTCCATCTGGTGGCCTGCAGCTGCCTAGGTCTTGGGTGCATAATAACAATACAAATGTAAACAATACTCTAAAATTTGTACCTCTCATTTTGATTTGCCTCCTGTGCTGCAAGTGCAAAGCTAAATGGCATTTGTGAGCAGAAAGCAGCATGTTGGCTCCATGTAGTGCCCCGTGAAGGTCCCATGGTAGGCACTTTGCTAGTGTGCAGAGCCACGTGGGCCTCACTTTGAGATCTTCAAAGAAATTATCAATTATTTCTAGTCCTGTTCTGTTCAAAAATAAGGTCTTTTTCTATCAAGGCTTTCTAGAGAGTTGGCCGCTGCCTCGTGCCTGACAGTGTTTAAGAGGCATTTGGACAATGCCCTTAATGCCATGCTTTAACTTTTGGTCATCCCTGAAGCGGTCAGGCAGCTGGACTAGATGATCATTGTGGGTCTCTTCCAACTGAACTGAGTTATTCTGTTGTATTCTATAGAATTGGGAGTCTGGTACTAATGGCAATTAGTGCTATTTCTTTTTGAGGGAAGAGAGGACAGAACCAGAACTTTTAATTACTTTTCAAAATGTTCTTCTTTTCCTCAAAGAAGCAACTTGAATCCTTAGGTACGTACTTGTCTTTACTAGAGTATGCTATGAGGTAACCATGTTTCTGCTCACCTTTACTGTGTACTGTACTGAAATGTATCTTTGCATAGTGAATGTTTAAATTACACACTTTGTTTTGAGAAAAGTTATTTTAAGTAGTATGAATATTATCAAACTAACAGATAAATGTGATTTGTAGAATAAGGTTTAGTGGCTGGTATTTGAAACCGAGGTCTAGAAGTAATTTCAAAACAGGTTCTAATTGAAAATGTGTTATATCAACATGGGATAGTCAGAGACAAGCAGGTTCACTGCAGTTATTAATGTGGAGTAAGTCTACATTCATGTTCCTTCTGTAAAGCTTCCTAGTCCTTTCAGTACTACTTGTACTATAACTGTACAAGTGTGTGTTTTGTTGGTTTTTTTTTTTTAAAGGTAGAAATGTGATGCAGTTCTGTTTAACTTCCAAGGTTGTCCACTTGCCTAAAGGTATTTCTAAATTCTAAGTTGTGCTTGACTTGGAGGGAGCATGTGTTACAGAGCTGAGACAGTACTTAATGGGAAAAGTCATTGCACAAATCCCAACACCTCTCACCCAAAGTTAGGTAAACAAGAGGGTAAGAATAAGAAGTAAATGAAGATGCTCGGTTGTAAATTTGCTTGAAAAGATCTTGAAACAGGAGCAAGTGCTGTACAACGATTTCTGGCTTTATTCCAGTTAATGATAAGACTGATTATATCAATCTCATATTCCCACTTCTTAATTTCTCTGGTCATGCGTGCCCTGCTAACACCTGTTTAAAGAGATTAGGCCCAGCAAAAGGCCTGTCAGCTTTCCTGGTCTTATGGCTTATGACTGAGAACCAGAAGTCATATACCTTGGGTTGGCTTTGACTAGCCATGGGCAGGAGCATCCTGGAGTCCATTGCCAGGCAGGAGCAGGGTGGTGGTAGCCTGCCTGTGCTTGTGCTTGGCCTTGTATTTGGTTCGGGCCACAGCCAGATCTCAGAATGAAATGGTGATTGATACTGGCTTGGTTTGTCTCTGATTGCTCAGCCGGCAGGGTAGTTTCTGTCTTGGTTCAGGTGTGTTACTGTTGTCATGACGTAGGCCAAGAAAATTGGACTTTGAACTACCTGAAGGCTGTTACGTGTGACTTGACCTAGACATTGGCCATCCCTGGCTGCCCTGCTTCCTCCTTGGCTGTGGTGCGTGTGCACTGGCAACCCCCCGCCTCACCTTTCCTTTTCCCCTGCGTTCTTGTATCCTCGTGTTTGCGTAGCGGTGTGTTACAGATCCCCTGTCTGCTTTTCCTCTTGTGCTTTAACTGACGGTTCTTGCAGACTTGGAGTTGAAACACTGTTGGAATGGAAGAGTGGGAAAGGTTTCTCTTTCTGTTTTGTGGTTTACTGAAAGGCAGCACACACAGGAAGAGACAGAGTTTTGTTCCTGAATTTCAAAAAGCTATTCCTCCAGCATTACAGAAGCATGTGATTTGTATTGCACGATGTATAGCTTAAGCTGATGAGTATTTTGCATAAAATTTATATTTTCTCTGCGTTTCCTTGAAACTTTTGTGACCTTCTTAGTCAACTCTTTCTAGAACCTTTAATTGGAAAATGGTTCTCATGGAGTAATGTAGTGAATAATACATCAAACTGCTCCAGTTTCTAAAGAAATTTAACCTGAAATTTTTTTTTAAAGCCTTGCAGTCAGAAGAGACTTAGGGTAATTGCATTACCTTTAACCACTGAGTTGCATACTCTTTTTTCAGAGAGACTCTGTCTGGTAATGTCAATGGTCATAGCAGCTGAATTTATCTACAGAGCAGTGTATTTGCTTTATAGATTACTGCAGTATTCAGTGGGTTTAATGGACTTTTAATCTTTCGGTTGTGTCAGCTTGGGATGTGCTGGTAGCTAACAGTGCCATTTTTCAGGAATTGTGTGTGGAACTTCAGGTTGGCTTCCTATTGGGAGCATTTAAATCAGAATTGGAAATCCTAAACATGCACAGCGTCATACTTTTTATTAATTCCCGTTTAATGATCTTGCTCAAACAACATGGAGAATGGAGCCTTCTAAATCTAGATAGTGCTCCCTTATTCCCAGTGGTCTAATTGAACGTTAATTCTCTTGTTTCACAAATCCTCTGAGAGATGAAGAGCGCCTAGATATATCTAATTTTAGAAACAATTTTTAGAGCCTACTTGCCAAATTCTCTCTGTCGTCAGTTTAGCAAAAAGAGAACCAACATGGTAAGATGAAAATACCTACAGGAATTGAGGGTTTGGTGACTAATGTGCTTTGGTTTTGTTTGTTTGTTTAGAAATTCTTCCTATATGGATCGACCTTCTAGTGATGGTGAAACTGGAAGAAGACCACTCTAAGCAAACCCAGGATGAATCGGGTGCCAGGTGATGCAGAAAACGCTCACAGCAGCAGTGTGGAATCCTGTCCTTCCTTGCGGGATGTCCACTCCATCAACCCAGCGCAGCTGATGGCAAGAATTGAGTCATATGAAGGCAGAGAGAAGAAAGGCATATCAGATGTCAGAAGGACTTTCTGTTTGTTTGTTACATTTGATCTCTTATTCATAACCTTGCTGTGGATAATAGAATTAAATGTGAGTTGTCTTTTCCATACCCTTTTGACTTTATTAATTTATTTATTCACTGCAGTCGTGGTTATTAAGTTGCTCTTTTCTATTCCATATATTTACTATTTGCATGTATTTAAATTAAAATATCATCGTACTTTTAAGCTTTCATTAATAATATCTATTAAACTCCATCTGCTTTTAGTCATTAGGATACATAGTTTAATTATATTATCATTAAACCTTTTGATGTTCCTGTAGTCTATGAACCATGATGAAGAAACCGTTGGAAATCCAGTGAACTTTTCAGGGAGCAAGTAAACAAAACTATACTGCATGTCTTTGAATTTGTCAAGAAGTGTGAACAGGATTCAAGAGTTTGCCTTCTGAGTAACTCAAAGTCAGTGATATTTCATGGAGGTGTCAGTCCCTGGAAAGACTTCCAATGGCCAAACCCTTTCTTTTGCTGTGATTTATTTTCTTTGAGACAAACTTACTATGATATATGTTGCGTATGGTAGGGTGCCTTTAAACAACATAACATCCCACAGTTACTACCTTTGAACTTCAGCATTTGTAATTTGGAAAAAGAGGCAGTTCTCCTGAAATTTCCAGAAAGCACTAGTATAGCTGATTTGTTAATATTTCGTAAGTAGCATCCTAGTTCTTGGGCTGGGTTTTAAGCTATAATGTAATGTATGCATGTAAGTAAGGACACATGGGAAAAGTGTGAGGAATCCCTGTTCTAGACAAGAAAAATCTTGAGTAAACTTACTTTTCTGCATTCCTTTAGAATGTAAATAACCTTGGTTATTGATCCAACATTATGAAGTTTTAGGAGCTGATTGTTCTAGTAGTTCATTGATATAGTGAAAAATACACTTTCTGATTTAATTTGAGAAAGCAGACTCTGCTTGCCTGAATGCTGTAATTTTGGGACTAGACTTCTGTTGTCTTTCTAGGTGGAAAGACTGTTGTATCTGGTGCATAAAGTGAGCTTGTCTCAGAAAAGCAGCGTAGTGTTTCTTTTTTTTAAGCCAGTTTCTAAAGAGCTTGTTCCACTAACAGGAGCAGAGTCTGGGTTTATATCCCTTATCGAGGACTCCAAGTACAGATTTTCATATTGGTACTCTCAGAATATTTAAGACTCTCTATAGAAAATGCTACCAACTCATGCTGCAGCATTAAGGGACCTCAAAATCCTAGCAGTTTTCTTTGTGAAAGGCTTTGTTTTAAGGGAAACACATTATGAACTGGAGTCCTGTACTGCTAAATGTCAGCAAGAATGAAAAACAGTTTTTTGTCCTAGGAAGTCATAATATTAGAACCCGTAACGTGATATATGGGATGATGCATAGTTAGGGGGGTTTGTTCCATTTTTTAAATTAAGTTTTGTTCATTGGAAAGTCAAATAGCATTGCGTTAGGGCTGTCCATCATTGGTACATAAGTAACGGGACTTCAGGATTGCTGCCAGAATTCCTGTAAGTATTGTTTTCCCTTTGTTGCCGTTATCCAGTGTGCTTAGGCGTAATTTGTTTTTGAACACATCAGGGAGTAGCTCCATGGCACCTTGAGCAAACCCTAAATCAAGGCTGTCACGATTCTCTGCTCATCCTTATGTTAACTTGGTGCTCATGCAGCTGTGCAGTGAGCAGCTTGGAGGGTGGGAAGTTGGTCTTCCTTACCTTTTCTGCAGAGGTGATCACTCCTGGTGCAGTGAAGCAACCAAGGGGAAGCTATATTTAGAAAGTTATTTGTCAGGTAGACATAGAGGGGCAGGAGAGGAGAAGAAATAGAAGAAACTTGGAGTTGGAGTGAATAGTCTGAGGAAAACACTGTCCAGCACTACAGTTGGGAAAAGTGTGGCGATGTCTAGACTGCGTTGCTTTGCGATGGTGGGCCTATGTTGTTGGTGTGCTTTGGGACCTCCTTTCTTTAAAAGATTGACAGTAGTCAAACTCAATATTAAAACCTTCTGCTGGTGGTTTTTTTCCAGAGCTTTTCATAACTATTTCATGCAGTGCTTAGTTATTGAATTTACTATTAAAACCAATAGGATATGGACCCTAAGGTTTTTTGCTCCCAAGTAATATATATACTCCTCTCACTCTCTGACCCAGTACACCCTAAATGATTTTCTTACTAACCAAGTTTGAAAAGTAAAGTGGTAAATCCTTCCACTGGAAAGAAACACGGTGGCGAAGGAAGATGTAATTTTGAATCCCCTCAAGCAAATAAGAGAATTCAGTTTAGTTATTTGTGGGAGAACAGTCTAATGGTTGTAGCTTCTGTGTTTTTTATAGTGGGTTTTTTTGCTCAGCTCTCTTAGAACAAATAGTACGTAAGCTGGTAAGGAGAAGATCTGGAGTATGAATTCAGTTACTGTTTTGTTTCCTATTTGCTAACATGTGACTAACTAGAGCTAGTTTCTGAGTGGCTTTTTGATCAGCTGTTTGATCCTCCTCATGAGACATAAAATGCTCTGTGCATTTGTGTAACAGACCTTTGTGTAATAGACCTTAATAATTTCTTCTTCCCTCAACAACTTGTTTGCCTTTATTTTGGGACAGTTGGAAATGTAGGTTTTGTAGGCCAGGTGATAATCCTAAATGTTTTCACTTTGAAATTGGAGTAAATAATGAAAAACAAATAAGGACACTTGAAACTGACATTCTTAGCATATATGTCCTCTGTACTTAGTGTAATGATCTTTTTATACATCAGTGGGGAACAATTAGTTTCTCCCTTCAGATGCGTGTGTATTTTGGCTTCAGTAACTTCTGTTCTAAAGGTGTGCGTGTTGCTGTTTCTTTGTAGGTAAAAGGAGGCATTGAGACTACCTTAGAGAAAGAAGTCCTACAATATGACTACTCGTCTTCATATTTTGATATATTTGTAAGTGTTCTTAAAAAAAAAAAAAAAGAAAGGAAAAAAACCTAACAAAATTATAGTTTTCCCAGTTCCCTAGTTTGAGTCCTGTGAAAGGGTTGATCTTTCCTTGATAGTTTAAACTGAAAGGAGTTGTGCCAAATTTCACCTGTCTAGGGGTTGCTTTGGCAGCAGGCTCATGGAGATACTTAGGCACACTTCAATTGTGTCTTCTGCTTTGAGGGGCACAGAAAAACAGATGAAGAACTCAGTCAAGAATGTGACACTGATGTAACATGAAAATAATTAAGAGGACAAGACCAATAGTCCTCCAGCTGTAACATCATTTTGTTTAAACTGGTGATTTTGTCCTTCCACAGAAGTCAGTCAGTTGTGGTGAGGAGAGACTTCTTCACACGTTGGCCTGTATAGGTCAGGGTTTTTTCACATTTCTGTGTTTTCACTCAAACAGGTTTTTTTAACATTGTGCTAAGAACAGGTGACATGAACTGTGGTTCTCCTTTACTACATATAAGCACCTTAGACACATGGGAGGATCTCTACTGCATTAGGAAATTTCTCTGTCTCTCAGCAACCTTGTAGCTCTGCAGCTCCCATTTTGCACTGCATGGACCAAGTTACTGATCTCAAAGTAAAAGCTCTTTCTTTATGGTTCTTCTAAATGGCCTCGTTTTTTGCAAGATCGTTAATTCTACCAGATCTTGTTTACCTGGCAGAGATTAGTTGGTTTGGTATCAGTCATTTTGTATAGGTGATGATATCCATAGTCCCTCTTTGAAACGGCTGTGAAAATCCATCCTTGCTTCTGTGTTGGACCATTTCCTATGGCAAATGGAGTGAGGTACTGGATAGAAAAAATTCATAATCTAGCAAACAGTGCTACTTCTCCCTTGCTCATTATTTTGCTGGCAGGTTCTCCATGATATACCTTACTGCAGAAAGCACAAAATGTTATCTGTGAGTGTTGATGCCCTGTAGTTGAACAAAGGGTTAAAAACATGTAATGCAAAATAAGAGACTTTTATTCCCTGGGAAGGGACTCTGTCATTGAATTCTGCAAATTGGTTTGTGGGCTTATACAGGATTTCTTCTGTTTCTCCTACACATCACTGAAACAGACATATTTGCATAAGATTAAATGGGTTCATTATACCTCTGGCCATGTCTGTCCTTGGTTTCTCTTCATTTTCAAGCATTTATTTCATATTTATTAGATTCTGAACACATCTTTTAAAACAAGTTGGAGGCAATTTAATATCAAAGAATAAACAGGGAAGAATTAAGAGTTAGAGTCCCTGACTCAGAAATCTCTTCTGACTTCATTTTCTGTTCTAGAAATAACATAACTTACCTTTCTTTACTGCAATATCTTTGGAAAGGCTTGCTATTGTGGGCATCTCCATAAAGAGTAATTGGTTGTTGCAATGTTAATATTTCAATAAATACTAAAAGTCTAGTAAGTAGAAAATTGTTTTTAAAAATTCTTCCTATTTTCTGATTTCATTTGTGAAGTCTTTACAGTTTTTAATGATACTCTTGTGTAGTAGCACGCCACTAAGATCAGTGAGATACACTCAGTGATGCTCAAGGTATTTGCTGGATTAACTGCATCTGGATTTAACTGCTTAGGTTTGAGTCAGGTAGAATGTTCATGAACATACTTTGTGTAACTTTCTTACGTTTCTAACTTATTTGTGGAATTGCAGATGCTTGCATATTTGAGCCTTTGTAGGCATGAGAGTGGTGCCATTTGCTTTACGAATGGGAAATGATGTTCTGTTTCTATTTTATAAGCACATGTTCATATTTGTTTCTCAATAACAGAACTTAGATTGTCCTGTTTTAAGTTGTTTTGTAAGCAGTTAGTATTTTCAGTGAGCTGAGAATCTTGTGGTTCTTCTGTGTTCTGAATTAACCAACAAATATTTTTTTCCTTTCTCTATAGCTACTGGCAGTCTTTCGATTTAAGGTGTTAATACTTGCATATGCAATGTGCAGACTGCGCCATTGGTGGGCAATAGCTGTGAGTAGTAGCCAAGCATCACGGAGTTTTAACTAGAATGGATCAAACAGACAAAACTTTAGATTCCTCTTAACGCTTGTATGTTAAGAATAATCTTGATGCTATATATAAAAATTCACTGTACAGTAACAGATTAAAAACTTCTGGAAGATTTTCAGCCTAAAGATAAGAATTTATTAGCACAGTGGGTGTGGTCTTTATTAGGTATCACGTTAATCCAAATTGAAGACTTATTTTGAATCTGGTATGGATGGCTAGTCATAACTGCTTGTTACCTCTGACTTGTTAATTAATGTTTGAAATATATTTGCATTTGAATTAGTAAATTGTATTCAAAAAGAAGGACTGGTGTTATTGTACCAGAGATCCAGCTGCCCATTAACTCCCCCATTCTTAGCTTTTTAGAGTTTTAAGTGACACCCGTTGAGCACTAGCACACATATTGCTTCATGCTCCCATACAAAATCTTAAATATGTGTCCCTTCTTAGAAAGGAAATCTTGAGAACTGCAGGCAGACTGGATTGGAGCAAATACCTTTAATGCAGCTGTACTGTGTGGATGAGAAGGAATGCAAAACTTGATGAGAAATTCATGCTTCCACCAGTCAGTACTATGGATTGTAATACAGTCGGCACATTGCTGGCTTAGTACGTTGTAAATCTTAGTCTTTTTTTCCCTTACGCTGTGGTAGGTGCATACAGAACGTGTTCTTGTATAACTTTCTTCAAGTGCCATGCATGCAGTTTGTTTAGTAGTCTGAGTTTACGTGCCATGATTTTTTTGAAATTGTGTTATTAGCAGGGCACAAACATATATATATATAATAGTAACTGCTGCTCTGATTATGTTTAAGTGCATGCCTCTCAAAATGCCGTACTCTTAGTCGTGTAGCTCTAGAGTATTTCGTCCAGTGACATCCTCCAACTGGATGCAGTTGTGAGGTGGTGAGAGTGAATCTGTCATGGTAGTAAGCTTCACTGAAGGTTTTGCAGAAGGCATTGATCTTAAAATCCTACTGGTGCTTGCCAGAAGCTAGCTAGGTTCTGCTATTATTTAAAGAATTGCTGTACCCAAATGCACTGATAGAGTTAGAAACCTTGCTTAAGTGAACAGTACTTGTCCACTGCTTCTTTTTGGGTTTTTTCAGACATCTTTTGCAGCCTGCCATTTTGAAAATACATCAGGGAGTATCAAGTCTTCAGAGTGATTCATTTTTCACAATGTCAGTACATGAATTAAAATAATAATTCAAATTCAATCCTGCAAAGATGTTCTGTTATTTGAAATGGATCTTTTGATTTGGATGGTAGTGAAAAGCCTTTGGAGCAATTGCTGTTTGCATTTTCCCTAATATATAGGTAGATTATTTTTTTTTTAAGGGATTTGGTGAATAAAATACTGCATCTTCTTTATACAGTAAGGTCACAATTTATAAAACTCAGCATCTATGTAACATCTAAACTGCCTATCTGCTGTGTGGAAATCAACATTTGAAGATGTCTGTATTAAAAGTTATCTTTATGAAGGAGAATATTTTAGTAGCACTTTAAGTTAATTGTATCTTACTTGTTACATTTTATTAATCT
Organism: Rhinoptilus africanus; assembly: GCA_013400135.1. Lineage (NCBI taxonomy): Eukaryota > Metazoa > Chordata > Aves > Charadriiformes > Glareolidae > Rhinoptilus > Rhinoptilus africanus. The sequence goes on from VXBO01004758.1 coordinate 10,121, forward strand.
ATGATCTTGCTGTTGGTTAATATTTAAAGTTGCAAATGATAGATAATGACAGAAATGAGAAAGTAAACCCGTTTATTAGTTCTAACTGTTCTTACCCTGTCTCTTTCAGTTTACAACAGCAGTGACCAGTGCCTTTTTATTAGCAAAAGTAATTATTTCACAGGTATATATTCTAATAAAATGTTTGTTTTAATTTATTGTTTTCTTGAAAGCAAAATTCTTCAGGGTAATTTCTATAACGTTGTGTGGTTTTGTTTCCCTCTAGCTGTTCTCACAGGGTGCTTTTGGCTATGTGCTGCCCATCATATCCTTCATACTTGCCTGGATTGAGACTTGGTTCTTGGACTTCAAAGTGTTACCGCAAGAAGCTGAAGAAGAAAACAGTAAGCTTTGTTTTGGTATTTCCCCTCTATCGCTGCAGTTGGCAATGTGCCATCCCATCTTATCTGGCAGAAGAATGCTTCTTTCAGCTTCCCAGAGTTTGGCGGGGGGGGGGAACAACGCTGTGGGAAAAATTAAATTCCATGGCATAATTATTCTTTTTCTGGAAAGGAACATATTCCTTCAAAGAAGTGAGGTTTTAATTAATTTAGGGAGGCAAAGTTAAAAGTTACAAGGGCCAGATCAATTTGTCAAGCATTTAGGAGCTTACATAGTTTTGTATGCTTAAGACATGAAAATTTAACTGACTTGGGCTTGTAAAATTTTATTTTCTGGGTAACACATAGAATAAGTGTCTGGTTCCTCTTTTAGGAAGAGTAGACACAGTAGCTAACTCAGCATCACTAACTCTTCTTTTGAGGTGGAAAAGGGACAGCAAAGAAGTATTGTGGAGAATCTGCTTCAGGCACAGACAGAATGAGACCAGGGCAAGTACGAATTTCAGCCTCTACAAGAGGAGGCTGCAGGTCATCTGGCACTCAATGTATTCAACTAAGTGGAGGAAACCCATTGATTTAGTTGAAAGAGAACATTGCTTGAGTGGTGAGGAAAAGAAACAATAGATTTCTGCTACAGTTGTTTCATTACTTTCAACAGCAGGAGAGTAATTATACAGTGAACCTGTTACTTGAGCATCATTACCTGAAATGCAGTCTGAAATCCTGTTGGAAGGGCACGTTTGCCTTTTAGGTAAAAACAAAAACTTCACATGGGCATGGATACATCCCTTTTTTTTTTTTAGTGCTCTGAAATGCGATCTTTCTACTTCGATCCCTTCCCTCTTTTTCACTACTCCAAGAAAGAAGTTGGTTAAATGAGTAAACTGGGTTTTGACTAGAGAAAGGGAAAATTAGGGTCACTTTTTTTTTTTCCTCTTTTGTGGGGGTGAGGAAGTACAGCTGCATCACACTTTTATCTCAATACATTAAGAAATATAACCAGTTCAGAGAGTTCTGCATTTTTTTAATGCTTTATAGACAACAAAAGTATTTGATACATACACATATAAATACTTGATTATCATATTCATAAACTTGAGATATTGCTAAATCCCTGTGGGATTCAGTGATGCTTTTCTTCAGTCCTGCTGAGCTTGAAATAGATAGTATTTATTTAAAAATACATGCTTTTTAGTTGAACTCTTCATATTTCCAGAAAAGATGGCGTTCTACTGGAAAATGCTGATTTTAAGCAACTAAGTCAGACAAATGATAGGTGTGTTTAAATTGTATTGTGTGATGGTAGTTATGTGGTGCCTTATTTGATTTTAAATATGAGGCAGGTAATGAAAACAGATTTTAATAGTTTTTGCTTTTTGACCAGGTATTTTTCTCTCCTCTCTAGTGGGAGTGGAAGCTGACTTTTTTCCATTTTACTGTTTTGTTTTAAAAAACCCCAACCAAACAAAACCCACCACAGCCATTTTCTGCCTAATGCAACAGTGCTTATAACTGGAAGATGTTTTGTCTGTAACTTTGAAAAAAAAAAAAGAAGAAGAAAGGGCAAAACTGTCTTTCCCTGAAGATGATTTCCAGCTCAAAAAGTTTCCTTCTCTGAGCAGGATTTAAAGCTAAAATTCAACCAGTATGAGTCTTCTAGTGTCTTGTGACTCATTGTTAAGTATGAACTGACCTTCCTCTTTTAGAGCTAGTGGAAATATAAGTAAAATAGATGTCTTCTTTGGCGACTTCAAACTGGTTAATAAGATAAATTTTTATGTAGAAATAGTAGTTTGATTTGGAAAGCGATTATTATTTTTTTTTAGTAACTGCTGGCTACCTCAGGTAGCTCTCCTGATTCAGTAAAACATCAAGGTTTTCTTTTTTTTTTTCTTCCCCATCAGTCTTTATGTGGCAGAGAGTAAAAGGTGGAAGTTCAATAGCCTTTTGTTGACCTAAAATGTCATCTTTGTCCTATTATTATCAGGAGGCCTGTTGACTCAGTAAGGATGAGATGAGTTAGCTTCTCTCACAACCCCCTTTGGCCTTTGTCTTATATTAAACACACCAGAATAGCCCCATGTCATTTCCAAATAATTTCCCTGATTTTTGATGTCATTTCCAAATCATTTTCCTGATTTTTAGATGAGGTTGAGCCAAAAGGAGATGAAGGTTGGAGTGACTAGGTATGTTGAGATAGATAAGCGAAAGCAAGCTGTTAATGAGGAGTCTTATAGTGGCAAAGTGAGAAAATAGTTTATTTGATTACGCGTGGCAGCTCACTGATCATTAAAAATAGATTTTAGGGTTTTAGTTAGCCAGTGAATATTGATGAATTTGCATGTGGCATCCTAATCCTGCATATATAAAGAAGTATAAGGAAGGATTCCTTAATTAATGTGTATAGTACCTCTGTTTTGACAGAGTGTGTCTCCTTAGCTGCCTGAAGTTATATAGAAGGCATAAATATTAAATTAAGAGTTTGCTTTTTACCTGAGATATTTATTTATAGAAGTAACTTGTTAGGAATGCTAATATAAAACATCAGTCTTTAAGATTCTTCATCAATACTCGGTCGTTAAGATGCTACACGATAGCCCTGAAGGTTTGTTTGTTTGTTTTCCTTTTAGGATTTTTGATAGCACAGGATGCTTCTGAACGAGCAGCTCTTCTTCACCCAGGAGTCCTCTCTGATGGGCAGTTCTATTCTCCTCCTGAATCCGTAGCAGGTAGTTACGTTCACATAGTGAATGATTTCTTTTTATATTGACATTAAACTCCTGCATATTTCGCCCCTTTCAGACGGCAAGGTGGAGGAAGGGTGAAGGGAAAAAATTCTATTTTCCTTTTTAAATGAAAAGTGTATTTTACAATCCTAAAATGAAATATTCTTTTTTTTTTTTTTAATTCAGTAATTCAGTTACTACCTATCAGATGAATTACAATACACATAGTGAGGCTTCAGACATGCCTCAAAGATGTTAAAAAACCAAGGCAAGTCTGAAAGCAAACGGTACCGTAACTGAAAGGAGGTGGTTGTTCCTTGTTTCTGCCGTCGATGATCCTTATGGGTCCCTTCCAACTTGAGACACTCTGTGATTCTGTGGTCTCTTACCTGTTTATACAGCAATGCACCGTTCAACCCCACCTAAACTTGGAGCTTTACAGCATCTTAAGCTACACAGTGAACCTGAAACTGCTCTAAAGCAAACCAACATTTCCATCAGAGGCTCTTTTCCTTTCTTGTAACAAAGAGAAAAAGCCCTCTCTGTATAAAAAGGCTAGCTGTGTGGGTGTATTAAACTGAGAGCAAGAGTTAATTACATCTTCACTCTGCATATCAGGTGTGAGCCGAGCAAGCCAAAAAATAAATGGAAATACTGCAAGATTTAAGAATGTGCTTGCAGGCGTTTCAAGGACATGAGTAATTTCTTTAAGGGTTGAGTGGATTTGAGTTATTTGAGGATGCAGTGCGAACCCCCAAATCCTCTGTCAGTCTTTTTACGCTAAAATGCAAATCTCTTGTGTAAAGATTTGCTGTATTATGCAATGTGTTTAAAATATTAATATCTGCTAATTGCTACACATAGGTTTGCCTATCGTGCATTACAGTTACACACATTGGTGATATTTTTCTGTTTAATGGCTGTCTGTGTGGTTGCTGAGCATCTTGGCGTAATGAATGACTTAGAGCTCCATCTAGGGATGACAAAGCATTAAGACAATGCCAAATACAACTAATGATTCAAAGTGAAAATGTATTTTAGTTAAAGCTGTGAGTCTGTCTTGGGGAAAAATGGTTGATTATACCCGATTCAGGCTGGGATTTTTTTGGCAATAGAACATACAGTGTGAGAGGAAGTGTAGGAAGAACTAACAGGTTTTCCTTGGCAGTTTGGCTGGGTCGATGTTGCACATTCAGTCAGCTCTCGTGCCCCAACATGCGTGTGGAGACTACAGGTATATAATTGTGCCATTGCTTTCAGCTTATCGAATGGCTCCTTGTCACCTGGGTTTCAGTGACAGCTCATGTGCCTTCTCCTCCTAGTCTGCCCTATCTGCCAAGTACCTTTGTTTAAGCGCCTTTTATGGGTATGAGAAGCAAAAGAAACAGTCAAATGAATATATTTGAACTAAAACACACACACTGGTAGACACAGAGTATTCTGAAACTGATAGATGGTGTACGGTAAAAATAGCTCACAATTAAAAATAATTATTTCAAAATTGTCCATTTCTTTCAGATAAGACAAACTATGGATTGCTCTAAGAGAGCAATTTTTGGCCAATTTGCCTTACATATTGATTGGAAAAATATTTAAACTATTCCCCATGATCGTGCAGAGGAGAATAAACCCCTCTGGTGACATGGCATCATGTCTAAAAACAAATCTCTGCTGTCGGGAGGTGACATTTAAAACAGCTCTGTTGGTATTTTCAACGTAGTTATCTTTTTATGTCTTCCTTGAAGATGCACGTGTCCAGGGCCATACCCTTTTCCATCCACTTCTTTACATGGGTTGACCTTTCATCTTCAACAGTAGCCTTGGTTGCCAAGTTATCATTCTGGAGGTAGCAAGTGGAATATCAGCCTTGAAAGAATAAGTTTCTACAGTTTCTGTACACTTTGAGCTTCAAAATGAAAGGCAGGTATGCTGCTCTGTGTGTCCCTGGGCACGCTAAGCTTTCTGGGACCTTCCGGGGCTTTGTCACAGCAGAGAGCAGGCAGGGGGTGAGGAGAAGAGAACTGGGGAGGGAGAGGCAGAGGGAGCTGTTTAGTTTCTGGCTTAGAGTGGGACAATCTCCTGGCAGAACACTAGATACTGCTTTACAAATGAATAATTTCTCTATTTCTGGCTGCTTTGAAAGTGTCTTCTGAAGTTGTCTTCCAAAGGGCAGGATGTAGCAAGGGGGAAAATCTGCTTGTCGTAGAGAAAATGTGGAGTTGATTGTCCTGAGTGTGTTGTAGTGAAAACTTGAAGCTAACTGAATCTGCTGACAGGGTAGGCATTTCAAAGAATGACCCAGTGCTGGGGTTTGGGGTTGGTAACTGTTGAAAAAACCACCTTCCACGTGAAACATCCAAAAAGATAAGAAATGTAAAATAAAAAGAAAGTATTTTTATGGGAGATAGTTGCTTTGAATTGCCTTTTGATAAGCCATTACCAGCGATGGTTTGCTTTTTTTCCTTTTTCCTCCTTCTCTCAACTGATCTAATAGCATTCCTGTCTTCCTTTTCAGGATCTGATGAAGACTCTGAAGAAAAACAAGACAGTGAAAAACCAATTGTATAGCAAACATGAAAAAGCAGGTAAATTCCTTTGGATAGAACCTGAATATTCCTAAAAATACTTTTTTTTTCTTATTGGTTCCTTCCTAGATAATTTGAACCTGGTCTGTCTGTCTTGACAACCTAAAAAAAGGAAATCCTGCCAGGCCCTTGAGAGTTGTGGTTAATGCGGGCCCAGGGGTCTGAGAGCGATGTGCCGGAGTACGGTATAACAGGCAGCAGGCTGGGGCTGGAGCACCTCCAGCATTTAGTTGTTGTCTGTCCTGGAAAGGACAGTAGTGGAACAGATGTGTTAAAGCTCCTTTTTTTTGGAAGTGGGGAGAGATGCTTCTTTGGAGATGGCAATGCAAGAGTGCTAGGAGGAGTTTTTTCTTTTAGTTTAAGTCTAGGACAAATGTATTCATCCTGAAGATTGCGTGGGCAAAACTACTTGGGTGTTTCCCCTCTTTAGTCTGTTTAATACTACCGATGGGTTACACTGGAGCAACTGCGTCTTGAGATTGTAGTGTACTTTGGTTAAATACAAGCCATGATTTCCTTATTTTGGAAGTTACTTCATTTACTTTTGGAATTCTCTTGCCTTGTGCATTTCACCTCACCACACACGGTGCAAAGCTCTGGCTAGGGGGGAGGTACTGCATGCTCTTGAGAAGCTGAAGCTTCTGATTTCAAATCTTCTGTTGCTCCTCTGGAAGAGTGGATGACCTTTCCTTTTTAGCCTCCCTGTTTTCAATACCTGTTTTCCTGACCCGCGTTTTCATCCCATCCTGACCTGTGTGATCTGTTACAGAAAGAAAATCTCTTGAGGGAAGTTTTTGGGGTTTGGAAACTGGCAACAGAGTCTGTGGCTGACTTGCCGGTGGAGCTGCTGACAGGAGAATTTGTTCATGAGAAAGCAAAGGGAATGGTTCCCATGTACTGTAATACCTCACAAAGATGTACCTTGGTGACGTATGTATATTAGGTTGCCTCCCAGGTGGTATGAAAATATTTGTCCATGATGTATTTTATTATTCAGTGATTCATGAAGTTGATCTTCTAATGACTAGGTAATTACTGGAAAGTGTTGTCTTGTGTACCTAATCAAGAGACTGGTAATATAATGAAGTAAAACTTCTCTGTGGTGGAAGTATATTTAATGATTGTTGGGACTCACTAGGTAAACTTATTTTATGTTATTGCATATGCATCATTAGTTTTATGTTTACTTTTTTTAACTCCATGCATTTTCTTTTTTAATGGGTATGTTCACTTTCTAAAATAAAAATGTTAAAACCTATGTCACGCGTTATGGTAGTTTTATCAACTAAAAATCCGCATGTACCACTCCTTTATTTCTCGTGGGGCGATGAGGAGTCCAGTTTGCATAGCTTTTGTGAAAAATGCGTTCCAGTGCTGCCTGGCCGCCTCTGGGGGTGCCTCTGGCCTTAGTTGCCACGGAACTTCATTTCTCTGTTCCATGTGATTGCCAAGAGGATGCAAGGAGCTTTTTGAAATAACTTCGTTCCTGCTCCTGCACTGGTGGTGGATGTTCTTCAGGTTGAAGGAGGAAACTGGATTCAGTGAGCCTTTGCAAACGCAGGTGTTTGTTAGCGTAGTAGCGAAAGGGAGTCAATCTGTGGAGGTCCCGAGGAGTTTGATTTACGTGTGTACGTATAAGATATGTCTTCTCAGATCAAGATTTTAAGTGTTAACTGATGCTTGATCAAAAAACTTGTCAGTAACACCTAATTCCTACCTAAAGAGGAATGTAAGTGTTGTTGCTTTCCTTATAGAGCTATTTGGTTTCATACTAAACCATACTAAATACTAATACTATTACTACTAATATACTAAATACAAGCATATTCTTCACGCGTTAACTCATGCGTATGGACCGTAGTGCTTTGTGATATTGGCACCACTGCAGAACAGAAGTGTATGGCTGGTCTGTCTCTGCCAGTCACAGCTTTTCCTTGAAGCGGTAGGGAGTCTTTCAGTTAACAAGATTTTTCCACTAAAAGCACAAAGCGAAAGCCGGTCCTGAAAGCTTTAAAACATACATTGGATTCCCCTTATTCAGCTGCAGCAAGGGAGGCTGTCGTGATCTGCATGAGCTGCATTTAAGCAGATGTTTTGAGAATACCTTCACAGCTATTCTATTTCGCCTTAGTTGCCATCAAGCTTTGACAATAAAACCATCACCTGCCTTTTTGCTCCAAATAACAGTTCTGTACATTAAGTGTATGACGAAAAAGTGAGGCAGTCTGCCTTCCTTCACACTGAAGTCAACATACACTGAAGGCACAAAGCGGTCGCTTTGGCTTCAGGATGCTAGTTCTGACATTCTCTACTGTGGCTGCTGGATGAAAAACGTAAGCCAGGATCAAGTCACTTCAGAACATGCAAGTGTTCTTCCGTTTCAGGGGATGCAGGTAAGAATAAATCATTGGAAGAAAAAAAATAATTAAACCCCGTGATTTAACAATGCTGGAATGTTCCAGCAAATATTAAACCCAAATTAGAAAAATGCATCTAGGATAGGAGGTCAAAAATTCCACGAAGCCTGTGAACTTCATCTAGGTGCACGGCTTCATTTGAACACCTTCCTCAGTCTGCAATATGGAAGTCCTCTGGAAAGCTAAAAGATGCCACCTATTCTTGGTGCCTGCTTCCTCCTGCAGTTCAGTGCTCCGAAAAATTAGGAAAGGGAGATGAGAGAAATACAAAATCATGAGCTGTAAAGCAGAACAAGGCATATGCACTAGTGACAGAGAATCGCTTGGGGGGCAGAGGTGGTGGTATTTTGTTATACCAGATGTGAATAACTCTATGGCAGATGTTTTCTTCCTGTGGTGCCTGGTTCAGGTTCTCTGTGTGTTGAGTTCAGTGAGATGCCCTTTTTGCACACACGGGTAGTTTGACAAGGACACGACTCCCTTTGGCACATCCACCTTTGTTGTTGTGTTTTCTTTTGTGGGTCTTTTTACTGGGCTTGAAAAGGAATTTTGAAATGAGTCTTGTTTCAAGAAGCAGATTTGAATGAAGAATCAGAAAGAAAAAAACCCAACCTCCCCCCAGACCCAGCAAGCTGTTGGCCAAACTGATGCCATGAGCTGGCTGTCCTTCTGTAAGCTACTGGCATAGTGCTTAATAGTGACACTCAAAGCATAAGCAGAGATTTCATTTTAGAAACTTTAGCTGGGTTTAGACATAGCTAGAACAATTATTTTTATTCTTTGATCAACAGAAGGAGAATAGACCCTTTGCTATGACGTGAGTATGATATTAAATCCCCTCTCTTTCTTTCCTCCATCAAGATTCCAGCTTTAACCTCCCAGTAAAAGAGAACGTAGCCCGAATGCTTTTTAAATATGCGCCAGTCTATAACAACTACTTGCTCAGCATCTCTCAAAAACTTTATAGAGATCAGGCAAGTTAGCAAGCTGCAAAATGTTTCCATCTTCTGTGAAGTGTTTAGGAGGTAAGAGATGAGTCCTAAAAGCTTTGTAAAGTACATGTTCCACAGTCCATTTCCACGTTGCTGAACCACAGTCAGAGTCTTCATTCTGAAATATAGTGGGGAGGAAAAAAAAGAAAGACAAACTGTAATTCTCTTTATACTAGAGGAGAGCACTCCTTAAGAAACCTATGGAAGACTCCAGCAATTGTAAAATTGTGCTAGTATTAGAAAAGTTCATTCTAAACAGTCAAGTTAATTTTAAGCTCTGGGAAGTCACTTGCAGAATGGGCTAATTTAACTGAATGATTAAGCAGATACTTAGACACAAGCAGACTGTATTTTTAGTTTATCTGCATCCTTATTCTTCTATAAGAATTATCATATCTCAGCAAGTTAAAAAAAATACATCCCAAACTCAGTATTACAACAATCCTTGGCCTCTAAGTACCCTGCACTACCAAAAGTTAAAAGGTTCTCTTAATACATATAAAACTTCAGAAAATTTAAGCCAGAGTCTTTAGAATCTTGCCCCACTGCTAGTCACTTCACTGAAAGCAGAGTTGGGACTAAAAGTCTACAGTTGGAAATGAAGAACTTTTCTGTGTGGTGTTAGTTGTTTAGGTGTCGTATAACTGGTTACATATTCTTGTACCTGAGAGTTTGTCTGGCTGCTTTCATCTATTATATATTGCTTTCTAATGGAGTAGAACATAGCTAGTTCTTTACTGAGGCTTTCAAAACACTCCTTCTCTTCATCCCAGTTTACCTGTTACGAGAAGAACGAAGGAAAAAAAAAAAAAAAAGTCATTTAATAGAATCCGGGTAGCAGTCAGACACTTGATAGAGATTCTTAATATGGAAAAGTTGTAATAATGTCTTGGCCAGTTTTGTGCTGATAAGGCAAAGGTACAGAACAATTAAAAAGGTGGAAATGCAGGCTTTCATATAAAAATATATTCTCATTGAATCTGTAGTTATGAATGCAAAGGCAAAGCACAGCTCATCAGTAACCATAGCAAAAGTGTCGGCCGTGTGTAACAGTACATTTAACCAACTCCAGCCTTTCCTTTGCAGCTTCTGATGAGTTAGTTTGATTCCCTTCATTCTCTCCGAAACAGAAACAGTCATTTGTGATTGATTGCATAAAATCACTGAGAAATACCTCTGTGGCCAAGCGAAGGATAAACATGGGCAGTCCTTCCAGCGGTGGAACATAGTTGTCTATCAGCAGCGGTAACCCAGTAAGGTTTCCTTCCTGCAAGGCAACACTCTTGCTTCAGTAAAGGAATGTTCTTTCTCACAGTAAATGCACCAAAACTGTAAGACTGAGTCTTAGCTAATTTAGTGAGCCTTAGGGGTATCTGAAGTTCCAAGCTTTTAATGCCTAATGCCAGGCAGACATTGCAGGAAGAGGATCAGTGTTGTGCTTAACTTTATGAGGCCTGGATTTAAGCCACTCAGCTCAAAGGCCTGAATTCAGCTGCCGCCTCTGCCTCTATAACCACTGACTACACCCATCCCACCTCGCAGGTGAACGTGTGGGTGAAGCGTCTGGGCGATGTGATGCTTGATGGAGCTGTTCAGTTTTGTATGGAGTAAGGGATGTGTCAGGCCACACACAAGAGACCCAGAGAACAACAGCGATGCTGTAGCCCTGCCTGGCTAACGAGCTGGTTAAGCTGCACACCTTGTCAGACAAGAAATCTGCATTCTAGTTATAGAAGGAATACCTAAATTATTTAGTAACTAATTAAATATAAACTTCTTTGTGTAGTGCCCTTCTAAAAGCGGTCTAAGTCTTGAGGATTTTTAATGAAAGGGGTAAGCCACCCAGATCTTACTGGAGCTAGTTCTTAGTAAGTACTGCAAGCAAACTACTGTGGTTCTCTGTTACCAAAACACAGAGTCGTTTAGGTTGGAAAAGACTCCTAAGGTTGAGCGCAACTGTAAATTTAACACTGCCAAGTCCACCATTCATTGACTGTCAGAAGCAACAGCAGCGGTCACCTCGTCAATTTCGAGAGAAAAATAATCTTTCAGCATTTCAGTCTTCTTTTTCAGAAACTCCACGATGTACTCAGCAAGCCCTTCTTTTGGGCCATCTTCTTCTGTCCAGCCGCTTTCAGGATCCTCTAAAGCAAGCATTGAAAGCTCGTATAAAGGAGCTGGCTCCTAAAAACGGAAAAGGCAAGTCTCTGTTAGAAATCTATAGCTTCTTCCTTCACATATAAACTAATAGCAATATACTGTTTCTGGCCTGCCGAGCAAACAGATCTGTTTATCATAACCAGCCTAAAAAGTACAGATTTCTGATACAAATCTGTGTGGTCCACAATCCTGCAGAGTGCTGTGATATTTACAGGATGAACACCAGCCATCAACACTGTATTTCTGACAGTGCGTGTATTTAAATTAACTATTTGTCCCAATGTAATGAGCAACAGCAAGAATTGGTGAATGTCTAGAAGTGGCGCTACTAACAAAGAGCCAGGATGACAACTTACAGCAGTAGCTACAAAACCACTGACAGTTTTCTACATTCTATTCTTACTATTAAAGAAATGAAACATCACTCTTCTAGTGGACAGAAACCAACCTGTAAAACTATACATTCGTCTCAAAGTCAGGCTTATTGTAAATAACTGATAAAGTATATTTTATATGGAATATAATGTAAAATTATACTTACAGACAACCTTAAGACTCCGAAGTTTGCAAAGTCATAAATAAGTATCTGGTAGAAGAGTTCTTGGCTAAATTGAAGTACAAAAATTAGTTAGACAGACAGGATCACTTATCTCCAAGTTACCATAATGAAGAGGGGAAAGCCAGGGTCATCTTGGAAAAAATCAGACACAAATATCCCTTCATATTAACAAAGATCTTACTTAAACTGTTTGGTTAGAGATTCATACCCACTATCTCGATGTTTACAGTTAAATGTGCGTCTTGCTTTCTGACATCGTCAGCCACACTGGTACAGAAATGTTACTCATACAGGCATGCAGCCAATACCAATTTATTCCCAAATAATACCTTGTACTTCAACCTCTTTACTCCTTTGCTGCACTGCAAGAAACGCATAGGAGCTTACAAGTTGATGGACAAGTCTATCTTAAGTATATTCTCTTCTTTCTTTCAAAATGTATGTGCCTGGCCCTGTAAGGCTGCATAAGCAGAAATACAAACTTTGTGTTACGGTCATGTCCTGCGGCTTCTTTTAACCCAACAGGATACAACATTTCACTTGACTTGTCTGAAGTCTCTGCTTGCTCATCTTTATAGAGCATGCCGTAGACCAGCTGCTGCTGTGGACAGTCATGAAGCAAATAAAATGTCTTTGCCGTCTCCCAGTCTGTGAGCTTACAAGACAGTATCTGACATTTTAATTACCCTGATTCCGCAACTTCTCCCAAGCGTTCCAGACCTGTTTCCACTGTTCTGAGCTGATTGCTTAATTTTTAGCCTCATGACTTTTTCAGGTAAAAAACAAAAAAACGATGTTGTTTTCCCTGTCATTTCCTTCCTTCTTCTAATCAGCTTGGTAATTGGTACTTATCTCAACTGCCAACAAGTCCAACAGCTTCTTTACCTGAGTTTTGTTGTATTGAGAAGATACAATTTTGTCTGATACTGGGCCAGAGCCCACTGAGGACTGACACAGCCAACGAATGAGTGATCACGCAGCATCTCCTGAAGATCTGAAACGGTTGAGAAAGAAAAGGCTATAGTTTCATATTTGCAACCCTGCAAATTTATTTAATTGAGTGGTTTGTGTCTTTTTAGCATTAAAGTATCAGATCGTTGTTCAGTCACTACTACACTCCTCCTTACAAGCCTGTAAAACTAATTATCCATGTTTTGAAATATTAATCATTTGTGTGCACGCACTTATATATACTAAAGCATAAGTGAGAACACACAAAATAGAAATGCAAATTTAAAAAAAAAAACTGTTTGCCTTGAAGAGCCTTTCAAAATTCGTTTCCAGCCACAGGAGACAGGTAAAGGAGTGCAGATATACATCAAAGGAAACTGCAGATGTAAGCCAACTTTGCAACAAAATCTAGTATTGTCAGGTTAAATTCTAGAAGTGTGATAGAGTAGGTCCATAATTTATTTATTTTTCTCTCAAAAAAAAAGTTTCTAGCCTTCACATTTTTATATATGTATTAAAAAAAAAGTACAAGAATTCATATTCCTTAATAAGAGTTCGTTCTAGGCGTTCCACACAAAAAAGCATCCCTAGTTGCAGTCCTCAGGAGCAGCTTCGTTACAGGAGCTTGGCACTGCAGGTGCAGCATGTACAAAGCACTACCCTACCCAGACTCCACTGACACCTTTTCCAAAGGGATACAATATTGTGAGAAGAGTGGTTTTTTTCTTGCAAAGGTCTCCTGTCGGTATTTCTTACACACGTGAAGACAAGACACAACCTCAAACACCTGCACAAGTTCTACCATGCATTTGGAGACATTTTTGGACGTTTTATGGCTGAGGGACAACTCTTTGATTTTAGTACTTAAACAGTGACAGCCAGATACGGAATTACTGGCTCAGAATTACCAGCCTAATGCCAAACTTTTTCTGGAGCACAAGTAAAGTATAAGTAGGTGCTTTCTAAAGATCAAGATTTTTAGCAATTTTTATATAAGAGTTATTTATTACAGATGTCTGTTAGTTTAGCCATTTTAGCTATGGAGCATCCCCAATTGTTCCTACCAGAAAAATCAAAATAAATTCAACAAAACCCTCAGACTAACTGAATAATATGGGTTATGTGACTCTATGATTCTGAAGGCAACAAAGAGCCAAGAGGGAAACAACCCTAGGAAGAATTGCAAGCCTGTTATCTTTTTCTGAAACAACTCTTACCAGAAGAGAGAACAGTATTTCACCAGTATCGTCATTTCACGTAAGTGGAACAGATACACACGAAAAGCAAAAGCACTAAATAAAACCGACGATCATCAAGCCTGTCCCAGACTGCTTTATAATCAGGCGAGTAAGCAAAATTTTTGCAACGGCCATATTGTCAAAGCTGCCACTTCTGTTTGAAAATTACAAAATAACATAGCTTCTCAAGCTGTGATTTTATAGTGTTATTACTTACGATGCAAGTTAAGGTTTGCAAACCATTTAAAATGCATAGCACAACTAACAAGGTGCACGAAAGTTTTTATAACTTTAGCCTCCACCGTGGCTCAGTATGGCAGCCGCCTGTTCAAAGTTTGTCCCTTGACATTCGCCAACGTTTTTTGTTAAAAGCTCGCTTAGCAGCACAGTGAGCTGACTGGGCCACCTTTTAAATATCTTTTTCCTCAGCAGTTCAAACAATCATATTTAGTTGGTGGACTAAGAAAAATCTTGAGAAGCAAAAGGCTTTCTTACTTGCATGTGCCTGGTTACTAATTTCCTCCTGGAGTGTCAATACACTGGTCAAGTTGATAATTCTTCTTCTAGGGGTGCAGGCAGCAGTCATGTCCTTTCTGGTATCATCTTTCTCCATTTCTACGTCCGTGTCTTCCCGTGGTCTCTTTCTGCAATACCCAAACAAAAGGGATTATGTTCAATACTCTTATCACTCAGGAAAAACACACCAAGGGATGGAATGCTCAATTCACGTGCTGTGCGTTAACGCAGGAAACGCAGAAAGTTCCCAAATCTTCCCAGAAAGATTTCTGATTTTACTTCCAAAGCATAATTTGTTAGGAAAAGGTAGTTTATAAGAGAATTTACAACTCTCTAATACCAATCACATCAGACATCTGCTGTGTAAGCACCAAGCAAACTGGGCTCTAACGGACACATAAAAAAATTTTTGTATTTTCCAATGATTTTTTTCACGATCCTTTTTCTGTAATGCTGGGGGAGTAGGATCAGATGCCCTCAGAAGACTCTGGCCTCTCATAACAGCTCCTGCAGGAGCTTTGAAAAGATTACAGCACTTCTACCTTTACAAGGTAATGTCTGCAAAATTCAGTGATGTAGTTTCTATCCCCCCACAAAAGAAGGGCCTCCAAAGACAGACAGACCAGTATCCCTAAACTAAAGTTAGTATCGTTATTTATACTGCTTCCTGCCTTTCAGTATGCATGGAGATTCCATTCCAGTTACAAAAGCACAAGTTATAATTTACAATTTACAGATGATATTTAATTTCTCAATAAAATGCCACGGAAGGTTATTCTAGAAAAACTTTTCCTTCTGAAAAAGCAGAAGTCCAAAGAGATCAGAAAAATCTTCAGTTTCAGGGCCACGCCATGAAATAAATAGGTAGCCTTGCATGACCTCAGGAAAGAGAATTACCGAGGAGGTGCTGTCTCAGGAGACAAGCGTCCGCTCTCATTCAGCACTGCCGTCTCTTCCTGAACATCAGCCATTTCAACTACATCGCTGACATCTTCCATTTCAGCATCCTGTGGCCTGACCGCACCCTCCGGAGGTCCGGCGTTAGCCTCCGTTGTCCCTTCGGTGGGGCCTGTGCCCAAGGGGTTGTTCACTGGCTGAAGAAAAGCATCCAATTTCTGCTCTCGGGAATCAGTGCGGACCATCTGATGGGCATAAACTTTATCACTGGTTCCTTTGGTAACTGCAGAAGAGTTTGCTGCTGATTTTACAACCTCACTGGAAGAGCAGTCGGCCCCTGGAAGCAACGTCTTTGTTCAGATATGGGGAAGTAAAGAGAAGAGATTCAACAACAAGAAAAACCACACACACACACAAAGATCAGTTGCATTTCTCAACAGCATCTTGCTGCTCAGCGGCAAGTAGCTTTCAAGCCCCACAGACAGCATCAGCTGCTTAAACAGGCTGCCAACTTTGCACTTGCTAGACCCATGGCGTGAATGTCATCATCTTGGCAGTTAGTGAAACCATTAGTTAGCATTCCCTTGTCTTAGAGAAAATCTTTTGATGTAAAAAAGGACAAGGAATTTTTTTTTTAAAAAAAAAAAAGATCGTAATTTGTATACTACGCTCTATATAAGGAGAGTTTAGGAAATATTTTTCCTGATTTTTTTCATGTAAAGTGTTGTCAAATACATAGAAAAATCAAATTTCCTCAGACACATGCATCTCACATAAATCAAGGCAGAATAAAAACTCATTTACCACATGTGAAGGCTAATATACTTGTAAAATAAAAAAGACTGAACAAACACTTGACAGAAAGTTACGTAAAATGTTTTCATGCACTTTTTCTCCAGTAACTTCAGTGCCACGTTGTTAACATTGCTATATTAAGACAGTTTTATCCCTGAAACAGCAAAGATCTCAACCTCCTGGTACAACACCAATGACTATCAGTCACTAAATAAATCACTAAATAAATTGTACTACTGAACTAAGTAAACATATCCACTACAGTTAAATTAGCGCAGAGCTGTGGTTGCTTGAAACATGTAATCTTACCTGAGTGAAGTACATCCTTGAAGAGTTAGAGCCCAGTAACTTGCTCTCGACGTGTTGTTGCACGCGCTCTAGAATACTGTCTTCATGAAGGAAGTGGACCTCGTGTTTCGTAGGGTGCACATTCACATCTACATTCTGGGGGGCTATTTCCAGGCTGGAAAACATGTTAAAAGAAGTTAACCTAAAATTTCCTATGGATGGCAGAGATGGCACAAATTCGTTCAGTACAAAATTTGTCAGACTTGGGGCCATTACTCCATGCAGAGAAGCCAAAACAGTCCTGAAACCTGCTAAAATTACACCAAACAAATATGACTGTAGCATATTAAAAAAATAATGACTCTGAAGAAGTCTATTACAAACTCCCCAAAAATCAGCTTACATAGGTAAGCTTAAACCAAACTCTCCATTGCACTACTACAAAACAAGTTTTAGAAATGTCTTTTACTTGCAGTGTCTCAAGAGTTCATGGCTTCTGATGTCTTGTCATTTAGCAATAATCCCAAGCAGGAATTCAATTCAAAGAACTTTATTGTTAGAAATCACTGGATATCAGTAAGTTTCACTGATGAATGGCAAGATTCGATTGCTTAGCAATTACAAATCCAGGTTTTCCATTCTATGCAATATTCTCCAGTGCTTAAAGGACAGCTTCTGTTCAATTTTCGACATTACTTTGACTTAAAAAGTTATTTATTTCCTGTAAGCAGTATGCAGTTCATTTCACTTCTTTTTGTTACATTAACATACCAAGAATGGTAACTGTTAAAAATACAGATAAAAATATAAATCCCAGCAATGAGTTTGGAATAAATGATCTGACTGGTCTTAAATGTTCTGCTGTATTCCTAGCATAATTCGTTATCTTACGTGAAAAGCATCCATAATATGACAGGACTTAAGCTGAAATTACAGCCACTCACTACTTCTGAAAATAAGGCCTGTCTTTTTAATGCTTCTTTAATGTCATTTAATGATCTCCTGTCTGGCAATTAAGTACCTCAGTGCCATGCTTAATGCTACTATCAGGGACACAAATGTCCTTCTAAACCTACTCACTCTAGCTATATCCTACAAGATAGGAATAAAAAACTACTTCTTCCTATTACTTTACCTTAAGTATAGGAATGGATGGGTACTTTTTGGCAAATAAGCAGCATACACAGTTTCTATGGCTTTCCGCAAAGCGGCTGACTCTACCAATCGATCTGAAACACAGAACAAAATGCTATTTTCAAAGAGCCCCGCTGAAATACACTGCACGGTGCCCAACTACTCCTTCAGACCAACATCTTCGTGCTTCGTATCTTCAAAGAGCATCTGTTATACACAGTTTTTCCGAGACCTGGTCATTCTTCATGGAAAACCAGGAATAGGCAATATCTTCTTAGTATGTTTTATATTTAAAAATATTTTTTTCCCCACAAATACTGAAATAACCAGACTACCTTTTCATTGTGTCATACAGTCAAGGTCTGTTGCATCCCACGCCAATGTGGCTACAGAATGGAGAGACCACACTGTATAAGTTGGCAGGACAGAATCGTAACCTTGATACTCCACAAGCTTAATTTTCTTTAGGCCCAGTCTTAGCTGCTTTCCACTATTTAGAGTGCAAAACATGATGCACGTTACAAGCAGAAAAACACTTTAAGCTACAATTAACTGTAATATTTATTCTTCAGCATTTCTAAGAATGCTCATACATTTTGTAGTTCTTCAGAAAGTTTTGTCCTCATTATTATGTAAGCAACATATGACTGTACAACATGCTGCTTTTCTTTTTTCCTTAAACTTACGGTTTATGAAGAGTAAAAATATACATTTCTTCACAGAGTAGTTTGCATTTGTGATGTAGCCTTTCAGATTAAAGGCCAGACTTGCATCTTCACAGTCCACTTCTATCAGTTCCCTATTGACAGTTTGACAGAAACACACAAAAAATTAATTTCTCTGTTGATGCAAATTTCAAAGTTACTCAAAAGTAGCAATGTATTTTTCTATATTCTATTTACATCACAGTTAATGAAAACATTAGAATTTATCTTAGAGTTCAAACATTCATTGCTGAGTCACAAAAATTATTTAACGTGAACTGCATTGTTTCTCTTTAACTTAACACAGTATCCATAATATTGTAACGATCTACTGATAATTCTAACATGCATTTCATTGTTCAAGTCATTGACAGCGATAGACAAGGACACCTCAGAGTTGTCAGCAGCCAGGGAAGAACATTCCTTTCATCCCACTCTGTCCACTTTTGCCAATCTAGTACTTACTGGTGGGATGTTAAGAAGCTACAAAAAAGTAAACATTTTTTTCTTGCTTATGCATACAGATGCTAACATTAAGAATTTCCGTAAGAGTTTTTATAATTTTCATGATTTATTAGTCGAGGAAAACCACCTTGGTAGTTGGTGAGCACAGCTTTCTAGCAAGGCGTTATGCCAGCTTCTGAAGTTAACACACAAAAGGCTTATAGGCTACTTATTTCCAATGCAGCCTCAATATATACTGAGTACTGGTTTTATTTGTGTTTGGTTTTTAAGTTGAAATAACAAGCTAGACTAAACACACTCTGAAATTGGGTAAAATAGAAGTCTCACTTCAAAACATCTCATCAAAACATTTAACTTGAAATGGGCAATTTATTCAAAACAGTAACAAGGAAAAAACGTATCAAACAAGCATTAGTAGCAGACAAAAACAAATACCTAACAAAGAAATACAAACAACAATGCAAACCTTACCACTAAACAGCCTCTCTAGTTTGCTGTGTTTCATAAAGGTGTTTCCATGTAGTAAAAGTTACACTTCTTACATGTGAAGAGTGACTTTAGTATCCGAATCAAACTGACACCCAAGTATTAGTGGGACAAATGCATTCCACAAGTCCATTAGATGAATTCTTCACAGCTGCATGTCTTATAAAGAGAGACTTTTTCCTAAAGCAGCAGATACATCTTTAAAAGATGACTGGTTTTATTTCCCCCCCCCCCCCTCACCTTGTCTTGCTNNNNCCCATCTTCTCTGCTGGTTTTACTCAGCCTCAGTTAATGTAGCTTTTGTCAAAATATTAAACCATAAGATTTCAGAAAAACGAATTTGAGGGGACTTCAAAATTTATCAGATAGGAACTCGTAGAGAACGTAGGTACAGCTTGCTCTTCTTGAACAAGCACACAGAAAGTTACAAGCAGACGGTTCCCTTCTAGCGCATGAAGAGGAACAGCTTTGCACCTTCCCTCTTTCCTTTGAAATACAAAAAAAAAAAAAAAAAAGTCACACTCTACAAAGCAAGGGAGAGCTCTATTATTGCAACACTCCCTCTTCTCTGCAATTCACCTTGAAGGAAGCAGGAAAAGTTAGCAGAGACCATGTTCTTTAAAAGAGAAAAGAAAAAGCAATTGACTACAAAACTTCACATCGAAAGGAAACATGACATCAACGTACCTGCTAACAGCATTTCCAAAGATGGACCTAATGTTGTCCACTGTTGAGGCGTTGGATAAGGTTCTAACATCTGACACAGTATCACCTTGCTAAAGAGAGCAGAAATTACTATCAATCAATTCACAGTTCTGGCTGAAGTTTTAGAAATACACTGAACTTAACAACGAAATTTCTAAAAAAGGCATGAGAAGTAACATCCTTATAACGTTTGGTATTATTATTTACTTATTTGTGTTCAGAAAAACACTAGGTGGTAAATGGCATAGGATTCCAAGATTGGCTAGATCACATCAGACCCACTCGGGCTAATAACTCCATCTTTGAAAGTGAGGAACAAAAGCAGTTCAGTAAGTAACTACCAAGAATGCCACAGAATGAAGGTACTCTACCCCATCCTCTTTCGTACAGTAATTAGTAACCAGACTCTCATAAGAAGGTGAAACAGCTCATAAAGGTAAACCAAAATGTTGACCGCATCAAAAACTCCAAACTCCTGACAAATGCATTTTTGTCTTGTTTACTTTTAGCTAATGTGTTTTCCACCCAAACTGCATCAACGTATACGTCAACATTTCAGTACAAGGGAAGGCTCTACACACTGTTCCCATTGCAAAAGATACAGGGCAAGTTTTCTGGCATTTTCAGGTGTACATACACATACACAGCAAGTTATAAAGACTTTATTTACAGACCTTTTTAACCGAAAAGCTGATGCCCGAGTTATGGATGGCATACCTGAAAAAATAGGTAAACTTAAGACTGCAGTATGTGGAAAAAAAACCCCACAAGGTTACTTTCCCTGAATGCTGAGAAGCAGCTGGTAATGGGGGCAAATAATTTAATTTTACAATTTGAGCCAAACCGAGCTTTTGTAGAGTAAACAGCTATAAAAATAAATGTTTTCTATTTAGAACTCACCTGTAGACATAGGAAATTCAAGGATCAGCTTACCTATTTCTCAAAAAAATCTGACCAATTTCTATAGACCTGGTTAGTTCAGTTTCTTTGTACAGGTTCAACTAGAAGAACTGCAAAGCCTCCTCAGTATAACAGAATCAACTATTACAGAGAAGGATGTGAAAAAACGGCTGGCTTCCCCTTCTAACTTTCCCTACACAGATGGTTCAGCTGCCTCTGATCCCAGGGCCAAGTTCTGATACACTACAGCTGCATAACCCTCGCTCAGACTTTTAGGGAAGTTGCTAAGCTATGAGAAAGAACACACAGTACAACCTTACAAGATGAGAAATGTTAAAATGCAGACAGAGGTTAGACTGTTGTGACCAGGACAGTTAGTAACTCAAAAATTCAAGAGGGAAAAAAAAAAAAAGTAAAATCCTAATGAAAAAGAAAAACCAAACCACAATGAGTTGGAAGCCTGTAATTCATCAAGGCTTCAGAGCTGCCTGTTCTACAGAGCAGTGGGACCTGACCCTATGGCTGAAGTCCTCACACCTCCTGGCTGAAGTCTGCCTGGCCAGTAAAGACTCTGAAGTAGCTCATTTGGGGAGCAGGCTAACACTTAGCATACATTCTTGCTACTCTTTGCTAGCTTTTGTTTACTGGAAGCGTAAAGCAGTTATTTTGGTTAAATTGTGTATATCCTGCTTGCAAAGCCTCTGCACGTGGCAAAAGATGCAACAAAGGGACCCTGAAAGGGAAGGTCTGACAGCTAATGTGATTTTTTTTAAATATTTTTTTTGAGGCCATGATATTCCCATTCAGCTTTTTCGTATTCAGACAAATGTCAATGCTCTTACACAGTTT
Source organism: Rhinoptilus africanus (assembly GCA_013400135.1). Taxonomy (NCBI): domain Eukaryota; kingdom Metazoa; phylum Chordata; class Aves; order Charadriiformes; family Glareolidae; genus Rhinoptilus; species Rhinoptilus africanus. The sequence goes on from VXBO01004758.1 coordinate 31,868, forward strand.
TCACTTGGGTTCTATGCAGCTCAAGTTCATTGAGAGTTCACTCATTCAAGGCTATCACCCTTTGTTTGCTGGAATTCTTACTGATAATTATCAGACTGAATACACTGTTTCTCCTCTGGACTTTCTGTATCTAATTAGATTATTATCTGACACTGTACATTAACCAATAGTTAAAAAACCCAAAACCACCACCAACAAAATGATACCAAACACACATATGCCAGTCCCTCTGAAAAAACCCAGTACTCCCCATGGCAGTATAAAACATTGGAGCCTCCTGTGTCAGTTTACCTGCTAACAACTTCTAGTATTTTTGCATATTCTTCATTTGGATTTTTTAAAGCTTTCCTCCTTGTATTTACATTGTAAAAGAGATCTTCAACCTACAGAGAAAAAGATTACAATTAAAGATAATTTTAAAAATTCTCTTACTAAGTAATTAATCCATCTTCTTAATAGATAGTACTAGATTTTCTGTGAATATTTTAGTTTATGGAGGTTCAACATTCGATTTATTCCTTACCTGCTTAGGTAGGAACAAAATGCAACTCCAGAGAAATCTATGTTTTCAGGTATTTTGGTACATCAGTATTTTTACCAGTAATAACAACTCTACAGCTCATTTTTCAGTGAAAGTTAAATACCTTCCACTTCGGATGACAATGGATCCCTTGATTACACCATGTTCTAATGAAATGCAAATAAATGTTAAAACAGTTGCTGCAATCAAGGCTGTTAATGTCATTAAAACAGCACCCTGAACTGTTATTTTTCACTACTTACTTAAAGAATAGGCAAGTTATTTTTCTGCTATATTGAGAAAGGCAAAAATTTAAAGTTCAGCTTCTTTTTTAAGCCACATTATCCTGAACATTGACACGTGAAGCTTGCTGGGTGTATGCTCCCACTGCAACACACACACACCCGCTGACTCCCAGGACTTGCTTCCACTTTCTGCCCCTCTCCACTGATAACTCCTTCCCATTCTGAGCTCGTTATTCTTCATAATCCTAATGCCAATCCTAATCCCAACCCACATTCAAATCTTGGTATAATCAATGAAAGATAGGACTGAAAAACAAGCAACAGTTCTGCAGTTTCCTGTGCCAGCCCTCATCTTCCCACTCTGGCTCATACAATGTAGACCACCCCTTCACATTCTGACCTTCATGGAGCCCTAACTGTCCATTCAGGCTTTCAGCAGTCCAGAAGGATTATGAAATATTTCTCACAGTAAGTGGCTATGCCACCCTCAGATGGAAAAAAAAATAAAAACAAACAAGAAAACCCAACTGCATAAGAGGATCTTCTGAAATTTACCTTGCTGCCTTTGGTGAAGAAAACAAAACAAAAAACCCAACAAAACCACACAACAACATCATTTGGAAAATATTCTACAAGGTAATACTGTCATGTACCTTACAGTGTAACACATACCAGTAAGTGGTGCAAGCGTAATGACCAGGGAACAGAAAAGGGAGAACAGGCACAAAAACCCACCGTGATCTGAGTTCCTTGGTTTCCAGCACAAGGTTTCGGAGGGGCTTTAATTTTTCCATCACTGTAAGTAGCTCTAGGCAGAAAATAAAGATAAAAAGTTGTCAGACAGCTAGATTTACAGGGGAGCAGACACAGACAGATGATGACTAAAGGGAGAAGACAAAAGCAGTCCCATAATCATCACGCTCTTCCCAGCAAACAACTTGGGACACTGACAATTGGCTGCAACACACCCACCGCACCACCACCTTTCTGCTAATCTTGAACTGTCTTCATTGACCTTAGGCCCCAGAGGGGCAGTAGGACAATGGGAATAACGGCAGAGAAAAAGAGGGAAGATAGCAGGATATGTGTTTTGAAATTGTACTACTGAGACTTTTCCTGCCGGGGCAGGGTTATTATATTTTATCTTTCTTTAATAGCTAGACCTGAACTAATAATAATTCTTCCACTAGAATTTACACTTCAGTTATACTAGTAAGAAAATCTTGACTTTACATATAAGACCTGTTTCCTTTTTGGCTATTGGGATTCTGAGCATTAGAGATTTCTGACCTACTCGAGTCTTTCAGCAAGTTATACTCAGGGATTTAAGAAATTTGCAAGATATACTGACTGTGCATATGCATCATTTTATCCTGTAACAGAGAGAAAGATAAAAGTTTACCTTACATTGGCTGCTGAAGTAGAATTCCCTTTAAGACTCCCCTAGCCCCAACTTTTTAAAATACATTGTCTACCTAAAGCTTACCTTTACAATCTGGACTAAAAATCACTTGAACTATGTTTTCTCACATTCTGGGTCTTTTTTGTAACTACCCTAGAAACACGTAATTTCTTACCCCATCCTTACTCCTTAAGAAGAGCACTGGAAAGAGAATTAGATACATTTGTTCATTATTACATGCAGCAGAAGTCACTTAGATAATAGGCAGCATACCTGTATGCACATTTCGCATCAGCTGTTTTAGTTGTTACGGTAACATGGGCAACATGACTGATGCTAGCCAGTGCCTAGAGAAAGAGAAAGCATCTGTGTAAACCTCGCTCTGGAGACCACTGAGGATTGTCCACATTTTAAACAGCAGCACTAAATTTTGATATACCACTTGCAAGTAATTATCAAAAACTCTTAAAAGGAAGTTACAGTTAGCCACGTAACGTAACTAAAATAAATTTGCAAAGTTAATAAAGTTGTGCTTTTTTCTTTCTTTCATGTTAACAAAAGCAGCTGCAAGGTTTTAGCCATTACTTTCTCATCCCTGCCCAAGTTCTCCTCCTGACTGTAGCTAGTACGACAAAGTTAGGTTACAATGGTTTTCTGAGAAAACTCAATGCACTTGTCTACACAGCCTGCTGAAACCAGCCTCAGGACCAGACTCCACTGGCTGTGGAGCTGGTTATACTGAAAGCACATGAGGAGAGGACTCAAGCAGTCTGCTCTCTGGAACAGGCAAGGATCTGTATACACAGGCCACATTTATATATCTTGGTGACCATCTGAAGGAGGAAAGCAGAACTCATCCTGGACTGTTCTTTCAGACAAGTTTAGCTATAGCCTACAACAATCTGAAGAACTAGTATCAGAGGGATACTAAATACTAAATTTGTATCAGAGGGATCAGAGATACTAAATCTGACTAACAGCAAAAGCAAAGGAAGACAACTGTACATTCCAAATATTTAAAGTATTGTATTTAGCCAAATGTCTGACATCAAGATTTACCTTCCGCTCAAACCTTTAGCTGCCTTTTCCTGTAGGTTCCTGAAGCAACATTCATGCCTTATTTTTTTAAAAAAAAAAAAAATCTTACTCCAGAAAGCGAAAATAGACATCTCTCCCTAGGCATCCATCTAATCTTGAAAGACACAGAAGTGTATTATGAACTATATTCACACGACAGACTCTCCCAGAAAACAGAACCTTCTGTAAAGAGTACTGGGAAAGGGACAGTATATAAACCCTGCTACAGCAGGATAACAACAAACAACAAAGTTTCAAAACCTTGACAAAGAGCTTACCTCGCCCCTAAAACCGTATGTAGAAATACTAGCCAAGTCTTCAAATTTCTGCAGTTTACTCGTAGTAAATCGCTCACATAGAATGTCCAGATCTTCTTTCTATGTGAAAGGGACGAGTAATAGTCACTTTCCACTTGCAGGTTTTTTCCAAGATCAGAAACGTTTACAAATTGAAACAAATTTTAAAAGGTAGTATTAAATATCAACTGTCAACTTTGTTTACTCACTCTGATACCACAGCCATTATCTTGGACCTGGATGAGCTTCAGACCACCTTCTTTAACTACCACCTGGATACTCGTAGATTTAGCATCCAAGCTGCAGAAATCAAGAAGGCAATTCTAGAGCAGGGCGATTCTCGAGAACAAAAGGGCTGCATAGCTTTGATTTTAAATATAATTTTTCTCACACGAGTGCTAATTTGCTTCTACTCGCTACTCATATTGGACTTCACTGCTTCAAGTACGTCTTTACTGCCTCCTTCCCTTTTCTTCTAACTAGAGGGATATATTATTCTAAGTCAGCACCCACAATTAATGAAGACCTTTCAGAAATGTAAGGATTAAGAGGGTGGCTAGCCCAAGAACCAGGCCTTCTCTCCCCATCCC
>VXBO01004758.1:36331-49975 GCA_013400135.1 Rhinoptilus africanus
GGCCTTCTCCCCCCATCCCCGAAACCTGCCGCAGCCCGGGCCGTTGGCTGTCACACGGCTGGGGCCGCTCGACACACTCCGCCAAGGCAGCGCGCCGTGACCCCGGACAGACTTCACCTCCACACCCAGCACCCGAACTGCGCCACTCCCCCGCCTCACCAGTTCTCGATCATCTCCTTGATGGCGTTGGCCGGCCTCTGGATCACCTCGCCGGCCGCGATGCGGTTCACCACGGCTTCATCCAGACGCCGGATCACGCCGGCCATCGGCGCCCTCACCGGACCCCGGCCCGGGGGGGGCGGGAAATGTCGGCCGAGGCTCTGAAGGCAGCAAGGCCGCGCGGCCCCNCAAGAGCGTTATCAAGCATTGGAACAGGCTGCCCAGGGAAGTGGTGGAATCACCATCCCTGGAGGGATTTAAAAGACAGGTAGACCTAGTTGCATAGGGACATGCTTTGGTGGTGGCTTTTTGTCAATTTTAGGTTGATGGTTGGACTCAATGATCTCAAAAGTCCCTTCCAGCCTAGGCAGTTCTGTGGTTCTGTGTCTGTAACTGCAGTAAGCAGCGTGGCACACGTTTATAGTTCAGGCTGTGCTGTGTGCCTGCGATGGCAGTACGTGCTGCGCTCTATGGCTGACCACAGTATGTGTTCCGTGGTATGTCTCCAATCACAGTATGCTTTCCAGGATATCCCTGATCACTGTACACATTGCGATATATGTCTGTACAATCACAGTACACGTTGTTAGGCTATATGCTCAGGAATTGCTCAACAGTATAAAGCAGATTGTTATTTGTGGCATAGCTAAAACTTGGCACGAAGCCTTGAGCTTTGGGGTCTCCTGGGCTTTGGAGACACTTGTCCCACAGAGTTCTGGCTTTCTCTGCCAGCACGTACAGCCCCGGGCATTATGCTGGGTCCTATGGTAGGAGCACGGCCAGCACGCAGGAGATGGGAGGCCCCTTCCTGTGACTGCAGCTGGGGAGGAGACCACAGCCACGACGCAACGAAACCTCTTGGCTCTTACAGTGATCCTGACCAGGAGATCGTTGCGTGGCAAGGAGTTAGTGGACCACATAAGCGTTAAGCTGCTGCGCACCCAGCGTGGCCTTTGAGCCTGTGCTGTGCTGCACAGACCCCTTGTCTGCAGGACAACCTCACCTCACTCTAACGGAGGAGCCTGCAGGCAGCTCCCCCTCCATACCAGCAATTACACCACCTGCATGGCCTTGCCCTTATCTAGATTCTCATGGGCGCATCCTTTCTGTTTGACAGCGGAAAAGATGAATGGAGTTGTTTTCACACAAGAAAATCCTAGAATAGCTCAAATGACCAAAATGGAGTAACCCTTTCAGTGGATGGGGTCCGCACGGTGCACTGCATGTGCACTGGAGGCCCCTTCAGAACTGCACGGCTCGAGGTTCCCAGCATCAAAAGGCACGTAAGATTATCTGTACTGTTCTCTCTTTGTGTGTAGTAACAGGATCGTAACAGACCAGCACCTCCTGGTGCAAAACAGCTCTTCACGGCATTTCCTGAAGCACAGAAAGTGCCACGTCTTTCAGGCGTGCTGCAAATGGAGCTTTAGAGAAGCAAAAGCTTCCCCAGGAGGGCAGCATCACTGCAGCGCCTTGTCAGGGTGTTGTAATGGGTGCATCACTGTGGAGAACACCACAGTACATCCATGTCCTTTATGAGTTTCTTGTAGCTGCAATGCCAAGAAACGAAAATCATTCCAGTTGAAGATGCTCTACTATTAGCACCTCTTCATCTAATGTCATGTAACTTCAATGGCTTCTCGTCCTCTTCATAAATGCTTGTCTTCATCTCTGGGATCACACATTAATTGCAAAGCGTTGAGAGCAATCAAGAAAGCAGTTTTCACTCTGCAGAAGGAAAAAAAAAAAAGAAAAAAAAGAACATCCTGAGAACTATACCTTCATGGGTGTCAGTTTAAACAAGGGACTTATGGCCATGGCCATGGCTGTGCCCTGGACAAGGGTATGGAGAAGATACAGGCCCTGCAAGGAATGTGTGAAGCATGAAGTAATAACATTTTGTGAGTGTTAAGGATTCAGTGTGTGAAACATGGATTGGTGGTACCTGGCTACAAGGACCTTTGCCTTGCAAGGTCATTTTTGTCCTCAGCAGTGTCCAGGATGGCTGCAATAAAGTGTCACTGTCTAATTCCTGTCCATATGGACAGGTACCTGCAGTGCCCTCAGGCATCTAAGATCTCCACAAAAGCCACTTTTGAGGCTGAGTTCAGGTTCCCCACTTTTTGTCCTTGTCAAAACTACCTGGGCGGATGCCAGCAGTCCTGCCCTGCCATGTCCCTGGCCATGGCTTCTGTTCAGGAAGGTTCATTTCTGGCTGCAGTGACAAGTACCTGGGCCATGGCAAACTTTCGCTTTGACTTGCAGGAAAAGGTTCGGGACCTTGGTACAGGCCCCCATGCTAGCATGAGCGGTGCGGGTGGCAAAGGGTTGATCGGCACAGAGAGGGCAAGCGACTGTCCACCCACCTGGGGAGCATCAGGAGCATGGGGAACACTGAGCTTCGGAGCGGACGAATGAAGCTCAGTGCTTCATCTGGCATTGCTCCAGGATCTGAACCTGGGGGAGGAATCTGGTTTCGGTGGCCTTGGGCAGTCTGCCACAAGCCTTCTCCAGAGCAGCTGGGCAGGGGAGTGGGAAAGCAGAAGGCATTTATATCTGCTGGATGTCAGTGCACAATCTGGGACAAAATGCCTTTACTCCCTTTGTCCCTGTCGATGCTGACAGCTACTGGCACTGTCAGTATCTGCCCTCAACCAGCCTGGAGGAAAATTTCCACCTTTTACTATGCCTGTGTTACAGTTCCCATCACACAGATGCCGTTCATTTGACTGGATGTTGCTTGCATGAAGCTTTAAAATCTTGCGCGGTCTGTGCCAAGCTCCCAATGTCCATGTTGAAGCTCATGTGAATAAGTCTATTTCTCTCTTTGGCTGCAAGTAGCCATCAAAAGTCTTTTTCATATTTGCATCACAACGACCCCAACTGGAAGTCAGCCCTGCCTGGTCACACCCTCCAGGCTTTGATCCAAGGCATTCAAGTTTAAGCTGTTGGTTTGTGTGACAATCTGTTAAAGAAAGGAAACATCAGTAACAACTTGAGCGCTAAAAACAATTTACCAAAGAAGCCTGGTTAGAACATATGTGTCACAGTAAAATTCTGCTTTGGATTTTTAGCTTCTTTTTTCTTTTTATTTTTTTCCACTAAGAGGATAAAGAATAAATGAATTTGGTTTTATTAAAGCAAATGAAAAATAAATTATCTATATTTAAATAACTTAGGCAGATTTAACCAGTGTATTTTGAAGCCACGGCTCAGAAGTGGTGTCAGAGCAACAGAAATGGTGAAGAATGAATGAAAAAAGGCTGTTGGAATCTTAATGCTTTTAAAGATCCCAAAAAGGAAAGCTGCTATATTTAGCAATCAGTGCTAAGAAATCTCAGAAAGCAAGAATTAGCTTCTTAGAAACATGGAAAACTGAAAGAGCTCCACAGCCACTAGAGAAGCGTAGTGAGTTTTTCCCTTGGAGACATAGAGGACTGTTTAATTAAAAAGAAAAAAAAAATGCAGCAGCAGAACTGCTGTCTTACCAAAATATTTCTCACTGCTGAGAAGAGGCGGCCCAAATGCTGGTAAACAATATGGATTTTGAATTCTTTGATTTTTATTATGAAATCTATTTTTTTTTTCAAATGCAAGGATCTGTCTAGTTTTGGGTTTGATAATCTACTATATTGCATACCATTTTCAAGCCTTACACACTTATTATCTGCAGCATGTACTTACTATTCCAATTCAAACGTATTAAGAAGCTCAGGAAACAGTTTTAAACTTATCTGTAATTTGTTAGTGACCCGTTGAAAGTCAACATTGCTTTATTTGCCTTAAGTGATTAAAAGAGAGTATTAAATAGTGAAAGAATTGGAGCATGGGACTGTAGCGTAGGGGGAAGAAAGTAAATCCTGGTTGGCACAACACGTTCTTCTTTACAAAACAAGAACCCAGTACTACACCCTGTAACATGAGGCAAGGCTACAAAAAGGCAGAGACCTGCCACACAGGAGAAAGGACTGAAGAGTGATGAAATCAATTTAAAAGGTTAAAATTATGAGGGATTTAGACTGCAGCTCAAGCAGAATAGGAGGTTAAAAGATGAGGATTACTGAGAGAAAAAGCCTGATTATTTATTTATTTTTAAAGGGAAGCAAGTTGAGCAGCATTCCAGTAACGGGTTTTTTTTTCTACACTAGTACTTCTATAAAATTCCTTGCAAGAAACAGCTTTTTCGGTAGGTGATAGTCCACTCTCTGGAAATGTCTTCTCATTTGCCCTTAAATCATTTTCCTTCATGTGCATGTTAATGGGAAATGTTATCTTTCACCCTTCTTACAGTTTTTACTGCCAAACAGCAGCAAAAGTTTATGATAGTTTCTTAAAACTGTCTCCAGTTGAGACAGAGCGAGATAACTGCAAGAATGCAAACAAAATAACCTTGATTCACAAACCTCTGGTTCTTTTCAGCTTGTCTTGACAAGCACCGGGAGAGCGTCCAGGCCGTTCTTTTAACCCTTACCCATTGCTGAATACACACCTGCTCATCTTGCCTTGAAATTTCCTGCAGCTTTAGGATACAGAATAAAATGCTAACCCCAAATTTGTGCTGCAATGGTTGGCTATACATCAATACCAAAAGCAATAGCACGGATATATTAATAAATGTATTTACAGAGAAGGAGCTGCTCCAGGGAAATGCAGTGCCTACCTAAAAAAACCCACACGCGACGCCCCCCTCCACACCCCAAGACAGAAAAAAGGCTCAGACTCATGTTCCAGTGAAATCAAAGTATTCCATATATAATTCAGGACAGTTACCGCTGCTCACCTGACACAGGATCACTTGTTAAGATGCAGTAATTATATTCTGAGTCGGTATCTCATGGTTCTGGGCTAGGTGAAAATGTGCTGCTACGAGCAGAAGAGTTGCTCAAGACTACGTGTGGCATGCTTTTATACATAGCCTCCGTTTTTGCTGGGAGAGGAGCTTTTGCTAGAAAATATTGCCCCAGTTAAGATTTTTCACCCTAGTTTATAGTGCATTTCTATGAGTTCTGAAGGAAATCTGGAAGCTCATGATAAGAAAATGACTTTGAAGGCCATTTGCTATGTATTTATATCACCTCATCACACCTTGTGCATGAAGTCCTGTCAGATAAGGAATTAAGCCCATTTTGTAGGACCCCAGAGCATCGAGGTGAGCAGGATGGTTTGTGCAAGGCCCTGTAGGACATACCTGGTAGAATGTGGAATCAAAGTTCATTCTTTTTGTCAGTATGTTAACCGTAATACCACTTCCCTGTTTAGAATATGGGCATTTATTTATATGGACCTTAAAACATCCATAGTTACATTTCCTAGAAAAAAATAAAAAATTTACTCTGCTGGTCAAGCTGAAGACTTGTTGCACTCCAAGTCTTACAGGTGAAGTGGAACACACCGTGTACGTGAAATTAAGCTTTTATTGACATTCTAACTGACGTCCACCAGCGCATTAATGTTAGCCCAGTTGTAATACCACCCCTGTTCATAGTTAAAATAGTTACACAGAAAAATCCTCCTAGTGCCTACCTTCTGGTGTCGTGCTGCCTCTTCCAGCGTCCCCTCTGGGTGCCCACGCGGACGGGCAGGGAGGTGGCAGAGGGTGCCACCAACAGACCAGCATCCCAGGTTCTTCCCTGGGAGGAGGGTGATGCTGGGGGGGGAGTTTCCTTTCCTCCTCAGTCTTGGGCACTGCCTGTTTTTACTTCTATATATTCTTTTAACGCCACCTGTGAACATGAACTTGCTCTTCATTCATTCTCAATTGCTCAGTTATCTCTTCTTTCTTGAATATCTAAACTGGTTTAACAAGATTATCCTCCTGTAACGGCCACTGTGGTTTATGTTCATAGCCTGGGACCTCTGCTACCATCCCATTTTGGTTCTTGTATCTGACATTTTCTTCTCGGATAACAGATAACACACTCAACAGAAAATAACTACGTGTTGTCACAGTTAACTAAAGCTAACCTAAACCCAGCCTGACCACTAGATAATTGCTATCACCACTAAATTAAGACAAAATCAGCTTCGGCCAACGTAGCGCAGACAAGTGCTGGGACCCTGCCCTGTCGAGCTGATGCAAATCCTTCAGCCTTTCACTTGTAATGGCAAAAATGGTATTTATTTATCTGCAGACTAAGTCCTGACTCTTAGGGAGGGCAGTGCTGTAGGCAAGGCATTCTGTAACTGTCCTTTGCTAATGGATCAGAGCATTACTTGCCATCTCTTCTTTTCATCTGACATGAAAAACTCTCACAGGCAGAATGCTTATGTAAATCGGTCACATATTGATGCAGAAGCAGCATTTTCTATGTTGCTAAAATGCTATAAAAATGGAATTTATGAGACCAAATTTATGCCAACTTTCTGTTTTCCCGTTACAGTAACTGCATCGTTCCACAGTGTGGATTTTTCCAAGCTACTGTTCATGTTGATGCTAGTTTTTCTGATATAAAACAGAAGCAAAAAAATCTTCGGGGCCAGTCAGGAACTATGAAACAAAAGTCATAGTTCGTTTCTTCATTTTTGTAGCTTATTTTTTGTGTGACTGTGTATTCTGCAGAATACAAGACTTACCTTTCTAAAACATTTTGTGAGCTCCGGTTGGTAACTTCAGTGTGATGGTGTAATACCGCTGTAGAACACTGTATGTATTCCATCGCTGTTTTGTTTGGGTTTTTTTCCTCTGGGATTTAGTATATTCTGAAAGATCAGTTCTTTTGGCATAGTCTCAGCGGCAGCTTCAGATCAACTTAAAAGTACTATATTAACTGTATAGAATTATATATTAATGGAAATAAATTAGAGAATGAAAATATTTTCAATCACATAGGGGTGTCCTCATCTTGAGATAGAAGAAATTTTTTACAGTGGGAGCAATCAATCACTGGAACAACCTCCTCAGGGATGCAGTGGAGCCCCCACCATCGCTGGAGGTTTCTAGGATGCAACTGGACAGGGTGCGCAGTGATCTCATCTAGGCTCCCTTTCCTACCAAAAGTTGGGCCAGATGATCTTTGAAGGCTGCTTCCAACCTGGATTCTTCTATGGTCCTGTGATTATTACATGATTGGACTGCAGGGAAAAAAAGAATTGTTTTCTAATATTTTCTTTGGCAGTAAATGCTGGGGGTGTTTTAACCTAATTTTTATTGTGATTACCAGAGAATGAAAAAGTCCCATTTTGATTTTGCTCTTTAACTTAAATATTTTACAAGAATGGCAAGACACACATGCTCAAGTTACAATACCTTAGTCTTTCCCTTAGTAGGTGAACTAGCTCTTGAGGGACATCTGAGTCTCAGGCCAAGGGCTCCCTCCTGACCTCTACATTCCCAAACATTCTAAGGTAAAATAAATAAATAAATAAAAAGAATCAAAATGTTTAATTTCCAGAAAGAAGTGCAACAGGGGATAAACCATTATCCCTCACTTCCAGGCAGCCACCTGCAGGCTCTAAACTTTAGAGGTCACATTTTAGTAAATATGTAATTATCCAGTTACTGGGCAGGGTTTGGGAATTTTTTGCCACTGCTGTTCTCGGGGTATTTCATTTCTCTTCAGTGGATACCAAGAGTAGCAAAAGCACCGTGGGCTTCAGTGAGCTGAGAAGACATGTAGGGTTTTGGAGGCACCAAGGTTTGCACCACCGCAGCGACTACACTGACATCAGTAATTGAATAAAAATGAGCTGGGGTTTGCGCGTGGTTTACTCTCCTACTGGGCTGTAACTGGGAGCGGGGAAGAGAAGGGAAAGTGGGGGAAATCATAAGAGGTAGCAAGAAGCTTTTATGTTAGTGGAGGGCGAATGGGCTGCTGAAGAAGCTCTGCCACATTTTCACTTCCGCGTTTCTCTTCCGCGGAGAGACCTTGCTCCCAACGACAAAAAAAAGTCTAAAGCTGCAACTCGTGGCTGTTGTGCCGAGGAGCCACGTAACCAGAAGAGCGCAGCGACCTGCAGAATGGCATAAAATTTGCGTCACGTTCTGCAGAGACTTCTGCAGCTTTTAGGGTTTTTTGTTTGGTTGTGGTTTTTTTTTTTTTTAATCTTATCTGCAGCATGTAATTCAGAATTCGTTGCCTGCTTGTACTAAAACGGTTTTGTACACTTGTGAGAGTTAAAAGTGCCGTGGAAAGCTTGCTGAGACATTTAAATAAGTAGTATTCAGGCATTAAACTAAAGAGAACCCTGCCACTTTTGAAGGTAATCAGAGCATATCACAGCTATACTGTCATCGTCTAGTAGTACGGCAGTAAATGTTACACCAGACGCTCATTTTTGCAGATAAGGCTCTTTTCTTGGCAAACTGGCACCTCTTCCCACGTGAGGGGGAGGGTTGGGTGTAGTGCTTGGTAAGGAGGAAGTCATGCAGGAAGAGAAGTCCTGCCAAGCAACCTCAGAACAAGGCAGAAGTCTGGATACTGCCCAAACAAGCAGCCCTGCAGCTGGAGAAAACGTCCTGCATGGATGGGGTGGACACAGGGGCGCGGTGGCTGGATGCTCGGGAGTGGCCATGCTGGCCACGCTGCACCCCTGGGATGGAGGGGATCACCCTGCATCAGCTGGAAGGTCCTGGAGGATGGGTGGCAGAAGACATCCTGTTTAGTAGTCACCATCATGAGCTGGTTTTGAGAGGTGGCATCACATAAGGGGAGAAGAGGAATTTGGAGAAGGTGTTTGCTCCTCTACACCCCTGGCGGCGGAGCCCACTGTAGGCAGTAAAACCAAATACCTCCAGCTTAAAACTGGGCATGGACTCATTACAAAAAGAAACAGAAAATCCTGCCAGCCTTCTCTGGTGTGCAGCTAGGAGCGTGCTGGTGGTGGGACATGGACGGGAACATATTTGAGTTAGTTGTCCTGGTTAGCCTGCGCATGTTCTCGACTGGTTTCTCGATGCACAAACATCTCCTCGCTTTGGGGCACTTCTTCCTAGGAGCACTCCTCTTCTTCTCTGTCACCAAGCCTGTCACTCCTGTTTCTCATGAAGGAAGGCTCAGTGCCACTCTTTCTTGCCAAAATCCCATCTGGTCCTTAGTGTTGCAGATGGACGTGTTGTTTGCTGATAAAAACTTCACCTGCGTGCTCCAAAGCAGCCGATGGCCCATTGGTACTGTTATTTTCATGGCTGGATTCCTGCAGTTATCTTGGGGGTTTTGGCATTCCCATATCACACCATCCATAGGCAGCTGCACCCCATTAGAACATACTGGTACGGAACCACAGGGTCATGGATCTGAACTTACTGGCTTGAAACTACCTGAACTAGAACTGGGGAAAATTTATGGGTTTACTTCAGAACGAAAGAGTACAAAAGTATGTATCTGTTTTTTATTATGATTATGGCTTTCTCCCAGGATGACTCATATCTGACGACAAGCCCTGTGGTTTTGTTTGTTCGGTTGCTGCCAGCTGTTGGTTGCCCTTTCTCCAGATTCCTTCAGGCACTGCTGCTGGGGACACTCAGCAGTCCCAGCCTGTACCAGTGAGACGCAGGGAGCGCCTTTCCCAAAACCTTCCTCTTCTTCTCCGTTCTCCATCTTTCTCTCTTTCCTCCTTTGCCCCCACTCCCTCTTGCTCAGCTGTTTTTCTCAAAACAAATAGGTTGAGATAACGGGTGCAGAAGGAGCCAGTTTCTTTACCCTGGACACACCTATTGCTGTCCCTACCCGTTCTTCATCGCTGGCTTGGCTCGGTTTCTGCCTCCTGTAAGACTATTTGAACTGCTCTCACAGGAGTGACTGCACTTCATGTAAACACTCTTGAACTAGCTGGGTTATTCCAAATTGTTCAGCAGCCATAAAAAGAGGTGGTAAAGGTAGGTAACTATTTGTGCGGCACTACATGAGTTTTATGCTTCTGCAACGTTAATGCTGCTATCAATAGCCAGGTTAAAACGTAGCTGAGAGACATCCCTAGAGCAGTCCTTCCCTGCACAACAGGCCTTGTGGTGTAAAAGATTATACTGCTTTCCTAACGAGATACACAGTGCTTGCTGTCACAGGACTAAGGGCTACAAAGGGCTACGAAGGGCTACAAAGATGATGAGGGGACTGGAATACCTCTCTTATGAAGAAAGGCTGAAGGATTTGGGTCTCTTCGGTCTGGAAAAAGAAGAATGAGGTGGGATCTTATCAAGGCTTATAAATACTTAAAGGATGGGGCCAGGCTCTTTTCAGTAGTGCCCAGAGACAGAAGAAGAGGTAATGGGCACAAACTTGAGTATAGGAAGTTCCATCTCAACATGACGAGCAACTTCTTTACCTTGAGGGTGGCAGAGCACTGGAACAGGCTGCCCAGGGAGGTGGTGGAGTCTCCGTCTCTGGAGACATTCCAAACCCACCTGGATGGGTTCCTGTGCAACCTGCTCTAAGGTGGCCCTGCTCTGGCAGGGGGGTTGCACTAGATGATCTACTGAGGTCCCTTCTAACCCCTACCATTCTGTGATTCTGTGGTTCTGTGATTCTGGGACTCCAGTCCCAGCTCAGGATATACTCTGCTACAACTATTTTAAGTGTCTAAAGAATGACACCAGAAATCGGCTGTGGACAGTGCTCGTGGCAAACACAGGAGGAACAAAACCACTCGTTTTGTGAAGAGCACCAATAATTGTGTGTGGGTACATTGTACAACAGCGTGTACAATCACACTGACTTCTTCTTGTAGGGCTATAAAATAACTGAATAGACATTCAGAGGGTTTACAAGTATTCTAGCCTATATGATGCTGACACAGGCAAGATTAAACAATCAGGCTTTAAGGAAATGGAATAACAGGTAGGGATAATAAGCAAGATACATTAGACAGGAGAGATGTGAAGGCGTTTCTCAGCATTAGGGCAACTAGAGGCCAAATAATGAAATAGACATGTATTTGAGGTTAGTTGTGTTGCATTATCCTTTACTTACTATGTGCTTAAGATTCCATTAAAAGTTCTTTTAAAGCTATTATTCTGAAGTACCTGCTTTCTCTGGGACGTGTTTCTTGCCCTCAGAAATATGCTAGAGTAAGCACGAGTTCATCACTGGTATTACTACGTCAGGTTGGAGATATGCTTTTAAAGTCAAGCAAACATCCTGAAATAATCACCCTGATAGAAGCTGCAGCTTGGATACCTCCACGAAACCACACCTACACCACAAACTTTTGCCCTCGTAGCTGTAATAGCTGGAGACATCATTTATGGCCAGTGTATTATTGTTGACTAACTCTCTCCTGCGGGGCAGTTAATACCAGGAAAAACATGTTTTTCCATGTACGGTGTCAGGGAGCAGCAGGGGCCAGTCAGGGAGAGGTGAGGACACCCACAGGACTGGCCAGGCAGGGGCTTCCCCAGCCGGGGTCCGTCCCAACGCCCCCAGTGCAGGAGCTGGGCAGGCTGGGGGACAGGGCCCCAGGGCATCGGGCAGCTCCACAGGGATGGCAACAAGCTGAGGCCAGGCTGGGATGTCAGCCTGTGGGTGTGAGTCAGGATGGGGCTTGGTGAGGGGAACCAGGCTCATACTCAGCCCCGTGATCGCTGGGCCCATGGTCTCAGGGACCCAGGTGAGGTTGGTCAGAGCCCTTGAGGCTGATTGATGTCCCCAGGACCCTGACATACGGTATAGTTTGCTCAGGAAGAGACAACAACGTTGATTTACCCGTTCAGGTTGTCAGTGTCAGGTGCATGTTGCCCCGACAATAGATGCAACGCCTTCAGTTGTGGGATGAGCCTGCATCCCACCAGACACAGGTCTCTGGGAAGATGTAGCAGTATCTGACCTGGGCTTGGCGCTGTGCTCTCAGGAACTGGGCTACCAAGATGATGAGGGGNCTGCCTTGCTGGACTTTATGAGCACCTCCTCCCAGTCCTCCTTCTTCTGCGCTGAAGCGCCCTGTTATCAGCCAGTAGACCTAACTGTTCGCCTACCTGTCTGCCCGCCCCTGCACGCTGACATGCGGCACTGCCTCCCTGTGCGCCCGTCTGCCCTTTCCAGTTCCTGTTCCTTCCCCGCTCCTTTCGAATCAGGAAATGCAATAATTTGCAGTATATTCGCTGGCAACGTGTGCTGGTGGCTGGGACACAGCTTTGGGAAGTATTTCGCTTTGCAGGAGAAGGGAACGCCCTGCCGCTCCGCCGGATTGCCAGCTGCCAAGTTTCAGTTTTACAGCTGAGTGAAAAAATAAAAACACCCAAGTTTCGTTTTCTGTCTGGTGACTGGTTTGACATACACTCCCCTGGCTTGCAAAGATGGAGCAAAGGCCATTTGTTGTGCCAATTTCTAGGTCGGAGTCCCTTCCCAGCCAAAAATCAGTGGTTTTCCACTTTCTGCACCAGAACTGAGGTGGGTTGGTCCTTGTTTTCTCCGCTCTGAAGTGAAACACTCCGAAATCACAATGATGGGGAGTTCAGAGGTTACAGGAAACGCCAGATACTTTAGTCCCCATTGTCCGCTCATTCCTCTCCACGTTTATAATCTGTTGATTCACACGAGCACTTTCTGCCTGAATAAGAACTGCAAAATCCCACTCGTGGACTTTGATTTCTGTAAGTCGCTGAGGAGACAACACTACGCATGCAGTTTTCCCACCTCGTACCCATGCAGCTCCAAGACAACAACTGTGGCTGTACTTTTGACTACTTTTGGGGGGTTTCTTTTTGTTTTGTTTTTTGGGGGGTTTTTTAAGTGCCTTTTCCCCATCATTTTGGTGTGCTCTGCTCGGAGCCAAGTGATGAAAATACCCACGCCAAGGGTAGTGTGACTTCGTTTCTCCAGTCCCTAAGCGGGGAGCAGGACAATTTGCGTGAGAACCCAGCGCAGAGGCCGGACGGTGAGCAGAAACGCAGTTTTAGACGAGGAGGACGCGCAGATGGTTGTACTCGATGGTAGAGAAAAAAAAAAACAACAAACCAACAAACCCGATTAAAAATGTGGGTCACACAGAAGTGAATTATTGAACGACCTCTCGTGAAGTATTAATCTTTGGCTTATTGATCCGCTTTTCCCAATGGGAAATGATGAATTAGGAAACAATTACGAAGCGGGGGGGGGCGCACCTTGATTCTCCACTTACGCTGAAGACGCTGCTACGGCCTTTTATTTGTNTAAAAAAAAAAAGGGGCGTTCACAGGCTGTTTGGGGTGGGAGCAGGTTTCTGGCTGTGCTGTTCGGAGGTGGCGCCCTCCTCCCAACCTAACACCCCCCCCTCCTTCGCTGCGCACACCCCCNTGTTTAGGGGCGGCGGCCGCCGCGCGTCCCGGGGGCTCCGGCGCGATGGCGGCGGCGGGGGGCAGGTAGGTGACACCGGTCCCATTCCCTCCGTCCTCCGGCTGCGGGGGCACCATCGGCCGCCCCGCGCCCGCCGGCACGGCACGGCACGGCACGGCACGGCACGGCACGTACATCCCTGCGGGATTTTCGGGCCCTGCGCGGTTCTTCGCGTATCACACCGCTGCCGGCGCTGCGCGGTTCTGCGGGCGCTGCGCGGTTCTCCGTCCATCACACGGCT
>VXBO01004758.1:52486-124612 GCA_013400135.1 Rhinoptilus africanus
TTCTGCCTTGGGTCCCAGTTGGGGCATTCCTGAATTGAGTTCCCGTCTGCCACTGAGTCCAGTCCCAGCGCCTGTTGGTGATGCGATTGTCATCCTGGGGCTCAATACTGGTTTAGGTATATATTTGTATATTTTTCATTATTTTCTTAGTAATATTATTATCTTTTCTTTTTATTGTCAATATTTCATTAAAGCTATTTTAAGGAATTTTTTCAACCCTACATCTCTGCCTTACTCTCTCTCTCCTTCCTGGGAAGTGAGAGAGGCTAATAGAAATGCGGCCAGCCCAAACAACCTAAACCTCGACACTCACCTGAACCGTATCTTCTCTTAAGATACTTGTTACTGGTAGGTTACAAAGAAGGGAGAATCCTTTGAAACTGAAAGCAAAAAAAAAAAAAAAACCTGGTTTGGTTCAACGAACAAAACAGGATGTGCTGGGGAGCAAGGCCAGACCTGTTGCTGGTGGGAGCTGGGAAGCGGTCNTCCCCTCTTCTTCAATGGCCAGCATCTGAGGAGGACTCTGTCTGTTCTTCTGCCTTTGGTCCCAGTTGGGGCATTCCTGAATTGAGTTCCCTTCTGCCACTGAGTCCAGTCCTAGTGCCTGTCGGTGATGCGATTGTCATCCTGGGGCTCAATACTGGTTTAGGTATATATATGTATATTTTTCATTATTTTCTTAGTAATNAAGATTCTTGTTAATGGTAGGTTAAAAAGAAGGGAGAATCCTTTGAAACTTAAAACAAAAAAAAAAAAAAAGCCTGTTTTGTTTCACTGAGCAAAACAGGATGTGCTGGGGAGCAAGGCCAGACCTGTTGCTGGTGTGAGCTGTGAAGCGGTCTTCAAGGAACGCCACTCCACATGTGCTTGGCAGGAGTTCAGCTTGCGAGGAAAGGAGGGAAGGTGTCCCAAGATGCCACCTTAAATCCAGGATGATGTGTCACGGCCTTGTGAGAGGACCTGTGTTGCCAAATTAATCAGCAAGACGTTGAGTTCTTACCTATAAACTGAGAGAGCTGTCATTTTTTTTCAGTCTTTCAGTAGCGTTATTTTTCCTTGTAATTTTTCTAGGGGGCTTCCCGGCATGGGTTGTAATTTCAGTGAAGTGAAGATAACCTTATGGACAGGCTCCGGACATCCCAAGTGGTCTGACGGAGCCAGTCTGTCAGGTTTCCATTGCCCCGTTCATGGATGTAAAACTCCAGTTTTACAGGGAGCGCTCGCGATAGAAAGCAGGTCCATGGTAGAAAGCAGGTCCCTGGAAAACTCGTTTCCTGGGATAGGAATTGGATAGTGTTTTCTTGTTCTTGGTGATGTGTTTTTGATTTCCATTTCCTTGCCTAGTGTTGCTTTCTGGCCTAGTACCTTTCCTGTGTGCAAGTCAACCACAGGTCCCTCCTCCTTGAGGATTTGTTTGTAACGCTTTAACAGCGCCCTTGCCTTGAGGTTTTGCCTGGATTAGTGCGAGTCCGCAGCGCTGCCCTCGTACTTTTGGCTGGGTTTGGATCCTGTTCCTGCGGTCCTGTTTGCTGGTCCGGCATCTGGAGAGGAGCCGAACAGCTAAGCAGGGCCGGCTACCAGCGTTTGGTAAGTGGCTAGCTGGAGAGGCCAGGCAGCTGGGCTGTGTTATTTAGTGGTAATCGCTTTATAACGGTTTGCATAAATAGAAACCAACACAGGGTGGTGATGTGGAGAAGGAGGATCTTGGGAGGTCATTCAGGCTGGCCCAGCCCGGAGAAGGGTCCTAGGCCAGAGCTTGGGTTTTCCTGTGTTTATGTTCCGCTTGTGCCCCTTGTTTCACCCAGACCTTGCAGACATCTCTTCCTCATCTGCTTTCTGCGTAGCATTTGAGGTGTTGACAGGCCATTGAGACGTCTGTGCTAATCATCTCCTGGGGTGGACTTGCCAAACGTTGAGAAGGATGTGTGTCTTGTTTCTGACAATGTCTGCGGCCCACAGTCGTCGGTTTACGACGGAGCACGTTTCCAGGGGAAGCTCGGGGTGAAATCGGGAGCAGCCTGGTTTGCTCTCTCTCGCGTGGAGCACCAGCACCCGTTTAATATCTCTTGAAAGCACAGCCAGAACTGAGAAATCTCCCAGGGGTATTTTCAATTTCAAGCCCCAGGGGTAGCACTCGCAGGCCAGACCCAGTGCAGGTACGAATCCTCCCTCTAGAGTGGGATGTGCTTTGCGGTGGCGAGATGTGCGGCTTCCCTGTGGTACTGCCCTGGCGGAGACACGAAAAGGTAGGCTGAGATCCCTACTGCTAGATCTGGCTGGATACTTTAGGAGGGAAGGGTGGGTGTCTGAAGAAGCAAAACTCTGTGAGTCATGCTTAGGGTTGTTGGGTTCCAGTTATGAAGATTGTGTTCAGGTCTCCTGTTCAGACTGAAATACCCTGATAAGCTTTTCACTTTATTCATTTACCTAGGAAATGATTTTCTTTGTCCTTTTCAAGGCAAGCACAGCTGCAGAGATCCATGTTGTCTTCACCTCTGGAGTACTGCGATGCACAGGACACTGGCCGGCTGTTGAGCCCAGAAGCAATAGAGGAACTTCATTTGGTTCAATTTTTGCTAAGTTCAGGGCAACATACACCGATGAGAAGCTGTCACTCTGCTGCTCTGCTTGCGCTTGTCTGTTTCAAATTTGCTCTAGAATCTCATTCTTTGTTTTCAAAGTGTTGCTGGCTTTTACTGAGAGCAAAGGGTCTTTTGGCACTTCCAGGCTCTGATAAGAACCTGGCAAGGTGACTTGTTACAGAAAAGTGGGTTCTGTTTCTTAGGCAGAGTGAGGATCTATCTAATGATAGGCTATCCCCATCTATCTGAATCTCTTCCTAGCAATAGGGGTGTCTAATGGGAAGCTATCTAAATGATAGGCTTTTCTTTTGAGTTGACCAGCTTCTCCAAGATGAGCTGACATATTTTACAAGGGCTGAACACATTCTTCATGAGATACTGGGTGAACATTTGATTAAAATGTTCATATAATCACAAATACCACTACAACTTTTTCCAGACTAAACAGATCCATGAAGATGGCCATGTCTACGTCATAACTTATTTCGCCTCTTCTGCATGAGGTTTCCTAATGTGTCTGCTTACACCCTGGTCAGTTATAACCCCTTCATCCTGATTGCAGAACTTGTGGTTTTGTCTCTGCCATTTCTCCAAGGCCTCCTCTGAAGGCACAGGCAATTTCAAGATTTTTCGTTTGCCATTTCAGCATTCGATGGAAAGTACATATTTTTCTGCTTTTCACTGTCAGGGTTATGCTTATATGCATTCAAAGGAGGCAGTGCTCTCTAAATATGTCTTTGGTAGCTGCTGTTGTCAAGAAAGTGAATAAAACTGGCTAGCAGGCAGAGCATTGCCTCTTCAGGTTATGGCCTGCTAGAGCATTCTCATCCGATATTTTTCCTCTCTTTTCTTGGGCCTGCCCTGGCATTCACATACATCTATTCCGGGACATACCCAAGGTGTCATTCGGAAGACGTATATGCAGTGTCCTTTTGCTGGGTGACTATGGGACTACCTGGACAGATGGTGCCGGTGGTGGGCATGTGGCTGGAGGGGTCCCTGTGATGTAGCAGGTCAGGGTGACACGGCAATTCCTTCTTGGTGGCACCGTGCTCTTGGAGACAGCATGCTTTTGTTGGGCAAGAGCTAATGAGAACCCAGAGGTTCCACTTTTTTCTCTGTGAGTAAGCAGTGTCACACAGTTTCTCTTTGAAAATGTGTAAACCAGATGCAGACAGAACTGCTTGGGTTTGCTCTCAGATTTATGAAGTTCTTAGTATTGCCAACTTCATATGTTCAGAAAGCACAAGCTGGCCTCTTGGGACCAATAGCCGGCATAAGGAACACAAGAATTTTTCAAGAATAACAAATGGGTTTTCTGGGCGGTCTCTGTTCATGTCTTCAAGCTTATGCGCTGAAGCGAGAGGAATCAAAACTTAGCCTTGTAAACTCCCAAAAAAGCCCTGCCTCTGAGGGCAGTCTGACTGAAGCAGTTCAGTGGGACACCTGCCGTTGCAATAGCCTAAGAGTTGGCACCATGTGTAGTAAATGGGAAGTTTGCCCACTTGGCAGCAGTAGGGGTTGGAGCTGATTGTTTCTGGCTTAACTGTGTAATCTGTTGGTTTAATTCTTTGAGTAGCAATGGATAGCCTTCATTTTGCTGTCAAGGTCGTGCTGCTGGACACAGCAGCCATAAAAAAGTGAAGAGACTAAACCATCTTGTCTGTTTGTTTGTTTTTTTCTTTTAAGGACAAAGTCTTGACAATGCACTGGGAAGGGTCTCCCAGACCTTAGGGTGTCCCTGCACAGTTGTCTTTCATGGACTCCATAGCTTAGGAGAAATCCCAAATTTACAAGAGGAACTTGTCTTACTCTACTGTGTCTGGCTGGGATGGAGTTAATTTTTCTTCATAGTATCTCATATGGTGCTGTGGTTTAAATTTTTTTCCTAATCATAGAATGTGTGGGGTTGGAAGGGACCTTTAAAGGTCATCTAGTCCCACCCCCCCGCAGTAAGCAGGGACATCCTCAACTCGATCAGGTTGTTCAGAACCTCATCCAGCCTGGCCTTGAATGTCTCCAGGGATGGGGGCCTCCACCATCTCTCTGGGCAACCTCTTCCAGTGTCTCACCACCCTCCTTGTAAAGAACTTCTTCCTAATGTCTAATTTAAACCTACCCTGCTCTAGTTTGAAACCATTGCCCCTCGTCCTATTGCTACATGCCCTAGCAAATTTATTTAAATTTAAATTAACTGTGACTAAAACACCAATGTTTTAGCTGTGGCAGAGCAGTGTTTGCACAACATTAGGGCCTTCTCTGTTTGTCACTCTGCCCCCTCAGTGAATAGATTGGGGCTGCACAAGAGGATGGGAGGGGACACAACTGGGCAGATGACCCAAACTGACCGAAGGGATAGTCCATGCCATGTAGCGTCATGCTCAGCAATAAAAAGGGAGAGGAAAGGCCATCCCTAGCTCAGGAACTGGCTGGGCATCAGTCTACATGTGGGGAGGTGGTGAATGATTGCCTTTGCATCACTTGTTTTCTTTTCCTTCCCTCTTCTTCCACTTCTCTTTTGCTTACTAAAAAGTTTTTATCCTGGACCCCAAGTTTTCTTGCTTTTACTCTTCCTTTTCTCTTCCCCCATCTCATCCAGGGGGTGGGGGGCGGGGAGGAGCCATCTCCTAGCTGCCCACCAAGCTTAACCCACAGCACTCCCCATGACAAAATCTTTCATTTAGTTCTATTCAGGTGCAGTTGTGAGCTCTACCTGTGCCAGTTAAGCCAGAGTAATAGACAACATTTTTTTTTGGTGCTCTCCATGTGCATTAGACTTTATAGACAGGCCTTAAGTTAGTCCACTGGTTTTGAGTTAAAATTGTTTGTGCTTCAGGAAGACGTTAGGCAATAGCAAGACATGCTGTGCTAGTCAGCACAGCCATGCTCTTGCATCATTGACTCAGATGTCCAGTTCGCGTGCCTGTGCGTCTCTTGGGTTTGCAAACTTGGGTGTAGTTGCTAAAACCCGCAGCAGACGTCCCAGTTATTTAAACAACCTACAGTTTGGAGTTCTGGCTGGGAAACTGCAGTGCTGGAAAAGGATGGGAATTTGTGTTCTGCTGGAAATCCTGCTGTCCGGAGCAGGGAGGGGATGCCGTCTCCTGATCTGAAACAAGGAGCTCAGTTCCAAAATTTCTCAGCACAAGACAGTTTGAAAGTCCTTTTAAAACGTATGTTGCAATTGGGTATCTTTTGCTGGATTGGAGGAAAAATAATCCTCAAAATGTTTTGTAAGTATGTTTTATTTGTAATTGTACTTTAAATAGATTCCAAGGAAAAGTAAGGTAAATATAATTCTGGGTAAAAACTTCACCATAAGTAGAAGCATAGCCTTCTAAAGAAAAAGGAAAAAGCTTGAAATTCAACTATAATTTAGAAAACCACAGGTTCATGTGTATTCCTACATGCAGAAGCTCCTATGTAGTTGAGCTGTTTTGGTATTATTCCTGGTGAAAATAATTCATCTAACCTTCTGATGCTATAAAGTTGAAAGCTGAAAGAATTACAAAAATACAAGGTAGAACCATCATTTAGCACTTGCTTTTTATTCTTTGTACTGTTGCTCTATTTTTTTCCTTTTCTTTGCCTCAGTAGTGCTCATAGGGTGGAGTGTAAAAAGAAAAAAAAAACAACAGGTCCCACTCACATTATGAGTGCACTTAATTCACTGTGTGGATAAGTAGTGTTTTAATAATATATACTGTATCCATGTTGCTCAATGAAGTGCTGATTTAGTTTGCTGTCCTGGTTTTGTCTGGGATAGAGTTATTTTATTTCCTAGCAGCTGGTATCGTGCCATGTTTTGGATTTAGTATGAGAATAATGTTGATAACACAGTGATGATTTAGTAGTTGCTGAGCAGTGCTTATACTAAGTTGAGGACTTTTCAGCTTCCTGAGGGAGCATAGCCAGGATAGATGACCCATACCGGCCGAAGGGATATTCCATACCTTATTACGTCATGTATATAAAATGGGGGGAAGTTGGCTGGGGGGACGGTGGCCACTGCTGGGGACTGGCTGAGCATTGGTCAGCAGGTGGTGAGCAATTATTGTGCATGATTTGTTTTATATATTCTATTATTATTATGATGCATGACGTGTTTTGTATGTTCTATTGTTGTTGTTGTTGTTATTATTATTCTTCTCTCTTCCTTTGCTGTCTTATTTGTTGTCCCAAGTGATTATCAGTAGTAGTAGTAGTGATAGTCCTAGTAGTAGCACTACCACCTCTTTGCTATCCTCTTTTTTGTCCCAAATGTGGGTTCTTTACCTGTCATGCAAGAAGCCGAGCAACACAGAGAGTCGAGATATTCGTTTATTTCACGTCTGTGCAGAGATGAGTGCTAGATGATAACTCCACAGAGCTGGCCCACCCTGCTAAAATTGTGGTAGGTAGTTATAGAGTTAAATTCATCAGCTAGGTCTAACACCCTAGCCTGCTAGCTAGCCATGGGCTACTTTCTTGCCTGCCTCCACTTAGAGGTACAGCTCCTTTTAAATTCACTTTGCATGTTCAGAGAGTAAGGGGCTTATTTGGGGCTTATTTTCTAGCTAGGAGGTGTGGTTTTCATATTGTGACGAGATTATAATGAGACAGTTCGATTTACAGTGCACCAGTTTGGGGGATTTGGCTGACTTTGCTAATTAGTGTGAAAATGATACTGGTGTGTGATACTTCTCAAGGACCTATGTGATATAAGTCTGTAACTTCCATCCTTCCCTGAGACTCCTCCCAGGTTTAATTATCTCAGTACACTCTGTCTTAAAGTAAACAATGTCACCATAACCTTAAACCATTATTCATCGTATTAAACTGTTTTATCTCAACCCACGAGTTCTACTTTTTTTTCTTTTTTTTTTAACATTTTTTTTTTCAGTTCTCTTCGCCATCCTACTGGGGGGGTTGTGTGGGGTTGAGTGAGTGGCTGCAGCGGTGCTTAGTTGCTGGCTGGGATTAACCCATGACATGCTATATTTACGTAAATGTTATAATTACTCCTCTAGCGTGGCTGCTGGTGGTACCTCTCCCATGTAGCTGGGCCTATTTTTCTTCAGTTTAGTTTATAGCCAGGAATTTCATCTGTTCTTGGTGCTTCCCTGGCATTAGCAGGTGATGTTTGCTTTGCAGGCATCATCACAATATGTTTATTTGTTTAATTAAATAAGACGTGACTTCTGACAGGCCGGTTCTCAGCCAGCCTGAACCTTGTCTGTAGGTTCATATACTTAAAAATATCTAGTTTGCTCTGTTGTGAGGAGATCTTGCAGATTATGTCATCAGGTTGTGAAGTTACAGATTGTTACTGGATTTGTTTCAGGCCTGCTAGTACCTGGATAATAATTAAATCTGTGCATTCCTTTTTGGTGAACTAATCTTATTTAATAGTAATGACATTTGTGAGATTCATACAGATTTTTTCAGGTAATGGAAATGGCTTTTAATCATAAAATCCATCTGTAAAGAGTAATTCTACACAGGACTCGAGCATTGCATTTTTATCTTGTCTGTGATTTTAATGTGCTGTTTCTCAACACAAGTGTACCTGGTTTTGCTCTCGTGTTTTTCCCTTTGTCTAGCTGCTTGACCATGTGATTAGTTTTATGTAATGAACCTGATTTTACAATTTTAATGTTGAAATATTTTTTCAATAGGTTGCAGTCGATACCTATTTCAACCTTTGTTTTCTTCAGGTGTTCGCTGCATTCATTTTAATAACTGTTTTAAATCTGATTTAAGGTCCTCATTCACTATTAGTGTATTTACATTGCAATATTTTCATGCAGTAATCAAGCTTTGGTGCAATTTTGTATTCATTAGACTACTGAATGTCTAGCCAGAGATGCTGGACAAAAAAGTCATAAAGAAAAATAAAAAGCAAGTAAATGAGTTTTGTGTTTAACTGAGATGTGTAGCTTCATGTATTTCTTCAGTGTATGAACTCTGTTTGTTCTGTTGGCTATTTCCTCCCACATTTAGTGTGTGTGCACACATTTAAATAATTTGGAATCTTAATTAAAAAAATATAGGTTAAGACTTGAGGAGAAAAACTGAAAAAAATGCATACCAGTGCTAGATCTGGTTAGCTGAGGTTGATTAAAAAGTAGATGGGAAGCTGAGGCATCAGCAGCAAAGGTGAGGCTGTCACCTGAGTTGTATTTTACTATTCAACTGCAGCAAGCAAAAAAGATGTACTTTTTTGTCCTCCTTTTCAAGTATGCAAAAACTAAGGTGAAAAATTAAGTGGATTTTGGGAAAAGAAGCGTCTTGTAAATCAATGCCTTTGATTAATTTTATTTTATTTTTTCTCTTAATCAGCATGGATACCATGGAATATGCACAACTTATGCGACAAGCTGGGAACCAGGATTTTAAAAATGGAAATTACTCTTTGGCCATCAGAAAGTATGATCAAGCTCTATATATGCTCAACTGTTTAATACAATGGGTCCCGTAAGTATTCTTGAACTACAGATTGTAAACCGTAAGACAAGTCTGAAATTTGTACCGTTATAGACTTAACTCATAACTATTTCCTGCCCTGACACCTGATTTCCTTGTATGTTTGGTCTCTCTTTTTAGTGTACCAGTTTTATAATTAAAGAGGAATTGCTGTTCCTGACGTATATGTGGGAGACTAGTTAGTGACTGTAATCTGAATATTTTTATATAAGCATCAACTATAAATTAGTGTAATTAAAGCTCAAATTAATATTTCATAAACTGTGTTGGTTTCTGTTCATTTACTTGTGTTTCCACATGCTGTGGATTAATCTTGCTGTGATTCTGCCATGTACTGGTCATGTCTATAGCCTTTTGTTACATGGGTCATCCGATTATCTTCAAAATGATTCATGCAAGTTACCTTGTTCTTGTTATTATATGGTCTCGGATTTGTTTAAAATAATTTTTCAGCAGAAGACTTTTTTGGGTACTTCTTTCCAAATATTAAGTGCTTGTTCTCATCAGTTAACATCAGTTGCAAAGTTATTAATGATTAAATAGTTGGGTATTATGTTAACTAGTAAACAGTTGTTACTACTGTGTATTAACACTGCTGTTGACCTAATTTAACACCAGCCATTCATTTATTTTGGCTATTAGCCATTTCGACTAAGTAGTAAAGTAAGTCTGGGGCATATGCAGGGAGTAGGAGCGAGCAGGGATGGAGCTGAGCGGGCTGCTCCTCAGCATCTCCTTTCCCCTTGCCGTAGGTTGCCTGGGCAGGATTTGCTTGCATGCAAGAGTGTGCTCTGAACACATTCAGTGGAATTGAAAGAACTTTCTTGAGTCTAAATGAGTAGATAGGAATAAGATGAAGGATGCAGCTCCGTGGCATGTACTGTTTGTTTGAGCACAGGCAAGACAGGCTTTCCAGGCTCCCTGGTATCCCATGGACTGTAGTCCTGTAATTTGTGTGCAGCTCTTCCCAGAAACTCTCTTGGATCCAGCAGATGCGTTAAATACTTCAGTATATTCTGTTCTCTAAACCACATTTCTTTATTTTTTAGCTGGTTGTCGTGGTTTTGGCCGAATTGGCCAATCGGAACGACAGATGGCCCTCCCCCCCCTCTCTCCTCG
The DNA here is from genome assembly GCA_013400135.1 of Rhinoptilus africanus. NCBI lineage: Eukaryota > Metazoa > Chordata > Aves > Charadriiformes > Glareolidae > Rhinoptilus > Rhinoptilus africanus. The sequence goes on from VXBO01004758.1 coordinate 62,653, forward strand.
GAGAGGAGAGGAAGAGATAAAGAGATTTACGAGTTTAGAAAAAAAAACTAAACTACTTTAATGAAAGAAAAGAAAAAAAAATAAATGAGGAAAATAAGAAATAATAAGAAAATTAAAAAAAAAGTATACAATATATACAAAACCATATCCAGCTCCCAGGATGATGATCGCGTCACCAGCAGACACAGGAAAAGTCCCAGACTGGAGTCAGCCATGAACAGGAGCTGAATTCCGGAACTAGAGTCAGGAGCGCTCGGATCAGGATCAAAGGCAGACGAACAGGCNGTAAATGTGGATAATTCTGTTTACTTCATCAACTGGTGATACTGTAAAATGCGTTTAGGTTGGGTTCTGGTGATCAGAATGTGTTTAGCATTTTTTCCACCTAGCAGCTTCCGTTTCCCTGTCTGTTTTCTCCTGTTCTTGGCCACTGGCTTTCACTGAGCCATATCTAGGTGTGTCAAGTCTAAACTCTTTCTGAATCCTCATAGCATGTTGTTCCAGTGGGCTGGCTTTCTGCTTCAGGAGAGACCCAGATATCACTAAGGGTGTAATTTAGGATGTCACTAAAAGCTTTTATAGCTGATGTTCAAATGATCTTTGTTTTCTACAACTCCCCTTTTGTCTCTAATTTTTTTAGGTGAGTGATACGTAGTCTTTTTTTTTCCTTGTTGCTAACTTTAAAGTACAATGCATCCTTTTTCAAGTGACTAAACAGTTACGCTAAAAACATGTTTTCAGGTGTTCCAGGGACATAGCTGTGTTACACTGCAACAAATCAACTGCCTTGTACAACCTTGGTAAATGGACAGAAGCAGTGGTTTCAGCCTACCAGAGCTTACACTGGGATCCGGAGTATGTTAAGGTATTCAGATGTTTAAGCTGGCAGTTTTTGCGTGCCTTACTTTTTTAAAACAAGTGTCAATATCTGCTTTTTATTGTGTTTTGGTTTTGAGGTGTGATAAGCAACTACAGCATAAAATTCCAGAATTGGTGTCTGACTCTGTACGTGAGCATCAGAATTACTGCCGTCATAGTACATTTAATAAAATGATGCAGCCGTCTTTCGCACCAGGAGATGCGGTTCTTTCTGGATCCCAATAAGAGAGGCACCAATGCTTTCAAGGAAGATAACTATTTTATTAATATCGCAGGCAAGGTGATAGCAAGTAATAAAATCTTACATGCCCTTGTGATGCTGGAGACCCGGGGATGACGCAGCACTGGCCCAGTCTCTGGTCATGGCATGCCACGCAGATCCCATCTGTGGTGAGGTTGAACAGCAGTGGTCTCACGGTAGAGATTCATCAGTCACTGAAAGCACTCAGGTCTGGCATGGAGACTTTGCTTTGAAGGCTGCCTTGGGCAGTGTGCCCCAATATTCTTTACATGTTAATAAGCCTGCAGTTCCTGAGAACAGTACTTGGTGATCAAGGGCATATTGTATTTCCAGTGGACAGAACAATGCGCTGCACGTACACTTTTGATTAAGTACACATTGATTAAGTACACATTGACTCAAATACTCGTCTGTTAAGATTAAGTAGTGGTTGTACAATATTTAAGATATGAAGGTATACACTTGCATTGATTCTTTTATACAATAAATAGTCTTCTGGACCAACCGCTACAGTCTCCCAGACACTTTAATAGGAAGTATTTGATTTAAATATGATAAAATGGCATGCAAATATCAATTTAACTTGCACTGTATTGCAGCATGCTAGTTTATCTGGTTTGAACAAATTGACCCCACTGTGACTCTGAGCCAGTACAACCTAGATCAGTGGGGAATGTAAAAGTGTTTGGGTGCTGTTGGCTGAAGAATATATGCATTGTGGCAAATATGGCAAAATGCAGTGACGTGGGAATATAAACATATATTCTGGACCTTGTGACAAGAAAAAAAATCCTGTCCAGAGGAGGTTAAAATATAGTTGCTAACAGTATGTCTTTCATCCTGTAGTCATTTTCCAAGGTTGTATTCCAGGAATATCCCTCTTAGTATGTGTGATGACATCAGTAGCATATTGTGAATTTCAAGGAATGTTTATTGCACTTTTTTTTGGTTCTCTGTATAAGAAGCTGTAAAAATAGTACTACATGTCATTTTTATAGCATAATTAGAGAATTTAGGAAAAAATTATGACTTTTTATCTTGTAGTAAATATCTCAGAATATTTTCCCAACAATGGTCTTTTTTGTTCTCCTTTTTTCCCCAGGCTTATTACAGAGCTGGCCACTCACTGATCATGTTATCAAACCCTTATGAGGCAATTTCTATGTTTCATAAAGGTTTGATTCTCCTGAATGCTTCTGCAGATCGAACTCAAATCGCTGATTTTGTAGCAGGAATCTTCATAAGCGTCAATGGTAAATCAAATGAATAACTTAATTTTTCTAAGAGTCTTTTAGTAGTGATGACTACACAAGTCCTTGGTAGGGCATCCTTTGTGAGATCATTCATTTGGTCCTTAGTGCCACAGATGTCGGAGGGTTATGAGTATGTTGAGTGGCCTAATCAAAAGGATGTGGTGAACTTGGTCCACTTTGTATACAGCAGATGCTAACAGTCCCAAAACACTGTGTAGGGGAGTGTGTTGTCTCTAGAACATGTAAATTGTGGAATAGTTAGAAAAGGTTGAAATTCAGAGTCAGGGAGAGAAGGTCGGAGATTTGGAGCTCCAGAGCCCTAAAGACTTAGTGGTTTTTGTGCTAACCACTGCGCTTTTCTTTTAGCTAGGTAGATTTGAAAATAATTAGAAGATAACTCAGCTTAAACTTGAGCTTACAGTGCAGTGTATTCCAGTGTGGGGGACTTTCCCAGAGCTGGTAAGGGGGCAGGAACGAAAAGAGGAAATTTGGCCTTTCTGTGGCATTGTGTGGGCTTTTTTTGAACAATGTCCACCCTATGTCTCCCTACCCTCTCCTCAGGCTCCCCTATTCTACTTGCTTTTTTGTCTGGTTCACAGACTTTGTCTGATGTGGCCTGCAGGCATGACAGGAGATTTCAGGTTGTGTCTCTGCTGCATTTACTTGAACTCAGAGCCCTGTGTTAAGGACCCTGATTATCTTTAGCAGGGTCCGTAGCTGGGCTCACCCACAAGTGGAAAAACTGCCACAAGGTTCATAAAGTCTTGGGGCTTAGAGGTTTTTCTTGAGGGTAGGGATTAATTTTTTTTCTCCTTGTTTAATGAAGACTGGCTGCTGATAACAAGGTGCCATATCAGTTGGGTGGCCAGGGATTTTTAAGCCTCCATTTGGCATCCTCCTGGGGATCAGTGCTAAAACTGTCACAGTGCAATGAAGTGATTTAGTTGGGGACCCTCACTTTAAAAGTGCTGCATATACTGAATTGTTTTATCCATTGCTTATTCTTTCAGATGAACGAGTCTTTCCACCAACTTTTCCCCCTGCATACGATTATATTTTCAGCGCGAGGTTTGATGCCCTGATCTGGCAAGCGGTGATAGAAAGACTGGCCCAGAAGGGGAAGTGGCGGGTGAGTCTGTGGCTGCGGCGTGGTGGCTGCTTATGTCTTACCTCCTCAGGGTGAGCTCCCCTCACCTTCACAGTCCAAAACAATGTGTATTTATTGTTCCCTGCAGCAAACATCTGGAGTTTTCAAGGACTTGAAAAATACTTCTAGTGATAAATTCATTTCTGTAAGGGATACCATGAACTTGAAATCCCAGTTGTCTCTTGCTGTTGTCTCTGTTATCATTACAATGCTGTCTAGAGTCATTTTTCTTGAAAGAAATCAGAGGGGAAAAAAATACATGTTTATGTATTTTTTTATGTAAGGGAGACCTTATATTTTATAAGAAAGACCATATAGCAGCCTTCCAGTACCTAAAGGGGCCTACAGGAAAGATAAGGAGGGACTCTCTATCAGGGAGTGTGGTGATAGGATTAGGGTTAACAGTTTTAAACTGAAGGAGGGTAGATTAAGATTAAATATTAGGAAGAAATTATTTACTGGGGGGGTGGTGAGACACAGGAACAGAAGCTGTGGGTGCCCCATCCCTGGAGGTGTTCAAGACCAGGCTGGATGGGCCTTTGAGCAACCTGATCTAGTGGTAGTTGACATCTGTAGTTCTCTCCTTGTCCTCTGGCAAAGCTAGGTGGGTTTTCAAGAAGCAAGGTAAAGTTTTTGAGGAAACTGGGACAATCGAAAAAGAAACAGTATGCATTTCTTGCTTTCTGCTTAGATGTTGTTGTAGGTGGGGAGTCTCATCCTCATGAATGTAAAAGTCCATTCCTAAAGCAAAGGGTCACTTCCAAGGTGTATTGGAGAGACTTTTAGGGCCTCACCTTTCTCTACATGGTTTTTATTTTTGAGGAAAAATTAATCGGTCGTAGCTTCCCACAGTCCACTGTATATTACGTTAATTCAGTTGATAAATGGAAAGGGAGATTCGGTAGTCTGTTACGATCTTAAAAAAAGATCTGAAATGTTGTCAGCCTTTGTTTGCTTTCCTTCAAGATCTGATGAGGCAGTAAAATACAAAGTTTCTAAGTGTGCTGGTAAGATCACTAATGTGGTTTTTTTTTTTCCAGTCTTGTCTATTGCTGTTGTCTGAGAAGAAAGCGTTACCTGCCAATCTCAGAGTCAACCAGTTATCACTGAGGAGTCTCTTTGAGGTAAAGTAGCATCCTTTTTTTTTTTTCTTGTGTATATTTCTTCTTCTCCACTTTAGTGAGAGATTTTCCATCTTGTAGGCAAGGCTGAAACAGATCAAAGAAAAATAAAATGAAAATAATACATGGACTTTATATCAGATTATATTAAATCATCTGGTTTGTCCCTTTTTGTTTCAACATTAAAAAATCCTTAATTTGCATAACTTCTGTGTGTAATTTAATGTTTTCTTTAATTTGATCAAAAGAAATCGTCTTCCTGTCAAGTATAGCAAGTTACTAATGCCGTGCTTGGAACCTGAGAATTCAGTGCTGAAAAATATCTGACATCAGTTAAGATGGATATGTTTTCCAACCAGGACAACTTATGATATCCCTGGGATAGGGTATTATTATACTTTGCTAGCCTGTCTCTGGGCTGCTTCATGGTGCAGAGTGTGATCACAGGGAGTTGAGCTGTGTGGAATTTTCCCAGTGCTGGAATTTTCCCTTCCCTCAAAGCCCCAAATTTTTGGTAGGTTGCTTTATACCTACGCAGCAACTGCTAAACTTTCTCCCTAATGACTTTGACACTTTCCAAATGACTTAGAGGATTTTGGCAAGGTGGATACATGTAGCTGTAGGCCAAGCAGCCACACTTTCTAATGCCTTTGACTGAGGTCATGGCATCTGCAGACAGCAGAATTTGATCTTAATGTTGCTCTTTTGAAACTTGCTCTTTTCTTTATCTTGTGATTCCTCATGTTCTGCAGCATTTGGGAACCTCCAAAGCTTTCTGTGCTGGCAGGATAAAATAACATCTTTCCAGCTGTCAGAAGCGGCCATGCTCACACGTACTGACTGCCTGGTGCATCTGCAGACCCAGAGGCTCTGCCCACACGTGAGCTAGGTGGCCTTGTAGGGCTTGCTTTTGTGCATGGATATCCCACCAAAATGCTTTGAATGTGTGAAGGGGTGTGCAACCGTTGCTTCTGGCCCCTTGGGAGCCTGGCTGTAGCTGGAGACGGACTGCACACCAGGAGCTGGTACCACCAGCTCTGCCATTCGGGAACAGCCAGTGTCCATAGCCGTAAGATACCAGCTTTCTAAAGGCATCTCACAGTGCACATGTGTTATCATGCAGTGGATGTCCAGGCTTTTTTCAATTGCATTTACGTGAATCTTACGGATCATTAAAAAATTCCTTTCGTTATGCACTTTTTTGTTTTATTCTTCCATTTCTTTGTGTGTGTAAGTTAGTTAACTATCGTTCTGCTGTATGTAACCTACTTTTAAAAGATACGGGTACACATTCATTGAGAAATTCCATTAGGCTTTATGCTGAATTATACTAGATTTCTTAGAGCACGGTGGTTTTCCTGATGGAAGCTTTAGAAGATGTTAATTGTAGGCTACACAGTACATTTGCTTGGCTTTTAGTGGTTGGCAAATCAGCAGTTTAGGGCACATTGATGGAATGTACTAGAATTTGCCATTTGGCTGTTACAGTGCTTGTGGTACTTTTGTCATAATAACTTGGGGCTTTTTCCATAAACGTGTTTCAGTTAGGTTCCTGACAGAGCGAGCGGGAGTAATTCTGAAAAGGAAGGGGAAGGCAAAGGAAGTAAATTGACGTTTATGCACGGGCTTGCTTATAGCAGTAGCAGAAGAATGAGTCCATGAGTATACACAAGCATGCCTTGGTTAGCTATCATGAGGCAGGTATGCTGTGTTGGTGACAGCGGAGTAGCCCGTATGGGACTTTATACTGCCCTACATCATCCCTTCTGTGTTTGCTGAGTTTTTTTCAGGAATGGAAGGTCAGTCAGGGTTCCATCCTGGATCATCCAGCCCCATGTCCAGGCAGCAGCAGGGCTGTGATGGGGACAAGGCATAAGAGTCTCAGGTTAAAGCAGCTCCCAAGTGAAGGTACTGTGCTTCTCGGCTCTTAGCAGCACCCTGGCCTGGAGCACAGCAACAAAACAGTCCTGCAAGGGGTGAACATGCTCCTCACACCGACAGTAAAGCGTGGCAGTGCACTAGAAGACCAACATTTCTGTTGGTGTCTCAACAGAAAAATGATTCTTCCTAGGCAAGCAAATGAAAAGGCCTCATTGAGAGAGGAGGATAAAAGTGGGTTGCCTTTGCGATATAGTGTGTCCTTCGTTGCTGAATTGGCCACCAAGTCCTGGCTATTCTAGTGGGCTTTGTTGTACGTGTGGAAGACTCGAAAGACTCAAGATGAAAGATCCCTAAGCACTGCTTCTCTTTTGCAAAAATCAGAAAATGTGGCTTTCTGACAACTCAAACTTCCCCTGCTGCCACTATACGCTCCCTGCAATTTGTTGTATTTTGATTTGGTAACTATGCACAAACAGTAATTCTTGCCAGTCAAAATTTGGCATGAGGTGTTAGAAAAAAAGATTTATTTGTGGATGTTGGAAGCATGTGTGAAGACTGCTATTTAAAAAGATGACTGGCACAAATGGAGAAATTATGTCTGAACGCTGTTTCCGAGCACCCCCTCATGTCCTGATCCTTCTGGCATATTGTCTCAATTTCCATCTAAGCCTCCTCTGCCCACCTCCAGAGTTCCCCATATTGCAGTACCCCTTGTAGACATGTGGTTCATGTTCATCAAAGTCCTTGCTGGAACATCCTTTTTCAGTTCAGCCAGCTTCTGCTCAGGCTGTGTGCTTTCAATCTTGCTCTGTAAACTTCCCTGTAAATTCCATGCTTTTATCAGAGCACCTTCTAGGAGTTTAACTGACCAAAAATCTGTCTTCTGAGGCTTAACACCTTTTCTTTGCGTGAGCAGTCATATTATCATTGTTGTCTTAACAACATCAGATGCTTCCTGAGCTGGTTAAGAGTCAGGCTTTGCCCTGCTCTCCAGCCATGGGGTTCCTGAGCTATGAAAGGACTGGTTACCTGAGTTTCCTAAACCTCTTTCCCCCAGTTTCTAACTCCCTTTTCCCAATTTCAAGTATTTCTCCAGCCTTTTCTTGCTTTGGGGTAACCGTCTGCATAAGCTGCCTCTTCCAAGCTTAAAAGACACAATATCTGGTTACAGCGATATTTGCGCTGTGATATGGGGACATTTAATAGACAGGTGTGAGGCAGAAAGTTGCAGTCAATTACAGAGAAGAAACAGAAATATTATAAAATAGACTTCAGGTTCAGTACTTTTTAGAGCAGGACAAGATTCTTTTAAGGTTCATTAATATCTCTAGGAGAAAAGTATTTGTTCTGAGCTTGTACTGGAATTGTTACATATATAATAAATGTTTCATTTTACAGTGGATATGGTGTGATTGTTATTGTTCCGCTGTTTCTTGACATAAACGCCACGGAAATAGGATTAAAAAATAAATGCCTTTTGTTTCTATGTAAAATAATGTGTTGTAACTGTTCTCTTTGTTATCAGGCTTCTGAGTTGTATGGGCATGGTGAGAAGATGCAAGAAGTCGCGGAGTTAGTCAAGTGGCTAATTTCCATTGGGGCGAAAGTTGAAACCATTGGCGTGTATCTGCTTCATGCTGTTATCAGGCTGTGTATCAAAGCAAGTGAGTGACATCTGCAGCTGAAATAAAACAATGGTGGCCTTCATCAGAGAACTAACATCTAGAGCTTTTTTTAATATTGTTTAAAAAAGATCCCAACAACTAGTGAGATCATATTATCTAGGTATAAGCTTGCATGTGCCGATAAGGCACTTTCTAAAAAATGTTGTAAATGCTTTTTGGTCATCCGTGCCTGATAGTGGTACGAACTTAATATGGTTGTTCTTTTCCATGGTTTGAAGCAAGAGTGTGGTTGATGTGAGTCTTTCAGAACCTGAATATATCTGCTTTGATGAAAATACAATATTTTGTCCTGCAGCTTTGGAGCAGCAGTTCCTGTATGTGCTGAAGAGTCTTGAGTCAACCTCAGAGTTGAATGACGTCCCCCATAATGGAGCTGGCTCTTAACCATGATTTCGTTTACATATTTCTTCCCTCTCCTGCTCCTCGTGTTCAAGAAAAGGTTTCATACAGATGCATCGTGCCACTCCATAGGGTTAAAAAACAGGATCTGTTTCTGCTGTATCTCTGTTCAACATTTATAACAGGTGGGGTTTCTTTTATCATTTCAGGAAAGAACCATCTCTTCAGGTGGTTACTGACTCAGAGGCCAGACTTGAAGGATAAGATCAACCAGCGAGACAGAGATGGATGTACCCTCCTGCATATTGTGGCATCTTCCAGTGAATATTCTCAGAAACGCAGTAAATACAATTCTTTTGTTTTGCTTTGTTTGTGTGGTGTTTTGTTTTCAAAAACAAAACATTCCCTTTTAAAATTGAATACCTGATTTATGAACAGTTTGTTTGCTCTTTGGTTTGACTGGTTGTGATTTCCCCACAAGTATGCTGCAGTTTTTAGAATCCTAGAAGTTACCTTTTAAAGTTTGATGTGCCTTTAAAATCCTATTAGACCACCTGGAGACCTATCCTGTTCTTTTAAATAGGTGAAGATGTAAAACCTAAGTAGCGGTGTACCTTGGCAGAGGAGGAAAATGAAATGCTTTCCTTTATATTTCCTGTGGTATTTCTTTAACCCTAATTTAGCCTGGCTTTTTTTCTTGTATTTCTAATTCTGCCCACTAGGTGGCAACAAGAAATAAGCGGCAGTGCCAAGGTAACACCCAGAGTTTAAGCTTATTAAAAGCGATGGCATTATGGTGGTTCTCGTTAATAATATGAATGAAATGTGCACAGCCTGTATCTAAATAATTTCATTTTCTGGAAAGGTGTAACATGTCTTTTGCGGAAGTTTCATCTGTTGCTAAATGATTCCTATTTCCAGAAGAGACTCTGTGTGTGTATATATATATATTTATTTAATAAGGTTTATTTGTTTATATTTATATAGTGTCCATATATTTTATAGAGGGTATGTTTATAAATATTTATCTAAAAATAAACCCTTGCACCCATCTGTTAACAAAAAAATAATCCCTAAAATAGCTTGAATGATAAGGCTTCGACAAACAAAGCAAGACGTTTGTGTTAGCTTGCATCATTTCTCCCTAGGCTAGGTTTTGCCGTGTAGTGTGACAGTGTCCCTGGGGGGAGCGTGGTGGTCTAACACTTACTTGGGCACCATTGCTCAGACTTCTCCTTGCTGGTTTGGTGCTCCTGCTCTCTCCCAGTTGCTTGAGGGGCTGTAGTTTCCCCTGGTAGTGCAGTGTGACATGCTAAGAGAGGAGCATGTCGTCTTCCAGGATATTACGTACTGTGTCAAGGCTTTAAATCACCATTATATTTATATTTATTTTGTTTATTATCTGCAATATTTGCTGTGAAATGCTATAGAGGTTGGTAGTTTCTGTTGAAAGCAGTGGTGCCTACACTTAATCAAACTGGATATCTTTGTTATAAGGCTTATTACCAAGAAAACCATGTGGTTTATGTTGCATGGGAAAGAAGCTCCGTGTCTAGTTGTGTGTATTTGTGCCTGAATATGTGAAATATTCTGGTTTATTGAGTCACCTTCCAAACACTAGCAAGATCTCTTGTTTGGTTTTTGGTTGTGTTTTTTTTTTTTAATATATGGGGCAGTTTGCCTAGACCCTGGAGAACAGGGTTGGGGCACAAAGGGAGAAGGTGAATTCCACATACTGCCTCTGGCCGGTGAGGTGCTCATGAGGCACCCAGTCACTATGTGTTTCTGTGCCCTTATTTCCCCATTAATGATAATCAAGATGGAGTTTTATTTTTTTTAAGAGGTTTCTTTTAGGGAGGAATACTTAGCAATACCTCATTTTGACACTGGAAAAATTTAGATTTTTTTTTTTAAGTTAAAAATATGCTAGAAATTGTGCCACGATTTAAAAATACACAGGAAAACAGAACAAAACCCTTGAAAAATGAGAATTACTCTTCCTCTAATGTTTATTCATGTAATGTTTTAGGCCAAACAGAAGATGTGGTCATGCTTCTGAATTTTGGGGCTGATCCCACTGTTCCAGACGCACGGTCAAGATATGTCATAGATATCTTGAAAAAGAACAAGAACTTTGATGCTGTAAAAGCAGTCAGCAGTCACATTGAGAAACACACTTCCTCTGAGAAACAGACAGGTACTACATGGACTATGTGCTTTTCCTGTTTTAAAATTTTATCCTTTTGATACGAAATTGTTTTATTTGTAATTGGAAATAGGAGGTGGGGTTTATGTAACTTTTCCTATGAGTTGTCACCCATATCAGTCAATGATGAGCGTTTTGTCCTTGCCTGAAGGTGAATGATGTCCAAGTGATCTTACAGAATCATAAAATCACATAATGGTTCAGGTTGGAAGGGGTCTTCAAGATCATCTAGTTCCAACCCCCTGCCATGGGCAGGGACACCAACCACTAGACCAGGCTGCTCAAAGCCCCATCCAGCCTGGCCTTGAAGACTTCCAGGGATGGGGCATCCACAATTTCTCTGGGCAACCTGTAACAGTGTCTCACCACCCTCACAGTAAAGAATTCCTTCCTAATATCTAATCTAAATCTCCCCTCTTTCAGTTTGAAACTATTACCCCTTTTCCTATCATTACCCTCCCTGATAAAGAGTCCCTCTCCATCTTTCCTGTAGGCCCCCTTTATGTACTGCAAGGCCTTCCTCCAGGCTGAACCCCAGCTCTCTGGTATATCATGCGATAAGTAACAACTTACTCTAAGTTACTATAAGCCATTGAGGTTTTTTTCTCACCCTTAATATGGGGCTCCCCCCACCATAGAAACTGCTTCTTTTTGCTGCTTTTTCAGTTTTAGTCTTTTACTTTCACTTTAGTTTTTGGAAAATGAAACATTTTGTTGAAGTACTGGTGGCATATGCTTTTAATAAAAAATTAAAATGCTTTTAATAAAAAAAAATACTGACAGAAGAAGGGAAGCTCTGGAATGATGAAAATGCAAGTGAAAAGTTGCTGACTTTTTTTAAAACAAAATAACATTTTAGTAAGAGCTCTTCCTTCACAAAGTTTTAGCCATCTTTGATCTGTGTCAATGATAAGCAGCTAAAATTCCTGTACTACTTGGAAAATTTTAACCTCTGCACATAGTAGCAGAGCAGACTATCGGATGAAAACTTTGAGAGCCTCTCATAACCAAAGCGAGGGGAGCTAAAATATAGTTACACTCTTGGAGTATGGGAAAACTTCAAGGAAGGTTTTAAAAATTATTAATGATATTTCTGGGCAGTTTGCAAAGGACCTGTTGTCATGCAGAAAGACACAAATCTTAATTGTCCCAGTGCCAATATGAAATTTCATGAACTGGGGTGATAAACTGGTTTCTAGTCTTCTTTTTTTATAATAACCTGTCAGTCCTGAAAAGGATTCTGACTTGTCTGGGGTTTTTTTATAATTTTCTGTTCTGGAAACTAACGTATCAAGTGTGATTGCCCAAATAATGGGAATTTGCTCTTTCATGCTCAGAAACGAGAATGAGAAAACGTACAAATGGTGCGATACCACCCCAGTGTGACAGTATCGAGACTGGATAACCCTTATACAGTTTCTTGTCTGCCCTAACAAATGGATGAAGCCTGAGCTGCCTGTACTGAAGTATGGTTGGAGAGGTGCTAGCTGGGGCAGGAGATGGGGAGCTGCCTGCCCTCAGGACTGGAGGGTCTCTGCAGGATGCACGTTCTTGGCAAGAAGGTGCTACAGCATGGTTGCTACTTACATCCTAGCTTGGAAATAAATTGTAGTGGGACACAGACATTTCCAGCAGAGGATCCAGTCGTAGGAGGCCATTTGGAGAAACTGTTGTGAGTATCCACATGAGAACTGATGGATTGGCAGGTTAGGCAAGATGTTCCTGCAGGACTCTGAGGCTCAGAAATGAGGAGGTAGATCCTGCAGGTGATCTTTTCAGGCCAGGGTTTAGACTGCTGTTTAAAAATAAGTTCCAAGCATGGGTGTTCTTCATCTTGAAAGCATTTCTTCAGTACAGCCTTTCTCAGATGGCTTGGTGCCTGATGTGCTTGTTTTCCCTGGCACTAACCAACGTGAACTTTAAGGTAACACCTCTGTTAGCAATATAGATGCTATAGGTATTAGCCCAAAGCAAACCTATTGAAACTGCACAGATGGAGCAAAAGACTGCACAGGCAGATCAAAGTTGGCAAAAAGCAAAGTTTTTAGACTGCATCTTCTGTGTTCAGGTGTGTATTGCATCTAAGTTTACTGGAAAGCACAGGGTTTCACTGCACTTGCATCTTATGGCTCCTGCCAAGCAGATTCCTACAGTTTTTCTTTCTTTGCTGTAGAGATCTCCGCCTTGGAGAAGGTCTTAGCTCAGTGGTTCTCAGGAGATTAACACCAATCCCCCTGTGGTGCCGATTGCTTTGGTTGGTGTTCCAGGTAGCTCAGCCTGTCTTTTGTGGTCAGTTTTTTTGTTTGTTTTGACAATGCACAGCCCCCAAGAGTTTTCCTGGCTTAGTGCAAAGTGAGAGGCTGGAGAATAAGCCACTGCTTTACAGGGAACAGCCTGGAGGTTAGTCCTCATTGCTTGAAAGATGACCAGCCTTGTCTGTCTCTTTGTCCTAAGGGATAAAGCTGCTGTTTTGTTTTGTCTTTGAGGCACTTGAGTTCCTCAAAGCTTTTAGGAAAGTCAGGCCAAGTCTTTCAGTTTTCATTTAAGGGCATTTATTAGGACATAATTTATAATCTACTGTTGCCTATTACCTAAGTATCTCTTAAACTTCTAGGTATGATTTTAATGTGGTAGGATTTGTTTTGTTTTGTTTAGGTTATTTTTTAAGAGGACAAATTACTTTATGGCTGTATTTCTTAAATGCCACTGAGGAATCAGACAAGCTCAGGACACCTGATTAAAACTGTGCTGAAAGCATTACTGATTTCAGTCATCTACTCTAAAAATTCTGAACCACGATATCACTGCAAGGCAGCAGTGTCCTGCCTGGATGCAGATCAACTTAGGAACTATTACAATTTTCAGCTTAGTGTATTATGATAAGGAGTGTATTCAATGAGTGTATCAAATATCCCTTGGGATATGAAGTCCATCACAGGACTGGCTTTGGTGGTAAGAGTTTCAACCATCTGATTTTAACCTGCTGGTGCACATTTCTCAGAGCCCTGACATGCAATGTATTACAGTCCTGCCCTGAAAACATGCCAGCAAGGAACTGGGTTTTCAATTTCTGTAATGTTTTGCAGGGGGGAATGAAAGCAGAGACATAGCTGATACAGATTCTCTCCTGGATGTTCTTGAACAGTTTGTCCAGTTCTACAAAGCTGAAAGAGGAGCACGTCATAAAAATGTATTGAAGGAAGATGCAGTTAAGCAATTTCTGAAACTGCTGTCTTCTGTGAAAGGTACAGCAAATTCCCATTTCTCCCCTTCACAAAACTTAATTGTTGTGAAAAATGTTTGATGCTAACATACAGGTTTTGCTCTCTTCCTTCCTTTCCCTGTTCTGCAACTGATATTACTGGAGCAGTGTGCTTTTACTTATTTTTACTGCCGTGTTTTGCACTTAGAACCACCAGAACACGCACAAAATTTTCGTGTGATGAACCAAAATGTTCAAAATTACTTGGCTGTCAGCATCAGGACAAAAAGATGCAAGCATTGCATTTTGCTGTTCTGTAATTAGTTCATTATTCTGGAATTAATTTACAGTGAGATCGATTTTTATTATGTGGTTTAAGTGAGTTATGCTGTCTTGACTGTCTTGCAGAAATCCCTGAAGGGGTGGTTTGCAACATCGCCCCTGCCTGTGCTAACAGCTTCATAAAGGAGTTGCTGGAGAAGCAGATGTGGCATCAAGTTTTGCTGCTGCTAACAGGGAAAGCCAGTGGGGAAGAGCCATCAGGTGGAGGACTCTTCAAAAACTGCAGTCTTTCAGATGTTGACATCGGCAGCGTTATCCAACGGTGTGACAGATCGGATAAGCAAGTGAACCTCATAAGATGCTTGATTGAACGAGGAGGTGAAAAACTATCCAGTATTATTGTCTTGTAATAGATCTGATATTTTATTCGGCACGTTTGGAGCACCATAGTTTCAGAAATACCAATGCATGTGTTTTGTGGCTCTGTATAAGTGCAGCAGCTTGTTGGAGTGCGGTCCACTGGCTGCATCCACTGCGTGCGACATAGGGAAGCCATTAAGGCTACATGAGATGGAAGATGTCTTTCAAGTGAAATTTTTCTGTCAGGGTTAGTAAAAGGTAAAAGACCAAAGATTATTGTTGCTCTTTAGCTTGTAGTTTCTTTGGTTTTTACTTTCCCTGTCTTCAGTCATGATGTTATCCTGATTCATAGAAACAGTAAGCCACAGTCTTCGAGTTCAGTCTGTTGTTATAAGTAATTGACTACTCCAGTGATTTCAAAGGCATGACCGGTCGTCTATCTTTTTTTAGCTAGTGTGGACATCATAATTTTTCTTGTTTTACAGAAGATTTACTCCTAGGATTACTCTGGCATTTTTCATTTCGTCATATAACTTGATCTTAGCTATAAACTATGGACACACAGTCCTGCAGCCTTGTGGGTGCCAGAGGTGCAAGGAGGCTTAGTGTTTCATTCAGTGACTGACTTGAAGAACATATATTCTGGATTTTCTGTCTTCCTATCACAACGGGGATAGCTCAGTAGGACGTCAGAGGGGACATTCTGAAGATTTTCGTAGTCAATAACACTTTAACAGATACATGGAAAAAGCTGACTAAAAAAAAATATGTTGCCTGCTCAATAATCAGCTTCATCTGTTTAGAACTTTCTGTAGTTTGCAGATCTGACGTGTCAGATTTAACCTCTGATGTTTTCGTGTCCTTCACACCAGCTTTGCCAGATGGATTTGGAACCAACTCTGAAGTACCACTGCAAATATGCCTCAAAAAGAATTATTTTGAACTGGTATATTTGCTGCTGACCAAAGGTGCAGATCCCCGAAATGTCTCCGTTGCCCAAGGAGATACGCCTTTGCATGCTGCCGTTTCCATCTGTTTAAATAATAGAGGTAAGGCTTTGGTGTGCCCGGGCCTAAGGGACGCAAAGGGCTCTAACAGATGTGCACTGGTTGTTTTCAAAGCAACAGTTGAAAACATCCCTGTTCCTTACCTGTCCAGCCCGCTGCCCCTTCTGCCGCTGTCTACTGGTGTGATAGCAGCAGGTCAGGATGTTTGACCGTGTCGCAGCCCCAAAGTTTGCAGGCCAGAGGATACGCACCCATCTTTGTTTAGCTGATGTGTTCTGCTTTGTGGTTGCAGCGGCTGGGACTATGAGGAGAGTTAACGGCAGCTCAAGTGGCCAGGGGGAATCAAGCAGCTGTAACGTCTCCATCAGTTACTGTTTTGTGGACATATTCTTGTTTAATCAAGCTGATTTAGAAAGGAGGGCTCCTCTCTGAAACCCTGTAAAATGTGCACTAGTTGGGAATTAGTAAACGGGGAGGATCTAGGAAGAAACAAAGGTAAAGGCAGAGCAATGGCAGCGGACTTTGAAGCAAATCCTGCAGTGACATCAGAAATCCATTTCCCAGTTTTTGTTCAGTCGTAAATCAAGCAAAGTTTTGTTCAGAGGATTGAGTGAGAGAACTGTAAGGCTTACATTTTTATGTAAGAAGTTAAGATAAACTATCAAATTAAGCCCTCAAGTCAGGTGTGATTTTAAATTAAGAAAAAATGCATTTTTGAGTTCAAGGATTAAAATAATTAAAAATACTGAATTTATTAATTTTTAAAGCACTACATTTTTATTTAATAGCTTTAGAGAGATTAATAGCGTAGATACTGCAAGTTGTGAATTTTAAATCAAAAGATTAAGAAAACCAATGACAATATCTTCTCTTAAGTATTTTTCACTGTGTAAAGTTTTTGAGGTGAAATTTCTTTACAATTACTTTAGTGTGTCACTATTTTACATATATAAAATCTAGTTTAAATCACATATATTATCTGGATTACATACAGAAAGGTGTAGAACATTTCTTTTTCTTTTTTTCCCCCGGGGAGGTATTAGACTAATCTTACTTTGTAGGAAATTGCTGTAGGGACCTCAGATACTAGGAACTAATTGGGATTTGCCACAAGCAGCTTTAGTAAACCGAAGTTACCTGCAGCAGGTTACTTCAGGGTGGCATATTAAAGTGAACCAAGTGACCCCAGAGCAGTACCCAGAGCTGCTGCTTGTCCAGATGACCAGAGTCACCAGCCTGCCCTGGGTAGCAGTCAGGGCTGATGTAGGAAGATGAGCAAATCTGTCTGCACCCGGAGGTTAAAAAAGGCATGAAATTGACTGATGCTACAGGAACAATTGCAGCGCTAGGGACTTCTAAAGCTCTGCTGCTGCTGTATTGTTCTCCCTCAATATTAGAAAAGCTCAGTTTTGAGGCATTTCAAATAAGTGTGTTTTACAAACATGAAATGTAGGGGTTTTTTTCTTTTGAAAGCAAATTGATTTTCATTTAGTAGCTGAAAAAAAAGTATTAAAAATTGTTGGCCTACAAAGTAGCCTTGTAAAGCAAGTGATTTTTTTTTAATTGCATTTGTTCTCTTGCTTTCAGATGGTACTGGTTTAAACATCCTGAACTATCTACTTGATCTCTTTGCTTCAAGACCTTCTGACTTCCCATATCTTAATCCAAACATACAAGATGCGAATGGAAATACAGTGATGCATGTTGTTTTTCAGAGAGGCTTTTCAAAACAGGCTAAGAGAATAACGGAATCATTGGCGAAATTTGATGTTAACTTTAATATAAAAAACAAATTAGGAAGAGACGTGAGGCATAGAGTTAAAAAAAATGACCCACTGCTACTTGCCTGGAATAATACTGCATTGGAGAAAAAGAAGTACCAGCAGGATACAGCAGGGCAGTCAGTTAAAACATCTAAGCCCATTCCAGCCTCTGAGATTTCACAGCCAAAGAGCACAGGGCGTTCTTCATCTGGGTCCTCATTAAAGGCACCATCTGGCAACGCAGCACATAATGATTTAAAAACTCCTTGTTCTGTAAAGACAAAAAAAGGTCAGTTGGCAAAGCAGGAAACAGAAAGAATAAATAGCCCCTTAACCCTGCAGGAAAGTCTAGTGCAGGCAATCACAGCTTTAATTCAGCAATTGAAGTTGGGTGACACTCTGAGAAAGGATCATCCTCTGGTACAAAAGCCATCTTCAGCCCAGACTAATTTGGAAGAGGGAAGAAATGCGTCCTCACAACCTTGTGGAAGCATAGCTTATCCTGAAAGAAAAGAGGATGATTGGGAGAAAAATAAGAGAGCAGGGGAATTTAATGTGGCTCTGCCTAATAGAGAGAAGGAAGAAGCAGAGGAAGAGAAGGAGAAGATTCTGGATATTGAGGCATACGTGCAGGAGTTTGATAACATGACCTGGGAAATAGAGTGCACTCCTGAAATGCTGAAGACTCTGGGCAGCAAAGCTGTGCCTCATTATCTGAAAACTAAAACTATAATGACAATTAAGCAGCTTGGCAATGGGGAATGGACTAGGGGCCTTCATAAGCCACTAAAACACTTGAAAGCTGGTATCCAGCTGTATGAAGCCAAGTTGGACAAAGGTGCAAGAATGCTATGGGAACTTGCGATTGACTTTTCTCCTCGTTGCAGCGAGAGTGCGGAAAAGATTATGGAGACAGAACAGACAAAAAGTCTTCCAGAAAAATCAGGTAGAGTTTATACGGAAATAATCAGAATTTGGGCCATTGTTCTGGACCACTGCAAGCTGAACCGTGTCTTAGATAATATATGTATTTCCTACAATCGTGGTTTATCCTGCATCTTGAGGAAAAAGCTCAAGGGCATAAACGAAGGGCATCAGAACCACAAAGTGACAACAGAGAAGCGTGTTCCACGTTGTTACGTTGAAGACCTGGACGCAGGAAAATCAAAAGAACATACCATACCTGAGTATTTCCCTCCAGCCAGTGCAGCAGAATTAGAATACAATATAATGAAATTTCACAGCTTCAGTACTAACATGGCGCTTAACATTATAAATGATGTACATTCTTCTGTTGAATACCCTTTCCGAGTTGGGGAGTTGGAGTACGCAGTAATTGATCTCAATCCAAAGCCCATGGAACCAATCATTTTAATTGGGCGAAGTGGGACAGGGAAGACAACTTGCTGCTTGTATAGGCTTTGGAAAAAATTTTATTCGTACTGGGAAAAATCCACCTTGGCAAATGCTCCTCTGCTGGAGAGGCAAACATGGCAGCAAAAACAGTGCAGTGAGGTTGAAAGAGCTAGGCTGGAGGAGGAAGAAAGTGAACTAAAACAGGATAGTGATGATTCAAGTGAGGAGCAGGTGGATGACGAGCAAGAGCAGGACAGCGAGGATGAAAAGGTTCCCGTGGGCACAGCTGGTGCAGAAACGAATTCATGTCATGACCACGAAGAAGACCAAATGCATAGTGCAGAAGTGTCAAACAGGCTGGAGCATCTGCACCAGATCTTCGTGACAAAAAACCCTGTCTTGTGCCAAGAAGTTCAGAAGAATTTCGTTGAACTTAGCAAGTCTTCCAAGGTAACCAGTCACTTCAAGCCTCTGGAGCCAAATGTTCACAAGCTACAAGACATTAAAGATGAAAATTTTCCGCTGTTTGTCACCTCCAAGCAGTTTTTGCTATTACTGGATGCATCCATGCCTGACCCATTTTTTCCAAGAAATGAAGATGGAAGCCTTAAAAGAGTCATTGTTGGTTGGAGTCCTCAGGAAGACTTGGTTGTACCGAATTGGCAAGATGAGGATCAAGAAGGTAATGCTGAAGCAGAACGTGGTGATGATGAAGGAACTGCAGACACATACTCTAGGGAAAGTGATCCACGGACTTTTGTGACTTATGATGTATTTGCAAATGAAATATGGCCAAAAATGATAAAAGGTAAAAGCCTGTACAATCCAGCACTGGTTTGGAAAGAAATAAAATCATTTCTGAAAGGCTCTTTTGAGGCACTCGGTTGCTTTGGAGGTAAACTTACTGAGGAGCAGTACAAAAAGCTAGGCCGAAAGAGATCACCGAACTTCACAGAAGACAGGAGTGAAATCTATCACCTCTTTTGTCTTTATCAGCAGATCCGATCGCAGAGAGGTTACTTCGATGAAGAAGATTTGCTGTATAATTTATCTCAAAGGCTCTCAAAGCTCAGGGAGCTGCCGTGGTCCATCCATGAGTTTTATGGTGATGAGATACAGGATTTCACCCAAGCTGAGCTAGCACTGTTAATGAAATGCATCAATGACCCTAATGCCATGTTTCTAACTGGTGACACTGCCCAGAGCATAATGAAAGGAGTTGCTTTTCGTTTTAGTGATCTGAGGTCACTGTTTCATTACGCAAGCAAGAACTCCATGAACAAGAAGCAACGCGTTAGAAAACCGAAAAGGATCTATCAGTTGTACCAGAACTACAGGTCCCATTCAGGTAGAGTAACAGTTTTGTTTATGATCTGAGCCTGTGCTCTTCAGATGTCAATAATGATTCAGGTTTTCTACTGGCCCATTCAAAGCATCTTTCAGCGGCCTGTTTTTTTAAGAGATCAGATGGTCAGCTTTTTCTGACATGCAAATTCTGTGTTTCGATATCTCAACTGTAAACCCAAGGATGAACGTTTTTAAAATTGTAATTTTTTGAACACTTATGTTTACTGCATGTTTTGACTTTGTTTGAAGGAAAACTTAACAAATAATCGTGCCCATTCCTGTTGTCCTGGCCCCAAGTTGCTAGACTTTGCAGCATTGGTTTGCTGCTTCTGCTTTTCTTGTTTCTCATTTATGGCCTTCATTTCGTGAGGACGCTGCTGAGCCATTGTAGCATGCTTGTAATTTCTGGACTTGAGTGGACCAAGAATGAGGTCCACTCCAAATGGCAGCAACATACAGTGGACCTTACAGCTTCTCTCTTCTCTAACTAGTGTTTTTGTCATGATATTTCTTGATTTCAAAATTCTAACAAAGTCTTTTAAAAAAGTGTGCTTGCGAAAGAGTGTAAGACAGTCAGACTGACATTTAAAATCTGTATTCTGTTTATTACAGGTATTCTCCGTTTAGCATCTGGAGTGGTTGATTTGCTTCAGCATTATTTCCCAGAATCTTTTGATCGGCTTCCTAAGGACTGCGGTCTTTTTGATGGACCAAAACCTACAGTCTTGGAGTCCTGCAGTGTTAGTGACCTAGCAATTCTGCTGAGGGGCAACAAAAGGAAAACACAACCCATTGAATTTGGAGCACATCAGGTTTGCATTTCTTAGGTATATGGCTTTTTGCAGATTCTTCCATCTCTGTTGCTAAATCATCATTTTATATGGACTGCCCAAAACTTTCTGGTTTAAGCCCTTGTATGTCACTGATAAATTATGCTTTTTAAACTTAGAAACCTTTATTGTGTTGGTTTCTGTTTCTTCTTAATATACGCCTGGCTCTTTCTGTTATTTTTTGTGTCAGGTGTTGCTTGTCCCATTCCTTTCTAACTTCAGTTTTTCTTACACCAAATCTACAAGTTTTCTAGTGGCAGCTTTGTGACCTTATTTTGCGGAGTGTGCTGGCATGTCTGTGTTGTATGTTGTCTGGTTCGGAGAAGGCTCTTGCATTATCGTGATGTGTTTGTATGCTTTCTCTGTGCAGCTGTTAGCTTTTTTTTTGCTTCCTAATATGTTCTTTTTATTAATATATTTTATCACAGGTGGTATTAGTGGCAAATGAAGCTGCAAAGGAGAAGATACCTGAGGAACTTAGTTTAGCACTTGTACTGACAGTTTATGAAGCAAAGGGCTTGGAATTTGATGATGTACTCCTTTACAACTTTTTCACAGACTCAGAGGTATTTAATTCATATCCATTTTTTGCATTTTCTCTTAAGTCTTGATTTTACATGTGGTTTAACTGGCTTTGCAGCCAGGGAAGGATTCCCTGTTTCCTCTGAAGATGGATGGTTTCATCACAGTAGGAAATAGGGCTTGTAGGTTTGTGAATTGAGGCCGTTGTCCTTAGTGCTGCGTTTTAGAGCCTTGGGGTTCACACACACACACGCGCGCACGTGTGCGCACACACACACACAGGTCAGAGCAGGTGGCAGATGGACACTTCATCACCCTGTCATACTCTCTACCTTATAATGGAGTTCTGGGTCCCAAAAAAGCACCATAGACTCCCTGCTTTACATCACCACAAAATTGTAAAACAAAAAAGGTTATTAGAATCAAATAGCATGTGTATGTATTTAGAGGGAAGGGAGGAGCATTGTCTGTAGCCATCCACAGCTTCTCTCTGGAAAAGTCATTCTGGTCCATGAGCTAGCACACCAAAAAAATTGCACTGGACTTGAAATAATTTCTCAGCCCCAGACAAAAAGAAACAGAATGATTTTTTTGTTTCTTTTAATTAAAGCCTTAGTAAAACAACTGTGTTTAGAATCAAATAGTGTGTGTATGTGTTTGGGGTAGGGTGGGAAGGAGGAGTGTGCTCTGTACCCATCCACAGCTTAGCTCCAGAAAACTCATTCTGGTCTAGCTCAGGAGTTGTCAGGAAACTTGGGAAGGTCTCACAGTCTATAGCAGAGACCATCACACATAGCATGGCCTCAGATAAAGAAGACTTTCTTTCCTGGAGGTGTTGTGTTTTGTATTTCTTATGTGCTCCCTTTCTCCACTTTGTATTCCTCTGGGAAGCTCAGATCCCATCTCTCCAGGGTTTCCTGTAACTCTAGACCTGGTAGGGGTCGTGTCCTCGAGGCTCCTTGCAAAGAGCTATCAACCACAGCAGCCTCGCTGCTGTTGCTGGAGCATCACTGAGCTCCTCCTCACCCCCAGCCAGGCAGTAGGCAGCATCCTTACTGAACATGCCTGCAGAGACTCAAGAATGCCCATGACTGAGGTCCTCTGCAATTAAACATTCAGTGTGAACATCTCTGTTGCAGTCGCCCTTTGCCTCTAGCCCTCGAAATAGCTCTCAGATGTGGTTTTCAGCAGATGAAAACCACAGATAAACTGAGGGCAGCTTGCTGGTGGCTCTTGAAAGAGGTTAGTGGACATTACATGGTGAGAGTAGAAGGAAGGAGCTTGAGGTAAATGAGGTTGAATCTGGCTTACTGAGATTCGGGGACAGCATGATACTGGCTGTCATGGTAGATTTCCCAAAGTTGATTTTGGTTTTTGTGATGCAAGTTGTACTTAGAAAAGCAACGAACCGTTCATTAGAATTTAGCAGAATCAGTTTAACAGAGTCGAACTGTATAGAGAGCATTTTAACTTAGACTAATGTATGTCAGGCCTGGAGAACTGTTTTCATACAATTCTTAACGTTTTCCTGCAAGTTGTGAGTAATTGAGTTGATTTGAGCAGCCAAGTGAGGAGGCAAGAAAGCAGTTCACCCTGGGGTTTTCTAGTTCTGAAAAGCTGAACCTGTGAACTGTTGTAAACACGGCAAATGTGCGCTGTTTGTAACATGTTGGGTTTTCTTTTTATTGGGCTTGAAAAGGAGATTTGGAATGAGTCTTGTTTCAAGAAGCAGATTTGAATGAAGAATCAAAAAGGAAAAAACCCAATCCCCCCAAACCCAGCAAACTGTTGACCAAACTGATACCGTGAGCTGGTTGTCATTTTGTAATCCATGACAGGCTTAGGAAAGTTTTGATTGATGAATTATTGCAATATTAACTTCAAAATACCTTTTGCAAGAAAAGTTTCCTGCCCTTTTTCCCCATAGGAATGCTGTTAACAGTATCAGGTTGCTTAAAGCTCTGAACTATATAAAAAGAAGCTGTTTCCGCCTTATTACAAGTATTTTTAATTTTGTGCTAGAAACTTGGCACTATGTAATCAGTTTTCAGTTGAATACCTAAAAGGGGGAAAAATGAACATAACTTAATATACTTATGACTTTCTCATTTGTTAGCTTTATGGGGGTTCAGGAACCTGCAGAAAGGTGTGATCAGGTGTGATTTGTTGATTTTGTCGTGCGCATGAGAGTGCACAACACCAGTCTGTCGCCACACTTAACATGTAGTTAAGCATGTCTGTGCATATTTGTAGACATTTCTCATATATCCCTGTGTCAGAGTCCAATATTGTCTGACCAGGCTTTTTTAGATATTCCCCATGAGTGGTTTTTTTGCTCATCTCTGAGCCTTCTTCCAAAGGGGTGTGTTGGCAGGTGCTATTCCCCTCCCTGGCTCAGACCAGCGGTGAGTACTGGTGTTGCACACTGAGCTTAATACATTCATTGCATGAACAACCAGCCATCTTGCCTGGGCACCAAGAAGGGGAGAATATATGCCTTTATGGGATACCGGTGGGTCCACCTCCCTGGCTTCAACCCCTTTGTTTTGTCCCTGGGCTCCATCACATCATGGTTTACACAAGCACCTGGTGATGACTTGCACGCCAAAGATGATGTCCCAAATCTCCCTCTTGTTAATCCACTGCCTCCTCCTGCCAAGGTGAATGATCTGGTTGCTGTTCAGGGAACTGCCTTGTCGGTGCAAAAGCCAAAGGACAGCAACCGCTTGCCCCTGTCTGAATCCTTCTCCTTGCTCCAAGTCTCCTTGGTGCTACAGGGACAAGGAGGTTGGTGAGTAGTAGGCCATCTGGTCTGCAACTCACCAAGCTTGTCAGTTTTATAGCGTCAAGGAGATTTGTCGGCTGCCCTGTTCTGACCTACAGGCTAAGATCTATCCAACATGTCTTAGTGAATTTTAGCATGGCAGTGTTATCCTGCTACCGTTTACCTTTCCCCCTGCCCTGGGCTGGCAGGGGCTGCCTGGCCCAGCAGTCAGCACACCCCCACAGTGGGTCTGCCTGCTGCGGTATTGGGGTTTTTAGGAGAATCTCTGGCCCTAGGACTAAACCTTGACCTCGTCTGTGGTGAGGGTAACCTGGTTTCCTCTTCTTCCTGTACATGGGCCATCAATTGTAGGGGCATATCTTCAGATTTATCTGAATATTTATAGTCCGCTCAAGGAGGTTTTTGTGTTTAATATCAAATTCACTTATTTGATATATCAGGCATGGCATATGATTTGGATTCAGAAGAGTGATACAGCAGTATCCTGAAATCACAGGACAAGCATAATATAACAATGGCAATATACAGCAGAATCACAATACCAACATGATTCCCATTAGCGGTCCCTCTATTCTCCACCATCATGATGCTGGTCATCTCCAGTCCCCAGGAAGTTATACATACCTTGAAGCCAGCTCAAACCAGTTGCACTCTTTCAGGTTTGTTTTGCTTGTTGATTGGTTTTAACACGCTCTGGGCGAAGCCATATTTTCCCTTCCCCGTGTTGGTCTGGCTGGCTCAGGAGTATATTATACTCCACTAGCTATTTCAGAGAAAGTGGTTTATTCAGCTTGATGACTGCCATGTATCTCAAACCAATGTTACCTCCAATACTGCTTGTGTTGAGGTGAAGTTCAGCTTTCTTAATGAAAAGTGGTGGCCATTCTTTGCATTCTTCCCTGAGATAATTTCTTTTTTTTGCACCCATCTCCTCTGAGCCTTCTTCAGGTGCGACCTTTTTTTTTTTTGCATATGTGGGCTGTAGCGATTGCTGCATACAAGTAAACCTCATTCTCTTGACATTTTAGGCTAGCAAAGAATGGAAGATCATTTCTTCGTATACTCCTGATTCGGATGTGCAAGTAGGAAGCAAACTGCTGATTGAAGTGCCTTTAGAGGATGCAACTGGTACGCAGAAAAGAACTCCTTTTAATGTAGAAATGTATAAGGTGAGTTTTTCATAACATTGCGAATAGGAAGGATAAACTAAATTCTTCAGTTTTAGAAGTAGCGAAATTTCTTCAAGAAATCCTTTCATCCGGTAGTTCCATGTTTATTGAGCTTTATCTTTATGGTAGTTGTTCACGTTTGTATAGTATAATTTTGATTTTGAAAGGTAAGAGGGTTTTTTGTGAAGGTAATTTGATAAGAGAACAAAAACGATGTGTAATAGGCTTTTAGGTATATTTACAGAACAGCTGTGGTTACAGCAAATCAGCTTGTCAATACTTGTTACTACTTTAGTCTGGTTTCAGATCACTACCTTAAAATTCAGGAAACTTCTTAGAATCTAGGGACTCAGATATTTTCAGGATTGTATGGTAAAAAAATGTATAATTATACATGCAAGTGATTAGAAGGAAAATGGACAGTCACACCTGCAGCTGCTGGAATTGCTCTACCAGTAGTTGCATGCAAATTAGCTGGACAGTGGCTTATGTGATTGAAAAATCACGTATTTATTATTTAGACTTGCTTACTTAAAGATACTTTCTTATTTGTTTATCATTCTGCGTATACTTGCTGTTTTCTTATAACTGCAAAGTATGTTTCTAACAATTTAGCTCACCTGGAACTTCATTAATTTTATTTGATCTGTTGCTTTTTCTTTTTTCCTTTTGTTTCTGCTTCAGATGCTGAACGGAGAACTAAAGCAATTGTATACTGCCATTACAAGAGCCAGGGTCAATCTTTGGATTTTTGATGAAGACAGTGATAAACGGGCTCCAGCTTTTAAGTATTTCATCAAAAGAGAATTTGTTCGGGTTGTCAAAGCAGATGAAAAGAAAGGTAAAGTTATCCTAAAACTTTCTTAAAAAACTGACAGACAGGACAGTCTCATGCTTCCTTGCTTTTAGGCTGTGTGATAAAAAAGGTTAAATTTCTTGGTCCCTCTAACAGTATGCATATTCATAACTGCCCTTGCAAGTTTCCATTGATTTCAGTGAGTCTTATTTCTTTTGACTCTAAAGGTCTGTTTTATATTTTAATACATAACTTCTTTGCTAATTCATTAGTATAATTTTTCCTGCACAGTAATGAAGGCTGTTCACGGAAAACCATCCCAGCTAAATTTAGGAAAGGAAAGAATTTGATTTCTATAAAGACAGTGGATCTCCTCAAAGTTTTTTTCCAAAAAACAAGCATGATTTTTAAAGGTCTTTCAAAACCAAACTCAGCTTGCTGTTTTTCAGTGCTGATTGAGAGTGATAAAATGTATTTAACTCATAGTCACCATTACTGGTGCGAGCACAAATCATAAAAGAGTTTCGAACATTATGAGATGCTGATGCTTAGTTTTGGTACGTGATAAGTGGTTTCTGTAGTTTATCCATTCTAACATAAAATGACTACCCCTAACCTTCTAGACTTAGATGACAGCATGTTTGCCAAAACTTCAACTCCAGAAGAATGGATTGCACAGGGAGACTACTATGCTAAACATCAGTTCTGGGAGGTAGGAGGATATATTTGTCTGAAATGAGGATTCTTGTCTATTCTGAAACCTTTTTTTTAATTTGTTTTTTTATTTTGCATCTATAAAATTATCTGTAAACCTTCACTTGCTCTGTAGCAGTGTATCTTAGTTTGTGGTTTGTAGTTGTGTAAGTGTCTACAGACTACTTGTAAACGACTTGCAGTAAGTAAGTAGGGAGAGCAAGTTTGTTGTTTGTAACCTCAAATTCGCTGCTCTGAAATTCGCAGTCCAATAAGGGAAAAACAAATGAAATGTGGTCGAAAAAGCACAATTGCTAGCAAGGCCTGGAATTTGTGAATCTAAACCACGTGCTTGACAGTATCATTACACATTACTGTAGGAAAATGAAAACATTTCTTGGAAGTGTATTGATCTGGGTGATGATCTCAGAGGCCTTTTTATGTTTTTTTGCACAGTAATTAGGGATATGAAACACACATTAAGGAACAGCATGTAAGAACCGAGGGAAGTGCTAAGAAAACTGCAGGAAGAGGAGCAAAATAATGGTTTCATTCCCTTACTATTTAAAAAACATGGAGATTTTACAGTCTTTTATTTCCTAAATTGATAGTTAATACAATCCAGATACGGGATGACAGTTAATGGAATAGAAGCAAGACACGGCCAGGATGACACCACCAATTAATTATTCTACAAGGTATTAAGGAATGTGTCTAGATCAACTGCCCCTGTCCTTATGACTGATTTTAATTTCCCAGACATCAACTGGGAATATCATACAGGGGACCCAAACAGGTCCAGGAAATTGAAGTTAACTTCTTGGTGCAGGTATTAATTTAAAATAAGTTAACAACGAAAGGAGGATCAGAGGTAACATTAGTCCATTACTTGGTGAGGTCAGTCACGTCGCAAATAGGGATGTAGACAAAGCAGNGGAGGGACTCATGAGCAAAGTGGTGGTTGGTGGCTGTGTTGGTCACAGTGACCACAAAGTGGTTGAGTTGGAAATCATTTGCGACAGGATTAAAACTGCCAGCATAACTTTGACCCTGGGTATGGGGAGAGAGGACTTCAGGTTGCTGAAGGAGCTAGTTAGTAAGGTCTCCTGGGAATCTGCTTTTGAAGATCTTGGGATCCATGAATGCTGGTTGCTTTTTAAGAGCCATCTCTTAAGAGCGCAGGAGCAAGCAATTCCAAAGTGTCAGAAGTCAAACAAGTCAGGCAGAAGGCCGGCTTGACTGAGCAGGGATCTTCTTGTAGAACTTAGGCAGAAAAGGAAAGTGTATGGACATTGGAAACAAGGACAGGCAACATGGGAGGACTACAGAGACACTGCCACTGTAGAGAGAACATTTGTGTGGCCAAAGCTCAATTAGAGTTCAGGGTGGGCAGCACCGTGAAGGACAACAAAAAAGGCTTTTTAAAATAAGTTAACAACGAAAGGAGGATCAGAGGTAACATTAGTCCATTACTTGGTGAGGTCAGTCACGTCGCAAATAGGGATGTAGACAAAGCAGAGACATTAAATGCCGCCTTCGCCTCTGTGTTTAACACTGATGATGGGCCCTGGGACCTCCAGAGCCCTGTGTTGGAAGACCAGGACAAGGGGATGATGAACTCACAGCTGACTGTGAACTTGTTTGAGACTTGCTGCTCCAGCTGGATGTGCGTAAGTCTATGGGGCTCGATGGGATTCATTCCAGGGTACAGAAAGAGCTGGGGGATTTTACTGCGGGACCTCTCTCAATATTTTTTTAATGGTCTTGGGGGACTGGAGAGGTCACAGTACCCTGGAAGAAGGCAGATGTTGTCCAGGTTTTCAAGAAGGGTAAGAAGGAAGACCCTAATAGTTATAGGCCCATCAGTCTCACTTCAGTGCCTGGTAAAATTATGGAAGATTATTCTGGGAGTGACTGAAAAACACTTGAAAGACAATGCAGTCACTGGTCATAGCCAGCATGGGTTCACGAGGGGAAAGTAGTACTTGACCAACCTGATATCCTCATGAGAAAGTCACCCATCTGGTTGACTAAGGGAAGCCAGTGGATGTGATCGTTTTAGATTTTAGCAAAGCTTTTGATACTGGCTCTCAAATATCCTTCTGGACAAAACATCCAGCACACAGCTAGGCAAGTCCATAATATGTTGGGTGAGCAATTGGCTGACGCGTCAGACTGAAAGAGTTATAGCAAATGGGGTTATATCAGGCTCGCAGTCAATCACCAGTGGTGTTCCCCAGGGCTCAATTTTAGGGCCAATGCTCTTTGATGTTTTTATAAATTATCTGGATGCAGGAATTGAATGTACATTAAGTAAGTTTGCTGATGGTATTAAACTATGAGGAGCTGTTGAGGGAAGAGAGGCCTTACAGAGATACCTGAATAGACTAGAGAGCTGAACAATTGAAAACTATATGAAATTTAACAAAAGCAAGTGCCAGATTCTGCACCTGGGATGGGGTAATTCTGGTTATATGAACAAACTAGGGAACAAGAGACTGGAGACAGCCCTGTGGAAAGCAGTATGGGAGTTTGGGTTGATGGCAGGTTGAGTATGAGTCAACAGTGTGCCCTGGCAGCAAAAAAGGCTAGCCATGACCTGGGGTGCGTTGAGCACAGCATAGGTAGCTGGTTGAGGGAGGTGGTTGTCCCACTCTGCACTGCACTGGTATGGCCCCACATCGAGTACTATGTGCAGTTTTGGGCATCTCAATAAGAAGGACATCAAACTATTAGAGAATATCCAGAGGAGGGCAACCCAGATGGTGAAAGGTCTCAAGGGCAGGACTTATGAGGAGCAACTGAGGTCACTTGGTTTGTTCTGCTTGGAGAAGAGAAGGCTGAGGGGTGATCACGTCCTACTCTACAACTTCCTCAAGGGGAGCAGCAGAAGGGGAAGTGCTGATCTCTCTCTGGTGACTAGTGATAGGACACAAGGAAATGGAATGAAGCTGCATCAGGGGAAGTTCAGATTGGACATTAGGAAAACGTTCTTCACTGAGAGGGTGGTTGGTAGTGGAACAGGCTCCTCAGGGAAGTGGTCATGGCATCAAGCCTGTCGAGAGTTTAAGGAGCATCTGGACAACACTTTTAGTCATATGTTTTAGTTTTCTGGTAGTCTTGTGAGGAGCAGGGAGTTAGACTTGATGATGCTTATGAGCCCCTTCCAACTTGAGATATTCTATGATTCCGTGAAATAAAATTTTGGATACTTTTTTTGATCATGACAGAAGGAAAGCTTCAATTTTTTGCTGATAGCAAGCCATAAATTTATAACAAGACAAAAATCACAATAATCAGCTGCCACTATACACACAGTCTTTATCTTCCCTTGAAAAAAAAACCCCAACAATTTCTTAAATGGACAGAAAAATGTTTAGATAAAAAACGCACAGCTGCAAAAATTTCATCTTGAAATCTGAAATGTATTAGCTATTTTATCTGCTACTTTTGTTTTCTTTGTAACCGTGATTTTTGCTTATCATTGCTACATTAAGAAGAAATTATGTCGTGAATTTGGCAGTTCTAAGAGTGGTTTGCAATGTTCAATTTACAAACAGAAGCAAATACAAAATTAATGGATAGAATAAAGAAATAATGGTGTTGCAGAATGAGTGAAGTGATAATGAAGCAAACCTTTCTAGGAACATCGTAACTCCCGCTGTTCCTCTTTAGCTTATCACAGAAATGGCCTGGTATGGTATGAGCATGAATAAGTGTTCCGTGCTTTTCAATTTGACTATGCACACATTGGTTTTGCTAACTTTTATTAATAGAATTTATGTGGTGGATGCCTGGTGATTTAGCAATTAGTGGTTTATGCCATCATTCAAATAGCATGTGCTATTTTTCTATCAGCCTACCAGGAATTTTGCTTTCATTACTTCCATGTAAAACATTGTAATTAAAATTCTAATTGTGATAGTCCCATGTGGACTGACTTTAAAGCTTATCTCTTTGTCCTAAAATATACTGCAATATTTTACCTTTTCCTTCTTCCCAGCACCTCTCCAGTCTTTCTGTTTTCCATTACGGTGACTGTAAAATTAAGTATTGCCTTTATGTGATAAGCCATGGGCTGGATGCACACATGTGAATGCTGTGTATGATTTCACCCCAGGTGGCAGCCAAGTGTTACCAAAAGGGAGGAGCAGCTGAGAAGTCAAAACTGGCCCTGGCACACGATGCTGTTCTCAAAGTGCACTCAAAGAAAAGCAGCCCCAGGTAAGTGTAAACGCAGATGAGCGAATAGTGTTCTGTGGTGCCAGACCTCTTGGGTATGTGTGAGGGAAGATTCCCATTGCAGTTGTGGGACCAGCCTGGAGACATGGGAGAACCACGTGGGCAAGGTGTCTTCACATCTTTGCCTAGGGGTGGCAAAAGAGATTTAAGATATTGGAAAGTCTTGTGCAGCTCCAGCAGCAGTGAAAGCAGTTGTACACCGTAGGCTGTACAAACCGAATGTGGCCCTTGAAGGGGTTTACTGGTTATGTGAGAGAAAAGCAACAGGGTTTGCATTGCCTCAGGAGGCTTTATGTTCTTAGATACAGGTAGAAGAGCATACACCATCAGCAGTGCTCAACTCAGTTAATCCCACTGCATATTCACTTAACAAAGAAGGAGGAATGGTATTGTACATCGGGGAAGAAAAGCTGCTAACCAAAAGAGTTCTGAAGTGAAATCAGTTTTAGAGTCAATCTAAACTAAGCAAGCGTAACTAGGTCTGAAGCAAAGGGGAGATTTTGAGAAGGATCGCTTAGTTCGTGCTGTCAGCTGGGCAAAATAGCTCAAGGGCTTGACAGAGGAGAAAGTCTGCAGGTTCCTGAAGAGGCTAAAAAACTGTTTGGGACTTATCTCAAAGAAGACAGGAAAAATCTGTATGGGGAGGACTCTAGACCTAGGTGAATTAATTCCTGTTCACGGTGGGGAGGCTGAAAACTAGCAGTGGTAGCTGAGTGGGTAAGGAATGACTAGAGGAAGATAGCACTGAAGGGAGAAGGGGGAAGGTCTGGAGAAATGTTACTAATGGAGTTAATCAAGGTTTTACCTTTTTTAATTACCTATTTTATATTAGTGGCCCTGGTGTCGTGGTTTAACCCCAGATGGCAACTAGAACCATGTAGCTTTTTGCTCATCCCCCACCTTTTCTCCCCTAGAAGGGTGGCAGGAAGAGGGAAAAAGGGAGAGGAGAAAAGAACCATTGTGGGTTGAGATAAAGACAGCTTAATAGAAACAAGAACAGAAAAGGAAACATAACAATAATAACAACAAGAAAAAATAACAATAATAATGACATGGGTCACTCTCACTGCCTGGTGAACTGGCACCATCCTGAGCTGTGATTGCAGATTCCCACCCCACAGCTAACCCCCATTTATCTACTGAGCATGACGTCTGTGGTATGGAATATTTCATTGGCCATTCCATCGTTCTGTCTGTGCTTCTATGGGAAGCTGAAAGAAGTCCTTGAATAGTGTAAACATCACTTAGCAACAAGGGGAAACAATAGGTATTATTGACATTCCTTTCACAGCAATCACTAGAAAGAAAATTAACTTTTTCCCAGTTGAAACCAGGACACTTGGCTAGAAGTATAAGGGTGCTCATAAAATTTCATGATCATAGAGAATTTGTTGATGGGACTGAAAAAACTTTTTTTTTTCAGTTGGCTGTAAGCTGGGATGCTTGTCAATTGAATAAAATTTGAGGAGAAGACATTGGGTATATTAGGATATGTTAAGTTGACAGAACATACATAATAATGAAGCTGTGAAAATGTCTTTTTTTTTTTTTAGTAGAGGTATGAATGCTGGTGTACAAAGCATAAGTAATATTCCTGTATGCTCTGTAATATGAAATGCTCTGTATGATTCTGATCCTCCAGGCTCAAGAATTCAGACTAGGTCTGGGAAGAAAGTAGACATCCTGTGATGGTAGCAGAAAGGCTGGACTTGTTTAGTTATATAGAACAAAGGCTGAGAACAAATTTGATTGTTGTCTTTAATAGCTTTGGGGCTAAACACCAGAAAGGAAGAAGGAGCAAGTTAAGCTACAAAAGAGAAGCAGCACAAAACCACACTAGTATACTTTCGTTTAAAAAAAAAAAAAAGCTTTTTACTGCCAGCACAGTGAGATTTTCGAACAGACTTCTGGGCAGAACACTGTCAGCCCAAAATATAGCTAACTGTAAGGTAATACCTCATCAGGTTATGTATGAAGAACACATGATGTTGGTGTTGGTTTGGATGTAAGCAGTAATTTTGTCTTACTTTCTACAGGGAAAAACAGATGGAGTATATGACACTGGCCAAAACTTACTTGGAATGTGGAGAACCAAAACTATCACTAAAATGTCTGTTTCAATCAAAGGAGTTCCGGCTTTGTGCAGAACTGTGTAAAAAGTTAGGAAAGGTATTAAATCCTCTAAATTATCCTCTCCTTATCACTTTCCTTTTCCTACCACTTTTTTTCTCCTCATATTACTCATAAGTAATAGTATTTTTCTGTGACATGGCAGTAGCTGAACTAAAACAGCTCTTACAGCTGGGCTTCAAGAGGAAGCATTTGTCACAGAATAGCCAGAAGAGGAATGAAGATGACAATGATGCAATTAGGCAGCCTAGGTTTATTTCTTTGGCTTTCCACAAATGTTACCATCAAGTCATTTCTGCTTTGCAGTCGAAAGTTAATTAATGACTGATTTCATTAAACTTAAGCTATTACTTCATTCAGTACTCTGATGATACTGAAACTTAATTGATTAAAGCCGTCTAAATAGAGTCTTAAAACTTGCAAAGGTTAAGTAATGTACTAACAATAATTTTCTAAGTGTATGAGAATATGTAACATTTTTTATTTGCAGTGCATTTCTGCTAAAAGAATGTAAAGTGATTGTTCCCAAATTTTTAAAGTTTAAGATACAAGATTAGGGTTCCCATTCTGCATCTGTAACTGTTTTGATTTAATCCTGTTGATTCTGAGAAATTTGCAAGTTGACAGAAGTGTGTGCGGTGTTTTTTAACAACAGGCAGAGCTCAGTGAATAAAAAGTACTTTGGAAATCCTCTATAATACCTTTAATTTTACATTCTAGTTTTTCAGACACAAGTATTTTGAAGTTTTTTTTAAAATCTGATTGGTTTTAATGGTGGTTACTTTCATATGTATTTGATTACATTCAGATACTTTAATTAAATTTTATTAAAGCGTGCTTCTTTGAGACACCTACATGATGGGATTACTAAATTTATTCTGTTTGTGTAGTTTTGACTGTTTAGAGCACTTCAGTTTCATTACTGACTTCTGCATTGCAGATGAAAGATGCTGCTGTTTACTATCAGAAATGCCAATGCTACAAAGAAGCATCTGAATGTTATGAACAAGTTGAGGAGTTTGATCTGGCAATTAAAATGTATTGTCAGGAAGAACTCTATGAAGAAGCAGCAAAGGCAGTTGAAAGGTATGTTTTCCAAGATGATATTGTAATATAATTTTCTTTTCCAAATTCAACGTAATACAGCTGGCTCAGCATAAAATTTTCACAAGAGTTTTGGCTGGCGACTTTGCTTTATATGAAGTTAAATTAACCTTGTAGAATTCTCAGTTGGGTAATGATAATATGGTGAAAGCAATCCACCTCATTCACAGCTGGAGCAATGACTAGATTCATTTTACTGGGAACTTTTTCCAGTCTGTATTACTAGTCATGCAAGTTCTCCTTCAGGCAGTCCTCTGAACTAGGTTTTTATGGTAAATATGACAAAAACATTTAATAAAAGTATTAAATAATTCTATTCTAAAAGTGGAATAGTAATAGATTTAGCTACTTAGTCACTGACTTCTGTAGGAGTATAGCCATTAGATGTATAGTATATAATGCAGCAGTTATTGTGGCAAATGAACTATTTGCCTCTCAAAATCTCTAACTTAAGAGCAAAGAATAGTAATGTAGATGAGCAGCTTGTGCTGCCTCTCTCGCAGATTCTTGGTTCCAGTCCCTGAGATGAACTTTTCCAGACCGTATTCCCTGTCCTGGCTCAGGGCAGTTAAGAACAGCCTCACACTGTGCTTGATAAACTGGTTTTATTAGCATCTTTTTGACAGAACATTGCATCTGGCACCATCCCTGTGACTTCATTAGCACGTTCTTGCATAAACAGTTCATTTGTTGGCCACTGCTTTTATTACACCTGAACTGATTGATGACTTTTAAAGAATATATGTACCAGTTAGAATTCTAGCAAGGCCTGCATTTACACACCTTCACTGAAATCCTTTGTGATGTATCTTTAATAATGGCAACTGTTTTTTGAAAGATTAAAGCTTGTTTAAAATGTAGAGATAGTTTGATCAAAAAGTTCAAGCATTAGAGTCACCTTACCAACTACCAGGTTTTTTTTAATCAGCCTCCCCAAATCATTCATGCAAATTTATCAGCATAGGTACAAAAATCTGCACTCCCACCTTTATCATGAAAAAGATGATAATGAAAGGCTAATGATAATTTACTCACCCATCAGGAAAAAATTAGTCATCCTCAGCATGCAGGAGAGAAGACTTTTGCAAGATTGGTTTAGGGGATAGCTCAATAATTTCATGTCAGCCAATAATAACTTACAACTGAGAGGTTTAAACTGCATTTTTTGAAAGATGCAACCAAGTACTTTGCTCAGGCACTCAATAAGCAGCAAAATATATGTAGATACATATGACAGAATTGAAAGAGTTCTCTAATCTGACTGGTTTATGTAAATTTTATGGAATATTATCTATATCGGCATTGGAATTTGCATTTATTTCATTCTGGCTTCTGTTCATGTGAACAACCATTCTATATTGAGGTTTACTTTAATAAGCAGAAGATTATCACTGGCAAAATGTGATTAAAATATTTTGTGCGGTGACTTGACATCATGGAGAAAGATTTACTAATGCTGTAAACGTTGTGATCTTGTTTGTACCAGAAGTTTAAATGATCTTGCTTCAGTCAGCCTTATGTTGTAACTAAATTCTTTCTGTAGATCTTCTAAGACGATGTGATTGTTTTTCACGACAGACATATCGCTTGAAATAGTTGGCCTTTTTTGAAGGAAGGGCTTCTAGGAGCAGCTATTTGTTTAATGTTTTAGAGGCTTTTTAAAAATGCTGTGTTTTTTTTTGTCTAGGTTAGTCATCTATGGTAGTAAACTGATGTATCTCTTATTTCAGATACGAAGAGATGTTAAATGCAAAAGGACAAATGGTTTCCAAACTCTCATGTACAGCAAATCAATTGTATTTGGAAGCAGCCGCAAAGTACCTGAGTATGAACAGAACTGAGGAAATGATGCGAGTCCTCTCGAAACTTGATATAGAGGATCAGCTCGAGTTTCTGAAGTCTCGTGGGTGCTTGCACCAAGCAGCAGACTTACTGAAAAGGGAAGGTCGAGAGGAAGAAGCTGCAAAGTTAATGAAACAACACGGGTTTGCTCTGGAAGCAGCCAACCTCACAGCTATAAAAGAGTTCCGTGCGTCATGTTTGCTTGCTGCAGCTCGTGCTGCTGTGACTCGCTGTTCAGAGTCGGACCTGGTGGACTTGGAGGTCATCCTAAGAGAAGCCCTCGAACTTTGTGAACAAACTGAGCAGAAGTCTGGCATTGCTGAGGCTGTGTTTTTGCAGGGAGCTCTGAAGGGAGACTTCACAAAGTTGACCAGCGCATACTGTCAGTTCCTGTCTCTGAATCATTCTGCTGGTGCAATTGAAGCTCTCTTTGCATTGTCTCGCTGCAGTGCTCCTAGCCAGAACATCCTTTTTATGGCAATGCGCGGCTTAACGGCTCTTCTGAGCCTGGTTAGAGGTTTGAAGAAGGCAGCTACCAATGCAGAAAAAGATATGGTGAAGTCATGCTTTGCCTATTTTGGGATTGTCCCAACAGGTGACAGTTGCCAGGTATCGCAAAATGAAGCTGAACCCATTCTCAAGTTTTTGTCAGACAAGCCAAGTCTAAAAGAGAGGAAGACAAAAGGTGATTTCTCAGTGAGCACAGAGGAAGTAAAATCAGCTTTGAAGCAGCACTTGTTAAGCAGGTTGTGCTCTATCACCCATGAGTTACTGAAGAAGCATTACCCTGATATTTGTATGAAGTTCATTGTTGGCTTGAACTGTGAAGATAAAACCTGTGAGGATTACCATAAGCCCTTGTTGCGTCATGAAGCAAAGACAATATTTCAGTGTAAAATGCATCTGGTGGCAGTAAATGGACTGCTGTTGGAAGCCACACGCACTTTCCCTAAAGAGCTACTGAATCAGTGCAAAAGCTTTGATGACATTTTGACTGCTGACAAATATGCATCATGTAAAGCCCTCCTAGAAATGTTTTTTCCTAATCATTTTCATTTGAGAATACTGTCTGAGAACCCAAAGGCATGCAAAGAAATACTGCAGTTCAGTAACATTATTTCCAAACCCTGTAGAGCAGTGTTGAGGGAGTACATCACATTTAAGTTTAAAAATAAAGACATTGCAGCCAGAAGAGAATCAACTGACTTGTGGCTAAGCGCCATGCAAGTTTTCATCTTATCTTCAGGATATCCTGAAGAATTTGAGAAACTTCTTTATAAGGAAGAGGAGGATTATAACAAAGAGCTAAACTTTGCTTTGTTAAAGGCAAAAAACTCCCCAAAGAGTAAAGGCCAAGGAGGAAAGGCCAAAGGAATAGAGGGCAGACATGGTATGTTGCTACCTGACAAAAATGCCGAAAACACAGGGAGAACGCATTTGTGCTTCATTCGACTTCTTGAAAATTCACTTGAGCAATTCTATGTTCATAAGAACCCAGAAAACTGTAAAAGGTTTTTTTTCCGTTTTATGAATGTCCTGGTCAAGAAATGCACAAGATACCTGATTCCAAGCATAGGAAATACAGTGATGTTGTTGGAATTCCAATATATTCTCTGTTGTGCTGTCCTGATGCGTCTCTCCAAGAACATTACTCTCTGCTTTCCAAAGAGTTACATTGCTCTCTTTCATTACTGGGAGTTTTTGTTCAGAAGCAAGGACCATAACAAAGAGCTTAAAGACACATTTTCTATTATACAGGAGTATAGACCAAAGGATGCGTATGTAGCTGTACAGAAGTTCCAATTCCATCTCCGTTATCTAACAGAAGTCTTGTGTGGAGTTCATGGAAGGTTCAATGTCCTTCTAGATGCTTTTGAGGATCCTGATTGCCTAACTTCAGGGGAGGCTGAGCGGACTGTAGTGCTGTGCTTAGTGATGTTGCTGAATGCTGACCAGGTGCAGAGTTCTAAATACAGATCCCTCTTATGCCACCACTTTCCTGAAATCAAGGCGTTGCTGCAATCAGTGAGAAAGGACTCTCCCTCTAAAGTGCCCAAAAGGTTGCTAAGGGTTGTGGAACAAGTGAGCGATGCTACACATGTAAGAGAAATCGCCACAGGCCTGCAAGAGCTGCTGACAGAGCGAGATGCAGAGCACTTGGTTGACTGCCGATGGAGGTGGGACTCTGCGTACACCCAGGGGCATCCACCCATACGGGGCATCCTGTATGAACCCATAAACCTCGACAGGTTTATGACCTCTTTGGATGGGACAGAATACAGCGATGAGCTAGAAAAGGAACTTGAAAGGGTTCATTGCTTAGAGGACCAAAAGGATCCCCTGGAAGTCATTGCACTCAGCAAGCAGCAGAGGCAGGAGCAGAAAGCATCTGCTCAACGCCATCTGCGTCGTGTCTTCCATTTCGTCTCTTTGTGTATGAAGTGGAAAAGGAAGGCCTGCTCCAAAGCTGAGCCCGTTGCAATGGAGGGAGAGGGATTTTTATCAGAGATCTTCAAAAAAGCAGATATCGACCAAACCCAGTGTGACCTCTGTGGAGTCAGATTCCAGAGCTCTGAGAACTATTTCACCCGGTCAGAAAGCGTGGAGGCAGACACATCTGAAACTGCGACGCCAACAGAGATCAGTGGGGAAGAAAAGTTGCATGCAGAAGGAAATGGAATTTCTGTGGCCAATGAGGCTTATATAGAGCACAGAAACACAGATGAACACAGAAACAATAATGCTGCCTACAAACACTACGCCGACTTTTTCAGAAGAAAGATAGATCCAATAATATATGATGGACTGGAAGTAGTGGAGGCTATTACGGAAAAGACTTACACCCGAGACCATTTAGCATATAAAGAAGGTTCCAACTTATGCCAGAGAAAAATCAAAGAGAATATTAAGAAGATTTCAGATGCAGTAGAGGAAATCTATGAGAGAAAAGCCTGGGCTAAAGGTAGAACCTTTCCAGTTTTCTTTTAAGCAATTTAATATGTCATTTGTGGCCAAACTTCTAGACCTGACAAAGCTCCATTTGAAAATCTTAATGTGGTCAAGAGAAGGGTATTTCCAGGTATTTCAGGTAGCTGAGGAAAAGAAGTGAGACAGTTGAAAATACTAAAAAATATATCCTCACCTCTTCCAAACACAAAGTAATACGTCAGATAGTACAGGTAAAGTGAATAGTCGTGAGTTTCCCTTACATGATCAGATGTGCTGTGTTCTCTGAATCTATCTCTGAATGTTACAGCCACCTCTTATATTAGGCCAGATAATCTTTACTAGTTTTTCTACTGTTTCCTGCTTATTTAGTTCTCCCAGCCATAGTAGTTTAGTAATAGTAAATAAAATAGTAATGCAGGGGTAGAGTGTTAGGAGTACTTGGAGTCTTTGGTTAAGGATATCTCTGACTAGTTTGCCCTTGAACTTGTAATTTTGCTAGGGCTGGACAAAAGTGGATACTTAACTACAAATCTGTGGAGTGTCAGGCACTCAAAGGCAACCCTGGTATCATAAAGTCCAGTGAATTATGCTACTTAAGAGATATGTATTTTGATATTTGATTTTTTTTTTCCTCCCTTGTATGCTTAAAGCATCATTCTATGCTGATTTTTGCAAGTAAAATTGAATCACTGAATGAGTGGCCTAGGAACAAAATTGTTTAGGGTACTTGCTGCGGGAAAGCGACATCTTAAATCAAAACATTGTTACTGGCTCTAGCTGTAGAAATCCACCAACCCTGTCAAGTTGTCACTTTGCCTGTGATGTCTGACAGTAATGAAAAACTATAATATTTGATACGTTCATCATCTCTGATCAGTGAAATACGTTAAATTTGTGACTAAATGTTAGGTTGTGGTCTTCATGCTTTATCTTTATTCCTAGTGGAAAGCTTTTACATATGGATGAAGTCTGTGAAATTTTGCTTACTGTTTAGTTGGCTGTCTGCTCAATGAACCATGATAGTGATGAACGTGATAGATGTGGTAGGCTTAATTAGGTAATAGTTGATTTTGTTATGACAATTGCTTGATGAATGTTACCTTGTTCTTCCACTCAGTGAAAATATATTTACAGAAATTACTTGGCTTTGAGATTACTTTTCCCTCACTTCGTAACAAGCGTTTTTCAAGGTCTTAACGGTGCAGTAGAGCAAGGGTTGCAGCATCTCGAGCCCATGTTTTACTTTGACTTGTATAACTTCAGAAGGGTAATGAAAGCCAGGAACTTTAATACCCCCAAAACAGATAAACCAGAGTATTTTCAGGAGTTTCAGGTATACCTTAAAAGGGACAGCACAAGGATGGAGACCTTCTCCTCTGATAGTGTTAGTAATATTGACTGGAATGGGGAGTAATACATACAGCATCTTCGTCCCCAGTAGTAAATCTGACTGCACATGAGGTCACTGGTGACTGAGACCTCTGGCTTCACAGTATCATTGTACAACACAGCTCTGTGTAACTTCATTTTGTGCTTGGCTTTTAGCTGCTGCCCATTTCTCAGCTCGTGTTCTTACAGAATGTTAATTGTGCTCCATTTCAGCTGAAGAAATAATAACCAAACATGCCAGCAAACTGGTTACCACCATTGATGAGGCTCACGAGTGTCTGAAGAAAATGGAGTCTCATAGGATAAAAGAAGGTAGGTTTTCAAATCGCACAGGTTTTTGTGTCCTCTGGAGGACACTATTCGGTAATAGTCTCTTAGTATCCCTTTAGTCTCCACGTCAGCAGTGTTGTGGATTATTCACTTACCCTCAAGGCAATGAGTTAGGGGCACTCTGGAAAACAGGAGGTAACCAGTCTTTCCTCCGTGGCTCTTCAAAACAGAGCATGAGCCTCGCGGATGGTCACAGGGTGGCCAGAATGGAGCACGGCTCCTCCCCAGGCCCTCAGTGGATCACAGCCTGCACAAAATCTGACTGTGTTTGGGCACACAGGCACACACAGATGCACATGTAACTGTGGTTCAAGTATAGTCTTCAGGATAGAAACCTGGACAAGGGGGAGGGAAGAGAAGCTATTTGCATCTTCACCAATAAGATAGTGCTGTTTCTTAACTCTACTGCAGCAGTGCATTTATGGGCCGCATGGATCCAAGTTCTTGGAAACCAGCTTCCTAACAAAACTAATCCTTAGCTTGCTTTTAAGAGTTCTGTGGCAAAAATATTATATGCAGTTGGTTTACTTTTGTTTTCACTTCCATTTCCCTTGGTTTCACACCAAAAGTAACATACGTTGATGCGGTCTATTGCATCACAGACCTCTGAGGACACATTTAAGGCTTCATTGTGCCTACCTGTATCATTAGGTTTAAGCACATATTTCGGTGGTGGGATTGCAACAATTGCATAAAAAGACAGCAGTGAAGTGATCAGGCTTACAAATTGCACTGTACGTAAAGCATTAAAGGAGCATTATTTCAGAAAATTTGATTGTGGTAACGCCTTGTGTTACACCTTCCTATTCCAAGGAAGTTATTAAGTTATTAAGGCTACACAGGAGTGCTCTCAGTCTCACAAGGAACGTTATAGTCTGAAGTCAATAAGCAAATGTATAGTCTGCTGAAAATGAACCTTGAGAAAGGAGAGACATACTTCTTAAAGTCCAAAGCAATAACAATAGAAATAGATTTTCAGTGTAAAAATTAATTACCAGTGCAGCAAGCGGCTTACCAGCCTCTGCTTCTTAGTAGAGCTCTTAAGCACATTGTCATATTAAACCCAATACTTCTTAAACATGATTATACACATATGAAAGTATATCACTGACAAATAAAATAGCAATGACATAGCTTGTCATACTACTAAGAGGAAAAGGTTTTGGGGTTCTCCATTCTGCATTAATTTCTTGTTTTTAATATAGGCTTTGTGCATGATAGAGACTTGGAAAATGAAGTGGAAGATGAAAGCATGGCTTTTGAAGAACTTTTCTATAAAAAGCCCTCAAGAAAAAAAGGAAGATATGGGAAATAGTAACTAGAAAAAATATACAGGTGGCTATTCTATCCTCTTAAGAACCTAATTTTAGAATTTAAAAAATGGTTAAATAGAAAAAATAGAGGGATGGGGTCAGAAATGTGAAGAATCTGAAAAAAAAGAGCAATTTATGCTATTGGTTTTTTCTCACTTGTATTGTGTCAGAATAATTTCCTGTGTGATGATGATGTAACTGTTAAAATCTATGACAGGACAAATTTCCTTTCAAACTGATGTGGTAGCTTGAAAGTAGCAAAAAAGCCAAAGAAACAAATGTGGAAAAAAATAGTAATGTTCCTGCCTTTCCTCAGGGGTATTTTTCCACTCAGTCTTCTTTTTCTTCCCTGTTAATTTACATCATCATTCTTCTGAGCTGGAATACTCAAAAAATAGAAGGATATTTTCACTGATTTTAAGACGTTTTAATCGATGTTTTTAGGTTACCATTGTCAACCTGCTGTGTTCTGAGTCTTGCTATGTTTGGAAATTTTTAAGTCTTCAGGTGAGGTACTTAACAGTATCTCTCTTTTCTATTTTTATAGACAAGAACAGTAATTTCTAAACACATTCATATTTTTGACAACGTACGTACTTCTAATTAGATAGGTATGGAAGTTATGAATTGTGTTCTATTTGATCAAGTTTTGATATAAACTGTTACCTGTACATATGGAAATATAGATAATCCTTCTTTAAAAGAATATTACACTGTTTAACTGTTTTGTAAGTTTTAATTGATAAATGGCTTTTTGTAATGTATAGTAACGTTTTTATAAAACCTGTAAGATTTTTTAAATCACTTGATCGTGTCTTATATTTTGAATGCTTTCTGAAGGCCATGTGTGACTGACTGCGTGCGTGAGATTTACAAGTTGGGTCCAGAATATCAGTTCATACTGACACTGTTTTGCTTCTGCGATTTCAATGTCTCCAACATACTGTAGTCTCCTTTAGCAACATTTTAAATTAGTGTGTTTTCATGTTAAACGTAATCAGTTAGAGTATTATTTAGTTGTTGAAATATTTTGTCTTGAAAAGGGAGACACTTTGTATATATAACAAATGGCTTCAAGATTACCTTTTGCCAAAAACTTAATACTCAATGCTCAATGTCATAGAAGTGGGACGTTTTACACGAGTAAAAATGAAATACTACTGTAGAATGGAGTAACGTGGGCAGCAGTAATAGTTGCCTATTGCGTTGTAATTGCTGTTGTCTGCCAGAAGACTCTCCACTAAGTGGTGCTTCTTAAAGAAGCCTTGTTGCTTAAGCAAGCATCTAGAAAACAGTTTAAAAGCATACATTGATGACATGTAATGCTTAGTCACTTGTACTGTATCGAAATCAAGAATTAAGAAAGATGGATCATTAATGTAACTTCTTTGGCTTTGTTTTCTGTAATGATGTGTATTTTGCATTTGAGATTACTCCAAGAAACTTTCCTGACTAGTTTCTCGGCTTAAATATTTACATTTGTGGCAGTGAATCCTACCTAAACTTTTTCAGGACAATTACAATTTAAAAATCCTAGCTGCCCACCAATTAAAGATCTGTTTCTTTCTGTTCATGGGAAAAATGAAGCTTTGAAAACATTTTTGCAAAACACCAAGCAAGGAGAAAACAAAGAAGGAGCAGTAATAGCAGAAGTTGTATTGCATCGAGAACTTCATCTGGGGTACATTTCCTTATTTCAGGGACCTATGGTCTTTGCTATGGTTCAGTACAAACCACTGGTCATTCTCTGACTTCGAATCAGTGCTCCCAGGTAGAACTTACTTCAGCAGCATGTGAAATACTGACTGCTAGCCAAAAATAATGGCAATTAAAATTTCAGGGCTCATGGTTTCAGAGCTCTATTGGATCAAGGTTTCAGTAACGTTCAAGTGGAGCTGGTACCTCTAGTTGGATCTCCAGTCCAATATCGGTGCTTAAAGGGTTTTTTTCCCCTATGGTGGCACGCATAAATAAACACAGACCTTTCTTTTCCGTGGCAGTCTCTTCAGATAATAATGATCTATGTGCATTAACCCAATTTCAGTGTTTAATTAGCAAAAAAGGGGTTGTCCAGATATACCCTTGGGGGTTTTTTTT
Organism: Rhinoptilus africanus; assembly: GCA_013400135.1. Taxonomy (NCBI): domain Eukaryota; kingdom Metazoa; phylum Chordata; class Aves; order Charadriiformes; family Glareolidae; genus Rhinoptilus; species Rhinoptilus africanus. The sequence goes on from VXBO01004758.1 coordinate 106,913, forward strand.
TGTTTTGTTTATTTAAAAATCTTTCTCCCTGCTGGTGGAAGCTCCAGTGTTCTGGCACGGGCTAATGCCTTTGACTCAAAGGGCTTAAGAGCCGTGACAGGTGCCTTGGTACGTGCGAGATGCATATTGCGCTGAAACCTTGGAACTGAGTGGTGGATGCAGGCTGTCACGCTTATCCACCCACTTCTGCCTGTCTAAGCCATGCTGAGTTGCACAGAATTTAGAAAAGGCTTCAGAAGCACAGAAGCTGGTGACTTAAAAATCTCTCTCCCTGGTGATACGAAAATGACATCTACATGAAAAAGAAGAACAAACTATTTACTGTAGTTGGAAGATGGGGGTGTGGTCTAAAAGATGGCAGTTCTCCAAATTTCAGACTCCTCAAGAAAAAAGTCTCTTCCTTGCTTGAACCTCATATGAATACAAAGGAACCGTGTGTGGTGAGTGATGGGTACTTTCCACCTTTTTCCTTTATTCCTCTTAAAAACATAATTTCATAATATTGCCCACAGTTTTATTCCAAAACACTTTCCTAACAATTAGCTGTTGCAGACTGTGACGCAGCAAAACATTTAAATATTGGGTGTTTTTAAAGTATTTGCTTTCATTCCTAAAGGGAAGCCTTTTGCCTTTATGTGCACTGAAAAGGTAGGAGGGAAGAAATTGTTTTATCTCAGTGTAAATAAAATAAAAGGATTTCCTGCCAGCAATCCCCGTGACATTATTTGCTGAAAACTGATTAAAAAGCACCCTTTCGTATATGAAAGGGGACCACAGCCATTGCTGCTGAGCTTCTGCCTTTGCTGTTGGAGCATTCAGTTTTCATGAGAGCCTTCACACCTCCACTTACTCAAGTGTCTCTGGGTCTTGCTGTGAATTAGATTCATGGCACCATCTATCATTTAGGCTTTCAGTTAGCGTGCAACTCGGAAATGCATTAGCAAAGTTCCAGGCAACACCCACACTCTTTACTTCTTTGTCTTGCTGTAGTAGATGTCAGAAATTTTGAGTGTCTTCCACAGTGCCCATTTGTAAGAGCTGGTGTGGCAGGGAGTGGAAGAGTTTACATATTTTATTTTGTAGCTTTCACGACTGCATTTGTGCGCCAAGATTTACGACTACATATACTCAAATAAAGTCAATGTGAAGCACTTAAGACTCTTGACGCTTAAACACCAAAGCAGTTGAATTTTCAGATTAATAGCCATTACAAACAAATACTCTGTGAGAATTGGAGCATTTATTTCAGTTTTCTGACGGGGACTTCTGATACTGCTCTCAGCCTGTGATCTGAGCATGGTATGTGTGTGTGCCCAGGTGGTGACTATTCCTACTGCTGTCTTTGCTGTGTTGATCCTGCCTTGTTGCAAGGATTTGGGTTGCAGTGTCTTTAAAGTCTGTTACGATCATTCCAAGCTGCTTGATCTGTGGAAATAGTGTTTGGAAAGAAGTCGGTAGAAGACTCTTAGCTACCTACAGGCCATCTTCCATTTATTATGCACACAAAGCATCATGGTTTAAATACAGATGCAATTGCTAGTGATTTATGTAATATCGATACTCCGGGTGCTTGTATGTTACTTCCATTGGGCTTCTGATCAACTGGTTTCTAAACTGGCCTGTATATACCAGTGCTGAAATCTTAGCAAACAGTTGACAGGATTAGGTTTACCTCTAAGACATTCTGTAGGAAAATAAATAATAGTGATGCTAGAAAGTAGTTTTCATTAAATCTTGTAGAAGTAAATGCTTGCAATTCCCTTTTGCGAGAGGGCAAGTAGGTCTTTACTGAAGCTAAGTTACAGCAGTTCAGTGCTATGTGCTTCTCTGTGAAGTATTCCTGTAATGATTACTTGTCCTGTGCTAGATGTGCTTTCTGACATCATGGGATGAGGTTTTTACCTTTGAAAAACCAGGAATGGAACATTCAAGCTGTTTAAAAGGTGTCTGCTTCCCGAGAAATAGACAGGTTAGAGCAAAACACTACCAGGAGATCTGCTGCTGACCTGCCTTGTCGGTTTAGGTGTGCTGAGCTTTGAGTTACTCCAGTATTAGTGATGGCCCAGTTGAAGTCAGTGTCTGTGTAGTTCAGAGCACTCTCTGTGCATCCAGTGCCTAAAGGGGGCCTACAGGAAAGGTGGGGAGGGACTCTTTATTAGGGAGTGTAATGATAGGACAACAAGTAGCGATTTCAAACTGAAGGAGGGTAGATTTAGATTGGATGTTAGGAAGAAATTCTTTACTTTGAGGGTGGTGAGTCACTGGAACAGGTTGCCCAGAGAAGCTGTGGGTGCCCCATCCCTGGAAGTGTTCAAGACCAGGCTGGATGGAGCTTTGAGCAGCCTGGTCTAGTGGGAGGTGTCCCTGCCCGTGGCAGGGGGTTGGAACTAGATGATCTTGAAGATCCCTTCCAACCCAAACCATTCCATGATTCTATGATTATACAGCCTTTCTCTCATGAAGTTTACATTTCTAGTAGTCTTGGACAGGATCCACAAAAAGAGAATAGCCCTTGAACATGGAGCTGCCTAAAAGGACCCTCAAGCTGCAGTGGATGAGGTGCCTATTTCCTATGGAGAAAGCTGGGTACCTCAGCATGGTCTATGGAGCAAAAGCGCACTGAGCTGAGAGGTACTGGTGATCTGAAATGGTGTTTCAGATGTCAACAGACATGCAGAAAGGAAAACGCTGAATACAGGTGAGTTTCAGACCCTCTGTGTCATTGGAGCTTTGACTGGGGGATCCTGGGAGTAGGAGAGTGAAGTGTGCAGTAGGGAAAACTTCAGTAGTCTCTCTGTCAAAAGAACAGATCACAGTTCTTTATTTTCACCAGCGAGACAGCCAGGAAAAAATACTTGGAGGGGGACGTGGTGATGAGTACTTGTGTAACAGCCAGGTGGCTGCAGTACTTCTCTAGGCTGCTGAGACGGACAGGTTTCAGACAAGATCTTCCCAGGAGGATGCCCTGAGCCATGTGCTGATTTGATTAGAGGAGCATTCACTCCAGCTGCTAATGAAGGTGACTTAACTCAGGATTTTTTGGTGCCAGAGAGAAGGTGGAAGAGGGATGGACCCATTCAGGACGGGAAGACATGCACTGCACTTGCAGGTGCCAACACTAGTAGTCCTAGATGTGAAAAAACAGCCAGCCCTTGGAAGGAGACCTGTAGCTCCAGTGTTAATGGTCCTTGGTCACCAGGGCAGGGTTGAGCCCCCTTTCTCTGATACTGACTGTTGAATTAATTGCGCCATGAAACAGCTTCAGCGGGAGAGGTGGAAATGCCAGCAGCCTGATAGCCAGGCTCATCCTATGCTAAGCTCCAGGTGATGCAGACTTAAACCTGGATCTCCTGTTCCTTAGAAGAGCACTGTGATTCAGACGCTAGTCAATTGTGACGATCCTGTGTTTTATGCGGATGCCCATGTTGTACAAGAACCTTGGGGAGTACTTCACTGGATGAAGGCAGACGATGAGAAAGAGCTGCATATTTTCTGGTTTCTGGTTGGACTTACAGGTAGGTAACACGGTGAGCTGCTCAACCTTGTCAAAATGCAGCAGTTCTGGATGTATAGCGGAGGTACTGGGTCAGACCAAGGGTGGTGCAGCCTGACACCTTAGTTTTGGTATTGGCCAGTTGCTAATGCAGCCCATTTTCTTCTGAAGCCCCAGCCAGTCTGCTATTTTACAGCATAGAGTTCAAAGTGATGTTACCTTCAAGGTCTGGATCAAGCTGCATCCCCGTGGTGATGAGGCTACTCCTGCCCTTGTGTCCATTAAATGGACAATATTAATATTGTTTACATAACTCCGTCAATTTTTAGAGTTGGGAGATTGTAGGACAACTGGTGCTTTGCCATCTTATATTCACTGAAGAGTGCTGGAGTAAGATAGCAGTGCTGTTGTATTTATTTGAACCATGATTAACGGGCAGATAATTTAAATACTTTTAAATCGGGCAGCATTTAAATACTTTAACAAATCATGCAGAACCATGTTTTCCACTGTTCCCGGATAAAACATGGTGAGGTTCCTTAAAGATGCGCTTTGAGCAGTTAAGAAGGAGCTCTTGGCTGGAGACCTGCATAAAGAACAGGGGGATCAAGCTGAAGTGAGTAAGTAATGAAAAAAACCTGTCAGCTTTCCAAGTTGCTCTGCTTGTCTCTGGAAATAATACGTGTGGGCAACTCTCACTTTTTCTTGACCCCGTCACTTTGAAAGTGTCTGCTGTTCAATCCGGTGATGTTCAGACAAGATTAAACACCAGCTAATAGGAAGGAATTTCCCAATGTTACATTCACAGTTTCTCACCGCTCTTTGGCTGCAGGAGTAATTGATGCTTAAAAAGTGGAATAAACTTGAAGTACAATGGACTGTAACTGTGAGTTGGGGTATTTCCAGCTCAGTGTTCTGCAGCAGTCTTCTTGTGGGGAAGAAAATACTTTGGTTGTTATGTGGAATATTTTTTGTGTTGGGAATTATAAGTAGATCGCTGCTTGTTACTGAACTGTGAAAACGGGTGTGGAGAGAGCAGAATTTTGCCTATTTCCACCAGCAGCCCATAGGATGTAAGTCCTCCTTCATCCCTTCACCTTACCCATTTTGTGTTGTCTAGTTCAGAAATGCCTATTTTTGCTGGAGGCTCTTTTTGAGGCTCTTATGAGTCATCAAGATAAAGATGACAAATCATCCGCAAGTAGCATTTTAGGGACCTCGGTTAGACAACCCCCTGTGGCCAGGAGGACCTATAACTCTCTTGAGCAGCTGTCAGGATTGATTCAAGCTTTTCCAAGTCTGGAGCCACCACTTGGGACTTATTTCCCAACCAGAAAACATTCCCTTCCTAGGTGTAATGAGCTTTTAATATGAACCGTAATCACCTGGTAATACAGCATGGGCCTTTAATTGGCATCAGTGATACATCTGCTTTTCTGGTTGAAGCATTTTGATAGGAATTGCTAGAGCACAATCTGAAGTTGTGTCCTTACAGGACACAATATTTCCCATGGAGTATGGACCTCCATCTCCGTATTCCTGCTAACCAAAATGGGGGTAAGAGAGAAGAGAAAACGTCTTCTTGTCTGGCGCTCATCTTCCAGACACCCCCATTTTGTACTTATTCTGCAAAGAGTACTAAAAAAATAGCTGAAAATGTGTGATAAAATTATCTACCTGGATCGATTAATAGATAGACCACTATACATACTTGGGAAAGATACTTAATTTGACCAAACAACCTCAAAAAAGTCCCAAACTGTAGAAACATTTATCTTTATGAAAGCTGCAATATTCAGAATAAGAATGAACTTGGAAGGTTTTACCTCAGTGATAAATGAGGCAGTATCTCCCTTTTTCATCTAATTACTCTTGTGCTTTCTTTTTAAACAGTATCTCGAGCCCAGTCCTTGAGATCTGGACTAGAATACTCTCTGAACACAGATTTTTATGTTCCCTTTAGTTACACGTGGTGGACAACCTTGTATTTGTGGCCACAAGCTTTCCCCACTCCTCATAATGCCAGTTCCACAGATCTAGAAGTGTTGCACGCTGGCTTAAACCCAAAGAATTATATTGCGTGTTTAGTGAATTTTGATGCTTTCTGTAGATCTTTGTTCCCTGAATTTTTCTGAGTGTCTTCAGCCAAACCTACTTTTCCTTCACAGCCAAGGGTGCTCAACTTACTGCTTTCTTTCAAAGAGATAGAAAATCTGTCTATTTTCTATTAGAAAATAGAACTTCCTCCCAGGAGTCAGGTATTAAAGAGAAATACCAGTTGGTCATGAGACTCAGGACAAAACCTCAAAATTTGCGAATAGCAAGGCATGTGACTGAATTGGACTGTTTGTGACAGGGAAAAGAGAGAAGAATAGTCTTTATTGTTGGATATCCTCTGCTCCTTTCCATTACCAAGAGGTAGGGTGGGGATGATCAGCAGTGAACACCATGTGGGATTTTATAGCAGCTTTTTAGTCAGCACCTAATAAAATGCTGTAGAAGCCTCTTCTTACACAGGGTGTTAGCTAAGAAGCGATGTCATATTTGAAAATGAAGCACTTGGGCAGTGGGTGTGTGTGGAGGAGAGAGTGGGATCATGCTGTAAAAAGTGCTCACATTTTTAGCCAGACAGCGCTTCTGCAGCAAATAAAATCTCTCTCTCCAACAGATGGAGGAGAGGTGAGTGGGAGGGAAGTTTGGAAGCGCACTTTGTCACTTCGGTTCGCTCGCTGCTTCGGCTGCAAGGGAGGGTGCACGAAATAGCAGCCGATAAAAGGGTGGATGCAAAAGTGCGGCAGCATCAAGGAAGTAGAGGCAGCTCTCCATAATTATGGAGCAGCTTCCATCTGGGCCTGTCAAAATGCTTTACAAACATTAGGCGGCTGAGCTTGATGATATACCGGTGGATATATATCAATCATTCCTATTAAGAGATGGAAAAATTTGGGAATAGACAGTATGTGACAAGCTTTAGGTGCACAAGAATGTTGGTTTGTAGGGCTGGACCTCGTGCTACTAGCATCTTCTGCTCCCAGTCCCTAGACGTGGTGGTCAGACTCAGACTAGCTTCCTGGCATTGACACAGACAGTTCTGTGCGTGCCTGACCCAGCCTTCCCCTCTGGAATACACTGTCAATTAGTTTCCTTAATCAGGCTTAATTTGCCTGTCGCTTTCATTAGAACTGATGACTTTAAAGCTCTCCTGGAAAATGAATTTTCTCATCTGAGAATGGCAGGGAGAGAATCACCAAGTGAGAGTATGTGTACTGTTTCCGCACACAAAATCCTAGGTTTTTCCCCTTCAACAGCTGTTTTAAGTGGGGAAAAAAGCATCTCTGACAATTCATTGCAATATAAATTAGTAAGCAGTGTTCAAGGCCAGGCTGGATGGGGCTTTGAGCAGCCTGGTCTAGTGGGAGGTGTCCCTGCCCAGGGCAGGGGGGTTGGAACTAGGTGATCTTTAACGTCCATTCCAACCCAAACCGTTCTATGATTCTGAGATTTCCTCAAAAAAGGACTGCTGTTTTGAAGCAAGTTCAAAATCATGGTTATATGAAGATACGTATTTGGGTGAAATGTTTAAATGTGAACTGGGAGAGATCTGTTAGTTCTGCTGTCCATGCACTGGAAGTAACTATGTGAGTATACTTGCACCCAGCATAAACACTTCCAGACACATTTTAATCTTGTTTATACTTGTGGGAAAATGGAGTAAATTGGTAAAAGTCAGATGAATTTTAGCAGTATAAAAGGAAAACAAGCAAAACCAGAATCACATTCTTCAAGTCTTAGTGCAGGGCAGTCAGGTCTCAATATACAAGCTGAGATGGACCTTCTGAACCACTCTGACCTGTTCATCTAGTCAGAAATCAAAAAAAAAAAAGGGATTGGCAGTTCTACTGAATGTCAGTAGTATTGAACCCCTGGTGAGGGCTACAGGGCAATAAGCCACCTGCTTCCTTTCTCAGGTTCTAGAAAGTGTTTATTCCTGTGTCTAGGAGAGCGTCTCTCTGTGCATATGAGGATTTCTTAAGTTAAGCTTCTGAAGAGTTGGGCTTCTTGGCTGTTTTCCTTGAGGTGCTTCTGTCACACAAGGGCCTGATGATCTGGCTGCTTGATTAAGTATCCAAAACATGGATTCAGCTCCTGGGTTTATGCTTTTTAATGTGATATCTCCGACCAATCAGTCCTGTTTATTCCTGCCTTGCTAAACTGGAGTAGCAAAATACATCCTGCAAATGCCTGACGTTCATCATCTTACTATTTTTATATTTGCAAACAATTTTTGTCTTCACTGCTGACTCATAAAGCAAGGTATTTCACTGAAGCTGAAAGGGAAATGACCCTGCATCTTTTACATCTTATTTGTCATCTCATTTTTTGTCCCTCTTAGTGGATCTCTGTCCTACTTTCTGTCACACATATTAGTCTTGGCTGATTGAAATGAAGAGATAAAGAGCCTTGAGCAAAAGCAGTTTTATAAACAAAAGTAGAGAATCCTTTTGCTTCATTTATAAGAAAAATTTCTTAAGCAGAATGAAAGACCATTAACTGACCCATTTCCAGACTGATTTAGGATTAGATTAACAAAAAATCTAAAATGTAAGTTTGAGGGTTTATTTTTCTGCCTTGGTGTGAAAAGAGAGAATAAAACAATGGTGGCTTCAAAAAAGACAAGAAATTTGGCCCATTATCATGCATATTTTCTACTAAAATATGCTTACAGCTTATGACCTGAATAATGCCATGAAAATGTATATTGCAGATGAGATTTATTTGTTAAATTCTTGTAAATTACACCTGGAAAGAAGTCTGTATTTGTTGCCAGGCACAAAAGTCCAGTCAATGAAAGGGGTGAAATCACCTCTAGTGATTTTGTGTGTAGAATTTGATGAAGTAATAAATTACATGTAGATGCTCTTACATTTTGATGCATGAAAAAATAAACTCAGTGCAAGGACCATTAGAACTTGACAAGTTGATTGGGAGATGAAATCCAGATAAAGAAAATTAACAATCTAATGGCAAAACCTAGTAGAGGAGGAGTTAACCTCCCCTGCTTCTAGATGTCTTGGGAGGACAGATGGCCAGGAATAATTCCTTATTTAGGTAGTTTTAACTTCAAATATAATTCAATAAATGTTTTGTTATTATTCATAGTGTTCCATATAATTATGCTTAACTGATTATAGCATATCAAGTTTTTGCCTTTTATATGTAATTGAAATTTCCATCCAAATTAGCTTAATTCAAATAATGAATAAGAAGGAATTCCCTTAGAACAGGAGCATTATCTGCCTTTGTCTAATAGAATACAGTCTAAAAATTGTTACCTAATTGTACATTCTTCTAGTTACCAAAGAAAAAAGTACCAGATTTAATAAAAGCACCTCACTTCCTTGCAAAACAGCATGTCTTAATAACTGCTAAAAGTGAGAATCAATCTTCAGAAAAATAACTAAGTATAACAAATGTGAGATAAGAATAAAGCCACATTTTGAATCAGGATGTGTTCCTTGCTGAACTAAATAATGTTAAAATTAGCTTTTTCAGCCTCACCCATATGTTACCTTTCTATTTGAGCACTTGTAGACTTCGTGTGTGTCTGATGATAGCTCCGTTTTTTAACATTTTTTGTTGTTGTTTTCTTTCTGGTATCGGCTGAGTAACGAACAATTAATAGATGACCTGAAATGATGTTGTGACCTCAAACATGCATCTTTGTCTCCCTCTTTTATCTTTAGTGAAAGCACACTAAAGCCAATGCGTCCCGTGAATGTGTTAGGCACTCAAATGCTAGGTGCTTGGTTCCACAACAAAATCCAAAATCCTCTGTTCAGAAATATATGCAGTTCACGTAGATGGTAAGACTCTTCAGGATGGAATCCAGTGCAGCCATTACACTGATTTGTGAGATTAGCTAAAACATATAGCTGCCTCAAGTGAGGCATGTGGAAATAATGAGGAGAAGGATGAACCTCTGCCTGAGGTCCCCTGGTGCCTACATGGGATCCATCTCTCTAAAGTGTCTCCTGAAGCCCCATCCTGAAGACAACACTGAAATGGTGGGAGCATTTGGACACAACAGGGGAGCACAGTCAGCCTCTTCCTCACCCAGGATATTCAGACCAACATCTTCCACCTCCAGACAATGACACAAAGCCAAGCTGGAGGCAAGGCGCTCTCTTGGACCTGTCCCTTTCATGCCAACAGTCATCACGAGACTTACTGGGTGAGAAAGGGAGGGGGTACAGGGACAAAGACCTTGCAGCCTGGCACTGGGATCGCACAGTTATGAAGCCTACACACCTCTTAATGTCTCTGCATTTTCTAGTAAACAGCTTCTGGATAAAATTAAGGTGCTGACAGCATTTAGATGTGGCTAAGGGGAAGGTGAGATGCTCAAGAATGTGATTTTGGTTTGGTGAACTTCAGTCTCACTTCTGTCACTTTTAGTTCTTTCTTAAGTCTAGCTCTTGGTCATTCCTCTGAGAGTTTAGGAGTAAAAGAACTGTCACTGCTTTGTTTCTCAGTGCATGGAGACTAATTGTTTCCCTTTGGATTTAAGCCATCTCATTTAAAAAAATATGCAGTGAATAAACAAAGCTCTAAGTCATGTGCAATCATCCTCAACCTACTGGAGTTATTAACAGCACCCACACATTGACTTCATAGCGGAGGGATTCAGCTTTCCTCTAAAACCTCACCTCAAAAAGTAGCCATAAAACAACCTAGACTCTATTCTGAAAGAATTCTTACTGAAAAGTTTCAGTATTTACCACTGTGACTCCTCTAAAGTGTCCTCCATTGGACCACTCACTGAACACTCCAAACTGATAAACTGATAATCTTGCTTCCAGATTTTTTCTATGCCCTTGCAATATAGTTGCATGTATTATTGTAACACAGAAATTTGATTAAAACATTTCTTTTTTAAAATGTCTAAAATAAATGAATTCCTGCCTTAAAAAAAAAATGCAAGTTTAAAACATAAAGCAAGATTTTTTTTCGCATGGTGCTGCTCTTTGCCTTATCAACTTGCTGGAGAGGCACTTTTTATTACAGTCTTGATTTGCAAGTGGAGTTCACACTCACCACAGGGCTTAAAGCACTGAGTAGAGTGAAATAATGAGTGCAGCCTCCTTAAATTTACCAGTGGAAAGGGCAGGGGAACAGCTAGCCTGCATTCTTTTCAGAGCACAATGTTAAAGACAGTTCTGCACAGACTGAATTAATTTCCTCAGCTCTGATTCTTGGGAATTTGCCACGCATTGTACAGTATTGATGTTGACCAATGCACGCACTGGTACATGTATGACCTACATAGTTAATACATTCATATTTAAAAATGTCTGAAACTCCAGATAGTCTCAATCAATTAATTAAAGTAGGTAGAATTTATACATGGAATGCCAATTTTCTCTTTAAGGAGTGTAGTCTTTAGGTTTGTCCCTAAAATGGGCAAAGTTATCCATAAAAGCATCTCATTTGGTTGGTTCCAGCAAACAGACTAAGAGTTTTTATATATTTAGTCAAGGCTGACTTGCTCTTTTATTCATCTTTGATGGCAAAACCAGATATTTCTAATTACTCCCTGATACAAATATGATGTTTTGAATCACATCTTCAGTTTCACACAAAGGTCCGAGGTATGCCACTTATCAGCACCAGCTTCACGTAAGGCAAATGCATCCTTGGAATGCTTTTGACAGTCTTATGGTGATCTTCAGCACAGGCCTGGGAGGATAAAGCACTGGCTAAAAAATTCTGATCAGGTTTTCATTGAAACTTCGTTCTTTTCTTTACAAAAGCCATCAGACAGATGCTGTATTTGTATCTTGTTAAGTCAATAAAAGACATCGCTGGTGAGATGCAGCGTTTTTCATTCAGATTAGTTTGCAGATAACTACCCACAGGGCTTTACTGATGATGTGAATAAGTTGCCTGGGTAGCAAAATATCGTCCCCAGGCTCCCAGGCTGTAAGCAAACACTCCGTCGCAGGCCAGTTCCTAACAAGTGTAGAGGGATTAGAAAACATTTGCTTGCTTTGAACTGTTTTGCTCCTGCTTCTTTATTTGAGAGAGATTTAGGGATCATTTAAGTGAGGGAAAAGTGGTGTTTGCAGGGGACTTTTTGGAAGTTAACTTAAATTTTTGGGTGACATAGCATGTTTTCCAGACAAACTACTGCTTGACTAGATGAAGTGACACAGGCAGCTGGCCCCCACTGCTTGGTGATGTCTTTGCGTGAAGTGAGGTGCCACACGGGGTTTTGTGAGGTGATCTGCAGTGGATTTAAGATAGCTTTGAAAAGACTCTCTGAATTTTCTCAGAGGGAAGGAAATTGCCACCTGCTTTTCTTTTGTCACCTTTTCACCATTGAAATGTCAAGCCTAGTTTTCCTTGGTTTAGACGGAGACTGTAAGGAACGCTGGCGAATGAGAAAAGTATAAATAAAAGGTTGTAGACATCCGTAGCCATAACAATAAATAGCATTGTCTGTAAATTTAATACTTCATCCATGTCTTCTGCCTGAGGAGACTCAAAAAGCATTAATGTCACTATTCCTCTTTATTCAGCACGTACAGAAAAATTTCATGCCTTTCAGCAGGAGCAAAATTCACCTAGTCTTAGGTGTCTTAGTTCAAAGCAGTTTAAAATCCTAGCCTAGCTGTTTAGGAATGATATTTGAGTGGAGGCCTGGTAGAAAAGTATTCTTCATCTCTCTCAGAACAGTTAATTTAACCCTGTAACAGATCATCTCTGCGACAGAGCACTTACACTAACTATTTGAGGTTGAGCCTCCTGTGAAAACAAGACCTTACAAATAGCATTGGATAAAGCACTAGAAAATAAGCTGGGACCTCAAATCTGGGCCAGGGAAGGAGGGACAGAGAACTTACCCAGAATATCTTATGCCAAGTTCTGTTTCAACGAGGTGACTCTGAGATAGGGGCTGCTCTCATCTGACTGAGCTGGGAGGAGGGACACAGGATTGTGCCTACAGTATTTGATGTGTAATCTATGCGGGCAGGAGCAGGGAAAGGAGATTGTTTCCCTCTGCCTCTCAAGGAGCTTATTACTGTGTCGGAAGGACACATGGCAGAGGAAAGGCTATACTAGGCACAGTCCTCTTGAATGGTTTGGGAGGCCCCTCAAGTTTTTCTTCACTTTCTTTCACCACGCCATGAGGCAAAACCAGAAAAAAAATTGGCTTGCTGCCGTGTGGCTGTGTGCTAAAACACCATCTCCATCAAAACGCTAATACAGCACTTAACTCCTGCTCTTGCCTTTTACATTTTTCCCCTTTACTTGGGTATGGGCAGATTGGCAGCTATATAGAAGCACTTTCAGTACTTCGGCTTCCCCTGTGTTCTCTGGGGTTGAGCAAAATTCATTAGGGCCAGTGGAAAACCACACACTTTCTCATAATTTTTCACCCCATCCAGTTACGTGCATCTTTTGCACTCTTATTTTGCAGGGCTAATTCAGGAAAGCAATGAAATTAATGAATAAAGAGCTCAAAAGCTTGTAAATAATGTAGTACTGCGTATTGGCAAAGGAAGCAAAGGAAAGTGCTATTAAAAAAAGGTGGCAAGACTTTTAAAATGCTTCTCCGAGGGGACAGAATTAATGCCATGCCCTCATTTTACTGTGGTGTTCTAAAATTGACAGTGCCTGTCATAACAGGGATGGCCCGTATGTTAAAATCAGTGAGATTTAAGCAAGTTGTTCTGTGAGCAGTGGGACCAAGCAATCCTAATTTCCTATGAATTGTCCTTTGCCTCCAGTCTTTTATTCCCTCCCACATTTCCTTTTCTCCAATTTGAATAATGTCAGCTCTCCACCACGTGCTGTTGATGCAGCAGCTGTCGATGCTTGCCCTGAGAAACAGGGCTAATGTGAAGCTACCCGTGGATGATGACCCAGCTCCGACTGCCAGTTGGTTGTCAGCAGTTGCACATGCAAAGAGCACCTACAACCTGCTTGCTTTGCCCTCGTGAGGGAAAATAATTTGGCTGGTTGTGTGCTAGCCAGCTTTAAGTTTTCACAAAATGTATGCAAGACAGTTATATTTCAAATGTCTACCACTTTGTCAATTTTGGTAGAAATTAGCCCGTGGTTTCAAAATTATTGGGTGAGGAGAAGGAAAGTGCCAAATAAGACAGGTGGAGAAAATCACAGCGTCAAAAGTCTTTTTTCCTTGGGAAGTCAGGCTTGAAACAGGTAATGGCGGTATTGTGTATTTGTCTGCTCCTTCTTCAGCATGTATGGTTGGTATTTTCAAGACACTCAACCAGGAGGGCTGAGCATTTTTTATGGTAAGGCAAATTCTCATGTAACGGGAGCTGAGGCTTCAAAAATCATTGTTACATTGTGAGATTAATTTAAAAAAAAAAATAATTTGCCAGAACAGGTTCTTCTGTTTTAGTTCTCTTGCTGATTTGGTGTCTTGTCCATCAAAATCCAGTATAAATACCTAATTCTATCTGGAGGTCCCAAGAGTTATGTGGTGGCAGCACTTGTCCTATCCAGGGCTCCCAAAAATTATGGGGTGGCACCAGTTGTCCTAAGCATGCAGAAAAGGAACAGCTGGTGACTGTTTTTACACACCATCTTCCTCTAAATGTTAGAGGGTGCTTTGCAATGTAATATTATTTACACTTCAGTAATACTGAGAGGTCCTAGCTAAAAGTGGAGCCTGAAGGTACTATTTTTTGTATCTGCATGCTCTAGGAGATAATCCTGTCCCCAGTTCCCCTGTATGCCTTTCCCCCAAAATATCACAGCTCATTAGGCAAAGAGTGGAAGAGGAGACAGGCACCACAAAACGAGGTGACTTGCGCCTGGCTCCAGAGCAGATCAGTGTCTAAGCTGAGAATAGACCTTAGTCTCCGGCCTCTCCATTAGAATCTCTTCCCTGGACTCTCCCGCTGCATTGCAAGGTCCCAAATAAAACGTTGCATTTTTAATATGGTGTTATGAAACTCAAAGTTTTAAGGAAACATCATAAATACTTAATAAATATATACAACTGTGCAAACCACTTGAAATACACTGTGTCTTGGGATAGGGCTGAGCAATATTCATTCATTTGTACGCAAGGTTGTCAAAAACTTTGTTGAGACAAGGCAAAAAAGGGGGGAGAAAAAAGTAATTTATTTCAAGGATCCTGCTTCATCACAGGATTTTCAGACACTCATGAGTTGTCATGCTGCTGTGACCTCACCTGAGAACTCCCCTGAGAATTATATTCTCATTAAAGACATTTGTGTTTACATTGTCTTTAGCATAAATGCGTGAACACTCCATGCATTTACCATGCACAGGCTTGTCTTGGCTCTTGGCTTTGTCAAACATCTTTTTTTTCCCCGCCACATTATTTTCTTTAATATATTTTCCTCTCCTGTAGGACGTTTCTTTCTTTTGTTACTGACTTGGATCACAAATGGTCTTTATTTCCCTATTCTTCTGAACTAAATAGCTAAATGCAGGTTCCTGTGGATATGAAAGGGGTTATGAGTCATACAAACAAAAATATGTTAACTTCTCCTTGTGTGGGTTGTAATCCATTAGAAACATTCTTATTCCATGTGGTTCAACCTTGTCCTTTTTTCCTATTATAACTGACAAACCACGATTAATTAAAGTGTAATTGTGGACCCAAGTCATCAGACTGTTAGATCCGTTTGTCACAATGCATTTGCATAATTCCACGTGCAAAGGTACACTACTTTACATCATTGCCTCTCAGTATTGCTGTACTATGATGATAATGGATTGAATAACTGGGATTGCAAGGCAATCTTTTGGGGGTTAGAGTAGTACAAGTGAAAATAAGTTACACGCTCTGAATTCTGCTCCCCACTGGGTACAAAGCAACAGATTACCTCCTCTTGCAGGGGCTTTACATTTCCATATAGAGGTCTGGCTCTTTTCAGCTCTCACGAAGATACTGGTCCCACAGCCTCTCTTCCCAGATGGTTTGACCTGTGTAATGCGATTGCCGAGGAGTCCCACTGAGGTCTGTGTCCATGAGACCACCGCCTGTGTAGGCTTACCCCATGAATTCTCCTTGGGGCGGGGTGGCGAAATGCTGAATCCCTGTGTGCCCGAGTTCCCTCCATGTCATGCGTGCTTCTTATGGAGAGACTGAGAAGGCCACCAGGAACTCCGCCGTGGTCAGCCCTGCAAAAGCATGGTGAAGCGACAAGTTCTGTCCCGGGTAAGAAAGGGAAAAGTGATATGGTGAGCAAGCAGAAAGCAACAGTGATAGTGCCTTGCTGTCTGAATTTTAACTGCAGTGGAATGTATTCAAGAATGAGGAGGAAAATACAGATTCCGTATCCATCTTTCCTCAGAATCATAAGCTGTATTACTTAGACTGGACTTTGTGCAAGAGGCAGTTTTCAAGTTTTCTTACTGAAGGCACAGAAGATGGGATGTTTCTTTCAATGATGCAAAAACCTACATTTTGTAGCATTTGTGAGATTTCTCAGATCAAATCTGCAGTTTTCAAATTCTTGCTTTTACCACCAACTGTAAGCCAGGGCATTGCATATGTCACAAGTCCTTACTTCAAAAGATAAGCTTCAATTTAAGTGAGAATTAATTTGAGAAAGATCTGCAGACATATTACACAGAAGACTGACTGCAGTATCTCAGCAAGCTTTGTATGTATGAACACAACAGGCTGTGGCCACATTGCACAGAGACTGGGCAATTTGAGTCCAGTCCATCTACTCCTGGAAACAGAAATACTTTCTCTGTTACAGCCTTTTCATTCAATATGGAAGTGAGGAATTGAATGTACTCATCGAGCCCAGCTGCTGAACACGGGGAGAGAAACATACATTGCCCATCAAGTTACCTGAAGAAGTGCCCAGAAAATCAGTGATGCCAATGATCAGAAGCAGCTGCTTTCTTCTGGTGGCGAGCAGAAGTCAGACATATTCATCAATACTGACCTGTGCTAAATTAAATGACCTTGAAGTAAAAGACGGTGTCAGACTGGCACTGTTATTTCTGGTTTACCCATCCAGCTGTTTATCCCATCCATCTTTATTTTTCTGGTAGTATTCCATTTCTACATTAAGAATATAGACATTACTAGGAAGTAGAACCTGGCTGCTTCCAAATACAATGAACTGTGTCATTTGAAATGTATCTGTACAAACACTGTCTCACGCTGTTTGCAGCTAAATTCTCTGTTGCCTGAGCTGTTAGTGGCAACGAAAATTGTGTCTCCCATAAGCTAAGGCTCCTCTTCACTTTACATGAGGGCATGAAATAAGCTGATACGTAGCAAGTAGAGGCATTCACAGCAGGGAAAATGTTCAAAAGTTCTAAGCAAGGAAGGGAGCGTATTTTTAAAGCTGTGCTGTCAAACAGGGAATTTGGCTTCTTAAAAATCCACAACGAGCTTATCTGTGTACGTAGGTGTCTAAGTACCTAGTGTACTTTCAAGAAATGTATCCAGCATCAAATATTGTAATAATAATGGTAAATATTGAGGCTCAAAAAGGCAGGCAGTTTGGGTTCTGTTTCTATTTATGTGACTTGCTATGTGACCCTCATTGAGTCTCTTTGTGCCTCCATCTTTTCACTTCTAATATTCATTTAAAGTAATGAAATAAAGTTTATGCACCTTAACTGTTTTTCTCCAGCTCTAGGTTTTGATCAGGTCACCCATTAATGAAGATCCTACGTGCCTTACATCACTGCGTGAGATTTCACTGAATGTTGATGAGCTTTGAGACACTTGAATGAAAGGCACTATTAGTATATGTCTCCCTTGAGAAGTGTCTTCGTGGTGAACATGCCTTTCTGTGAGTCCTCCAAGAAGGCAAGAGTCATATTCCTGCATGTATTAGTTTAGCACAGGTAAAGCACAAATGCGGAATGTCAGGGGATGTCCTGACAGGTGGCGGTCACAATTGCTACTCATTTGATACCAATGAGTCTCTCTTAAAGTAATACACTAACAGTTTCTAAAACAAGTCATTGAGAATTATCCCACATCATCAAAGCGTTGCCATTTATAATACACCTATTATCAATGCCCTTTTCCACTGCAGCTTCTAATTATCTGAATTTGACACTGATTAAGTATATTCATGACTTAGAAACTGAAATAAGGCAGTATGTTAGAGGAAGATAACACAACTTACTTTAGTGAAACTACAGTGCTTTCTTTTTTTTTTTTT
>VXBO01004758.1:129669-170011 GCA_013400135.1 Rhinoptilus africanus
CCATCCCCATCTTCCCTCCGCTTTGCATCGCAGTGGAAACTAATGAAGATATGGGGCTCCAAGCAACCTTCTCTAGTGGGAGGTGTCCCTGCCCAGGGCAGGGGGGTTGGAACTAGATGATCCTTAAGGTCCCTTCCGACTCTAACGATTCCATGAAGTCGGGTTCACCGCACGGGCTTTGGGAAGCGGAGCAAGAGGAGAGCGAGTCTGTGCTGCTTCCCGCAGGGATGCTGGGGATGAGGCTGCCTGGCCTCCCTTTTCCCGGGTTGAGGGACCACCTCGGGGACCGTGCGAGGTACAGGAGCGAGCTTTGGAGTCCCGGTGTGAAGTCGGTGTTGACTCTTCCGAAAGGCAGGCACAGTGTCGCCTGCAAAAACCAAAGATGAGAAGTAACCTGCACTCTTGATGGCCGCTGTGAGCGTGGTTCACTTTGGAACGCGTGCTCGTGGGATGCTCGGAGAGCACCGATGCTCTGCCAAAAAGTATATAGCATGCGATGTGAAGATTTTAAGCTCTTGCACAACTGTGTGTTAAAAGACACTTAAGGATGGGGAATTTTCCTTCTGCTGGGGAATTGCTATGGCTGGAGCTACGCGGGTTCCAGGCATGGGCTCAAAAGGGTGGGCAGAGCTGTTTTGTCCGTTAAGGATGCCGAAACTTTCCGGGGAAGAATGCCACTTGTGCTCTTGTTATCCCCGACTTCTGTAGTTATATTGGTTATGTTTACTCCTATTTAATAACAGGACAGATATTTATATGAAAACTGTTCTGTAACTTTTCACTGCACAGTGTTATTTTCTGGCTTCCTCAGGGGACATCTAGTGCGCAGCATCAGCAGGACTGGACGGGCCACTGGTTTGAGCTAAAGGAGCAGTTTTCAGGTTGTGAGACACTGTGTCCGGAAACAACCCCATAAACCAAAACTTTTGTGACACTGTGTACTGAAATGTTTCCTTTTTCAAATAAACAAACAAACAAACCCCTCGCAACAAATATATTCTGTCTTCTTCCTCCAAGCATTTAGACTGCAAACGAGATTGTGTGAGGGGATAATCTAAGAGTTTATCACCAAACCTGGCAGTTCATCATGTATGCTTTTGTTGCTAGCTTTATATAGAACTGAAAAATTTACATATATGCATGTTTGCACGCCAGTTTGCCTTCCCACCTCCTTGTCTCCTTTTTCTTTCATACCCCTTTTTCCTTTTCATGCTTCTTGTGTTTTTCATATAGTCTATATGCAGTTTTGACTCTTTGAAATATTAAGAACTGGCAGAGTCCCCAAACAGTCAGCAAGTAAAGCCACGCTTACAAAACATATTACAGCTACTTTAAGTACTAGAATTTTGCAGTTATTGTAGCAACTCTGTCATGCTCTTCTCAAAAGGTGGCTACATTTTATATCTCAGGAAGCTGAACTGTGGCTCTCTGGGTAAAACTGATCCTGCAGAATTAGAGTATCTCTCTTGCAGTATAATGAGTGTGGATCTCCTGAAATGGCATGACTCTTTCTATGAAAATTTTTGTAGGATGTTAGGACGCATCAGCTGAGAGCTAGCTTTTGGTAAATCTCCCTTTGTGGTTCATTAACCTGAATTGGTTAATTGGACTTAAAACTGTCAGCAAAGCTAAGGTAACGTGAATTTAATTCAAGATACTGGCAGCTGTTCAAGCTTCTGAATTTGAGCTGTGCTAAAGTTACCTTGTCTTTATTGGTTTTTTTATACTCAAGTTAATTACCTTGGGCACGCTAACCTGAGTTTTGAATGTATCTTTATCTGGTAGTGTCACTATATGCTTTGTATCTGTCTGCGCTGCTGCTTTTTCTAGTCATGATCTGCAGAGCTTCACAATTTTGGCATCTGCGGGACTTTCAGCATGTGGTGACTAAGGGAAGTTGTGTGGGATTCATTTCCCCATTTCTAAGATTACTTAGCTAAGTTTATTTTCTGCAGAAACATCTATAGTTTTGTAGAAATCGGGGAAGCTGGTGGTCCTTCCTGTTAGAAAACAGCTCTAGGGCAAATTGACTTGATTTCTGTTACTGCTTTCCCTCTTTGACTTGATGATTCCTAAACATTTAAAGACATTTGAAATCAGTGTTATATAGATTTTCTTGTAAATAAAATTAGCATCAGAACATTATGGTGACTTTAGGAGCCTCAGATACGATCCAGATCTTACTGAACATAATGCGAATCTTTTAATTAGCTTCAGTGCAACTTGGATCAGAGCGGAAAATGTAGTAGTTGAAAGAGGTGAATGTGACACTTCTTTTCTTAGCAGTATACAAGTTTCCTGGTTTTTCTCGTTTTCAGGGTACAGGCTGTGTCCTTTTTGAGTGTTCACCTGATATTGGAAAAAATGAAAAAAGGAAGGGAACTGCTGCCTCATTTTGTTCTAATATAAATTTGGAGTTTTGGTCATGCAAATTGTTCATCTTACCTAGCAGTAGTTTGCCTTCACTGCAAATGCAAGTCAGGCACGTGTACCATCCTCCCTTTGTTGCCAGTATAGTTGACTCAGTCTAATTATTGTAAGAATTCAAAACAATTATTTATGTCATGAACGCCAGCTCTCACTTAAATCAGTATTGCTAGCCTGTGCAGATACTCCAATTTTTTAGTTTTCTTGTCACTCCACATAATGTAGTTAGTGGAAATGCTGAGAAATGTCTGGTGCTGTGAAAATCCTGATCTTTCTGCTTGTCATCATGCTTTTAAGTCTAATTAGCACTGGTTTAGTTTTCCCTGAGAAACCGATTTTCTTTTATAAGTTTTGCAAAACAAGTTATTTTGCAATGTTTACTTGAATATATGAGTCTCTTCTGAAAAAGTGGTCCTGTGATAATGGAGTTGGGAATTCTACTTTTATATGCGAGTTAACCTCTCTTAAATATGCTAAATTTCCAAAGAAAACTTTGGGGTAATTGCCCATTTTGCAAACCAGATGGAGAATTAGATTCTGGCTGGGGCTTTCCTTTAGTTATGCAACAAAGTTATTGGTAATAAAGGATCTGGAAGCCTAATTAAACCCTCGGTGACACCTCTGCAAGCTCTCTTATTTTCACTGGGTTTGTTCAGTTGCAACCGATTAGTCATCAAGTTGAGATTTAGGAAGCAGTGCAAATAAAATCTCCCCCAAGAAGAATCACAATCCTAGTCCTTTGACTTTGAGACAATGTTGGCTAACAGGAGTAAAAAGCAGTGAAAGCTTACTTTGTGATGAAACATGAATAATTAATTTGAAATCTATGGTAGTTCAGGAGTCAAGAGCATCAACATGAAACTCCCTGTACACTGACCCTTGAGAAACACACAGAGGGTTTTGCCAGATGGATCCTGGCAAATATCGCAGTTGTGTAAGATGTTTTTGTTTTCCTCTGTCAGTTCTGTCCCTCTCCTGAAAGATTCGTGATGGAAGGTCCTGGACTCCAAAGCTTGCTTCCCTGGTTACTGGTACAGACCCTAAAGCTGTCAAAGTGCAAAAAGCAGCCATGGCTGTTCCCAATGAAATACGCAGCCTGTCATCTTTGAAAGAAATGAAATAAATGAGCAGTTTCATAATATTCTTTTTTTGGTTTTATGCAGGGTAACAACTTAAACTGAGCCTCACACCTCCAAAGGCACTGATTCATTTCACGTGCAGTCTTACATTTCACTTAGTCTTTACAGATTATGCATTTGTATACTTCTTTAAAGGGCTTTCTTTATGCTTGCTTTTTAATTTGCTACCCTTAAAATGTCAGAAAGAAGATAATGAAAGTGGGGTTCTGCTCTTAAAAAAAAAAAAAAAGTTAAAAATGATGGCACTTGTGACTCATTACCAGACTACATGAAATTTTTACCTTCATCTGCTGCTCTGGGGGTGATTCAGCTCAGTTTAACACTAACACATGGCAATAGCCATCTGTGTTTGCTGTAAATATTTTAATTTTTAATTACAAATGGCTTGATTTAGAAAATCTTAAGCTGTACAGTGGGGTGGCTGTGGGTCTGCAGGGGAAGGAGGTGAGCGCCTGTGAAGGTAATTTTTGCCTAGCCACTGTTGCCAGGTCGGAAAAGGGAGAGTAACACTGCCCTGCAGCAGTCTGGCCCCTGCTGCTCTATCCTGGGGGAAGCTGGGCAGGAGAGGGCTAGGGCAGGCTGCACAGGGGCTCTGAATATTTATCGATGGAGAGGTGGGGAGGAAATTTAAAAAAAAAAAAAAAGGCAAGGAAAACCCTGAGTTTATGTTTTTTGAGGAGAAAGAAGGAAGGGTGGCTGCTAAATGTCATTTATCCCTCGTGGTTCTCATACAGTAAATACGGTCACATGTTGATGCGTGCTGAGCCTCCTACATGCATTTCTCTGCAGGATGGCACCCACACTGGGGCTGGGGGAGACACAGAGGCACCATCCATCCCCAGAATGGAAAAATCCAGAGCTCATCTATCCATTGAGAGGGATCCCTCAGGCTTCCTTCCTCAGCTGAAGTCCAGCCAGCTACAAGGTTTTCCACCCAGGCTGTCCCTCCAGACAGTCCTTCCCATCTTAGGAATGCCTTTGCTACAACATCTGCCTGCCTTTTAGCTGCTCTGGTACTCTTTGTCCTCTAGGATCTCCCATAAACTCAGAGGTCTATGTCCCAAAACTGGCAGTGAAAAGGGAGTGAGAGAAATGGGTAGAGAGAAGGAATGGAAAGAAGGAACCTCTTTTTTCTTTCTAGAGTGAAAAACTGGGGAAGAATGAGAGTGGGAGTTTATGGGACTGAAAGATTTGGAGATCTCTGGTTTCCAGTTCGCATGACGCAATGGATGTTTATTTTATTCTTAAAATAAAAAGGTTTTACTCTTAAAATAAAAGCAGATATGTTGAAGGTATGGTGTATGATGCAAAATTTGGAAGTCTTCTTGCCTGCCTTTATGAGGGAGGGGTACAAAGGTGAGCATCTCCCATATTCTTACACTCTAGGAGTAGCCTCTAAGAACATTTTCTTTCCTCGCAACTGACACTTTGTCACTCACTTAATGGGACCAGACATATTTGGCCGGGAGAAACTTTAGTTCTGTTGGTGACATGTGGGACAGAAGGAACCCAACTTGACACACAGCTGAGTTTGCAGGGCTGACAGTTAAAGGAAAAATAATATTGCATACAAATTTAAGCATGCTTGATGTGAAATATGATGAACTTGGAATCCCGTCATCCTAATTTTATAAGACTTTCTAGGGCTAAAACTGTATATTTATGAGATACAGGTATTATTCTGTTGTTTTTATTTTTTTTTTTTGGTAGATGAGCTCAAATTAGTTTTTCTTTGGTGGACTTCGAATACTGCCTGAGCTGCTGAGTGATTTTAGTTTTGTACAAATTGGGTTAGACTGGGTCAGTGATTGATCTCCATTACACTAGTGCAAATTGGACATGGATGTGCTGGCATGAGTATGACTGGAGATGCCCATTAGGGTAGCAGAAATTAAACTGATTCATTTTTTTTTTTTCATAGTGACAGTATTAAAACTATTTTTGAAAGATTCTAGCTGATAAACGGTATTTGTAATATCGAACATGGTTTTGTTTTCCTTCTGCACCAGTAGCAGATAAGAATTTGTGCAAATACCAGGATGAGTTAATTTTTTTATGTAATTTGGGTAAAATGCACTTTGGTCTTCTGAAAATTCTTAATTGTGCTTATTTTATTTGGTTTAGTTAACCATGGTTATAATGCCATATGATTTACAGTAATATTTTATTGCATGGTATATTTTATAACTGCCTTACCATCAAATGTATTCTGAACATGTACGATTTGTTCAATGTATTTTACAAGGCCAGGTACTTCTAATCTAACATTATTCAGGTTACAAAGTCAAGCCTTTATGACTATTGATTAGTAGTGCTGTCCCCCCAAACCCTGTTCCTGTGCATTAAAATATAAACATTAGTTACACTATCAGATGCTGTGTTTTTTTCCCCAGGGTCTCTGGCTCCATCAGTGTGTATGATGGGCAGAGCTTACCTAATGAGGATCTACTTACTGTTTACCCTGGTTGTTGGTGCCTTTCACTGCATGCATTTTGAACCCTGCTGTTAATACAGGCTTATTAGTTTGTGGGCTTTTCTGTCATGGTTATTGCTACAGCAACAAACATGGATTTAGCATCTCTCTGATACCTGTAAAGAGAGGGCACGAACTGCATTCAGTGGGAGTCAAGGTGCAAAAAATAAAGTTAAAAGTACTTTAATGTGGGGATTTGTGCAACTTGAGATGCTTAGGTCCTGAATTTCAGGATAACTTAGCATTGTCTGTATTGTGTTATGTTACGTTGAGTCTGAAGTACCTCTTCCAGTGTATTATTTTGCAGCTGTGAGCACGGAACAGGTTTGCAGATCAGGTCTCAGGATATTGTTCTGGCCACCCGAATGTAATCCTCTCTGAGAAATCTAGATTAGGTCAATTGCTTTGAAACGCTATGGAATTGGTTGAGAGAAAATCCAGTTTTTCAGGGCTTCACTGCTTTACACAGAGAAACTGTTCTTCGTGTGTTCTTTTACTACACACTTTCCAGCTCTTCTAATTACAGAGGTTAAGGTCTTTATGGACATGAGATTTTTTATGGCACAATCCTGATTCTAATTTATCTGTAAAAGAGGATCCACTGTATCATGGAGCAGACATAGGAAAAACTGTATGCACTTCTAAATTACCTTGTATGCAAGGAAGAAGTGAATTCAAGTCATGCTGACAACTTTAATTTTGTCCCATCTTAATGATGACCTTGGTAATGTTCTCTTAACATAGTCACATGTTCATGCGCATGTAGTTTTTCCTGTTTTTTTTTAAAAAAAAAAAAAGTCAAGGTGAACTAATATGGTGACAACAAAAGCAGGTGGATGTGCTTTATGAAGAACTGCAGAGAAGCAGACTGTGTGAGGACACTTCTGTTGCTGGCTCCCAATCCCATCCCTTTGCCTAAATTCAGCATCCAACCTGACTTTCTGATTTGCTCTTATTATCACCTCCACATTTTACTGCTTCCTTATTACAGTCTCTGTCTGTTTCCAAAGTGTCAGCAAAATTCATCGAAATTGCTATCAGCCAGTATCAAAGTTCATAGGAGTTGCTGTCAGACAATATCTAACTACGGCCCTATTTGCTCCATTCCCTGTACAGAGTCTGTCCCAG
Source organism: Rhinoptilus africanus (assembly GCA_013400135.1). Lineage (NCBI taxonomy): Eukaryota > Metazoa > Chordata > Aves > Charadriiformes > Glareolidae > Rhinoptilus > Rhinoptilus africanus. Next base: position 136,837 of record VXBO01004758.1, read on the forward strand.
TCCTCCTTCTAAATTCTTTCCTTTTATCCTCCCAGTCCAGTTCTTCACTAGGTTTCTTTTTACAGTTTCAGTGTCTAGTCCTGCTATGCACTGGCTAGCTTCTGGACAGCGATATGAGGGGAGCAATGACCCTTCCTCTCCAATTCCCAGCCCTCCTCTTTTCTCCCTGCAACTTCCAGCTTGTGTCTCTCCTTAGCATTCCCCCAATCAACATCCATTTTCAATCCCTTTGCCATACCCTGTTTTATAAGAAACTTCTAATCCTGCCTCTTCGCTGGGACAATTTGTCTTCCGTAACACATGGGAGGACAGAGTCACTCCCTTCTCTCTAGTCCTGTCTGTCTCAGTACATGTTTGTCTAAAGGCTTAGTTTTCTTCGGTAGCAAAATCCCAGGGCTCCATGTTTTTTCTTCCAGTCTGTCTTCTAACAAGCCATTTCCAGTCTCCTTGGTTCCCCTTATTGACTCTCAACCTCTGTGTGAGAAGCCCAGCCACCTTCACTCAGTCTCAAACTTTTGATTCAACTGTTCAATGTCCACTTTTTCTTATTAATATTACTGTCTCTGCCTGATAGCAGGAAGAGTTTTTGAAAGCAGCCACACAGTGACATCCCACCAAATGGCTTGTGTAATACCTCTGAATGCCCCATTTTCAGATGTTCCTTTCCTTCATGATCTGCTCTGTCTGCTTTTGTCTGAATTAAACAGCTTCAACACGAGGAGCACCATGAGATTGCCTAGAGGATGGAGAAACAAACTCTTTTCAGCTCTGGTGCTTGAACCTCCTCTAGCAGTTACTGAAGTTGCTGTTAAGAGGGGAAAAGATGTTTTTGAAGCTTGGCTTGAAGCATGCTGAGGTCCTCAAGGTCCACCATACCTCTGAGCCGTGAGAACCTTTGGAGCTCGCTCAGGCTGGAACTAGCAGGGACTGTCCTGCTACTTTTGACGCTGTCTCGATCCAGTCCTTGTGAAATTAGTCTTTCTTGTTCTACTCAGGATTTTAACTAGTCAGAACTGACACAGTGTGACTGCCTTTTGTTGTTGCTGAAATAACCACCAGTTCTGACTTAAACAAAATCTCTTCCCTAAAATGCTGCAAAATGTGGCAGGGGGGCAAAGATGAGTGGGAGGGAAGGAAAGAGCTACAGATAGAGTTTTTTAGAGAAAAATTGACCAGTAACGTCTCCAACAGTAAGGCTGTAAATAATGCCCATGTAAAATTTACTTGCTGTAAAAGGATGCCTGTGATCATATTTTGTTTCCGTGTAACTAATTTAGTACATTGAGGCTTGTCATACTACTGCTTCAGCCTTGGGCACTAACAGTGTGCACTAGCCCTGAAAGTTGCAACATTTAATAATTTAAAGCAAGAAGAGGAGATCAAGATGGCATACTTCTAGAGGACTCAGATTGCATCCTGGAGCCGACTGCAGGTGCACACTGGTAACCTGTGTGTGAACTACATTCTGGGATGCTCTGAGTTAAAGGCCAGAGACATTCTACACCTTCAAGTGCTTTAAGATACTTGTCAATACTTAGACATGAATTAAATGTTTTGGGTTCCAATTAAGATTAATATTTTTCCCTATGGTTTGTGTTTTGCATGCCCTCAGCAGGAATTGCTGGGGTTTAAGGAAAAACCTAGACATTTTTAATGCTGTTTTTTTCCCATCCCATTTGAAACAGTATTTTGTTTATGCTATATTGGGACCAGTATAACAAAATGACTCCCAGATACTCAATTTCTATCATGTGCAACTTTACTTGTGTGAAGAATGCTGCTAATGTTTGGGGGAGTTTTCATGTTTGCTTTTGTAAGTGGAGGCTTTCATACTGATCCAAGACCCTCTAAAGAAATTGCAGGCCTTAATATCACCATCTTATTCACAGACAGTAATGCCATAACTAGATCCTATTTCAGCATTGCCTTTTGTTTTAAATTGTGTTGTAATACTCCTTGTAAAAATTTAATTCCACTGCAACCTGTGACTTGATAGCAGAATTAGCTGCTGGGTAAACCATTCAGTTAATTACTGAAACTGTGATCTCCAGCAGGAGAGCCAAGAAGGAATGCAAGATGAGTGGAAATATTTTAATTAATGAATAAAAACTTAGAGACTGGTCAAGGGAAGTGATAAGTTTTGAAGGACAAATGGCAGCAATACATTTTTAATTGCAAGAATAGGTGACCTCTGGCAAACCCTGTTACTCTGCTGTCGTAGGGAGTGTAGTCAGGCAATTCCTTAAAATATAGATTGGTTGAAGCTCTGTATACACACATTATTCAGAGCTTAAGTCTTCTGAATTCACTTTATTTTACTCCAGGTCTGGAGTATGAGCCAAAACCTACAAGGAGAGGTCTTCAAGAGGAATTTTTTTGTTTTCCTCCCTATGCCTTCCCTTCCCCCAGTGGACCTGAATGGGGCTGCTACAAATGGTTTGTGAATTGGCTTTTAAAAACCACACAAGCTGTGCCCCCTGCAGCAACCATTTTCATTTTAGGGAGCACTTGTGCACTGGTGCTAAGCTTCTTCCTGTTACCTGTTGGAGCCCTCACAGCCCTGTTTGTCCCACCCTCCCTGCTTCTCTAGGGACTTGGTGTAATAGTTTACCCTACATGACTGTCATGTCTTCATCATCTGGAACTCTGTATCGTTATGCGAGTCCCAGTTTTCTTTACCGTGTGCCCACGTGCGCATATTAGGTGGCACGCATGGTGTCCTTGACCAGCCGTGCTGCCTTACCCCTGCCCTTCCACAGCAACAGTCCTCAGCAGCCTTCTCGGCCATGCTGCTCCCCTTGCAGTTTTCTGCCTTCCTCATCTTTTGCATCATCCTCTGTATTGATACTTGGCGATATACAGGCATATACAGATGTGTATACAGATAAAAATAGACAGATGGATACATGCATCTATCCATATTAACATTTATAAGAAATATGTGTATTTGATAGCTGTTAGCTCTCAGTAAGATGGCAAAAGAAAAAAAAACACATTTTATTCTCTGATGTATAATTTGCCAGTTCTCAGACTCATTGAAGTGTGTTCCTGATCCCACCTCCCTCTTCCTTCATCTCCCACTTGTATACAAATATGGAAACAAGATTTTGAAGCAATGTAAATTGTAGCTCTAGGATTTGTGTATGTGTGTGACCTTTGAAGGCTTTCTAGAAATGCTTGTTACTGCCTTAAGTGTGTGCACTTTCCTGACAGATTGAGGATTGCTTCATGTGTATCAGTTAAAATAAATATAGCATAACTGGAAAATAACTGAAATTATGACTGAAATAGTTGTAACAGGCAATTGAAATTATTTTTTTATTTTATGGAACATAGTCATTGTGACCACCACTTGGACAAAATTTGACACTTCCCTTTTTCTCAGAAAGCGTTAGGAGATTACTTTAGGCATTGATTTAAGCATTCGTGTAATTTCCTGTATCATCTTAGAAAAAAATGCAATACTTTTCTTATTCCTATTAACATGTGGCTTGTGTCAAACTGTTTTGGCTAGAAATCAAGCTGGTTTAAAAAGCACAAAAACATATTCCTGGATTGTTCTTAATAATCACATAAAACTGCTCTTATTCCATTAGTTATAGAATTAAAAAGTATATTTGGTTTCTGTTTAGAGCTTAGGCAATTTAGTGAAGAAAGGAACCATTATTGATGTTTGGGTAATTGAAACAATCAACAGTGCAACCAGGCACTTAAAATGAATGGTTTGTAGAAAGGTATGGTAATAGCTAGGAGAAATATAATCTGTGGGAAAAGTCATTATTAGTGCAGCATTATTTTTATGTTATACCAAGATTATAAGCAGTAAAAATGTCACACGCTGTTCCCATAAGCAAGGTAATGCTTTGATGACAGTGGGTATACAAGAATCTGGAAATGTTGATTAAATTCAGAGCTTCGACAGTTCCTGGTAACCAACATGTTCTGGAGTTGATTTAGATTTCCGAGAACTATTGTTACAACTGAATTCTCTTCCCCCCCACCCCCCCACCCCAATTAACAGTAGGCTTTATTCTGGGTGGAACGTAAATATCAGATTGCTGAAAAATCACTAGCACGTATGTAGTTGTTTTTTGATAACAAGAGATCATCCTTAAAAAGCAGAATGAAGACAGAAATAACTTGTACAACCACCAAGCATTAGTCACACGTAGCTCTTATATAACGCTTGCGTCTTCAAGCAGTGTGCTGGCAGCTGGGCTTCTTTGTCCTATTTATTTGGGAAAGAAGTATCTGTCTCATTTGGCAGAGGAAGAAAATGAAGCCAAGAGTCAAAGGGTGTGCTGGAGGACACACAGCACTCTAGCTGGTGAGAGTATTATAACTAAGAAGTGTCCATCATCTTACATCGAACAAAGCCAACGGCAGAGTGGAGGTCTGTATCAGTGTCTCCTCTGTGTTTTCCCCACTCAACCCCTGGCCTTTTGGATACGCAGTTTTTGAGGCAGAGTGGGTGAATTCTGCAGCACTTGTTGTAGTTTTCCCTTTTGTTTGTTGTTCTAGGCGAGGAGGCGTATATCCTCTTCACTCTCTTATGCCTTGATGAAAAGGACAAATAAAAATACATAGTTTGAAATACTGAAAACAGCTTTTCATCAGTTGAAAACCAAAATATAGTAGGCTTAAGCTTGCCAGAACTCTTGAATGCATGTGTGTTAAGCCTAGCACCAAGAGGAGCGCTCATACCCTCAGATTTTCCTTTGTGGATTTGCCCATTGCACTGTGACTGTAATCAGAGTAATGCATGAAAATGGGTGGGATTCTCTGGCAGATAAGCTATTTTTGTATGGGAATTTCCTTGTAATGGTTCAGCAATCATTCTGGCTGCTTTCTTTTGGCTTGGTCCTCTTAGTTCATGCATATTGAATGTTTGTTCCCAACTGCACTGAACTATTAAATGGAGTTGGAAGCACACTGTGATCTCATTCTGAAAGTTTATTTCTTGAGGTTGAAAAGAATTGCATTGTAATGAAATTTTAATCTCAGTAAGTACAAGAAATTAAAGTACTTTAAGGGGACACTTTTATTCTTATCTTATTGTTGTGTTTACAGACAGTGAATTATGTTACAGCTCGGTCTGTTGGTAAGCATGTGTTACGTTTTCAGTTCTTTTCAGAATTTCTCGTAACAAATGGAGCTGTTCTCTTTGGTTGGTGTTCTAAGATGAATTCTTGGAGGGAAAATTGTTAATGGCCCTAGAGGATATTCAGGACTTTGTGTAATTTTACATAATTTTTAGAATAAAAAAGTCAAACTAAAATACTGGAAAACCAGGACTCCAATTACCAAACAAAACTAAGATGTCCTTTCTTTAAGGGAAAAAAATTAAATTACGTTACTATTAAATGTACTATAAAATTTCTGTAAAATTACAGCATATGTAATGCTTTTTGAAAAGATTCTCATTTATTTAATTTGTTATAGAAGTCTAGAAACTAAATGAATGGTGCAGGGAAAGTGAAGAGGAGGTAATTTATTTATAAGAATATAAGGCTGCGCACACATAGTCATCTGGTAGCAATTTTAAAATAGAAGTAATTAGTTTCTTTTATTTCATGCAGTGTAATTGTGGAACTTCTTGCCACAGGGTTTACAGAGGCCAAAATTGTATTTGGGTTCAGAAAGGAATTGAGTGTGTTTGTGGTAGGTAGGTTCATAAGAGAGTGCTAAAGAATCTGATGCAGGATTTCTGGAAGATGGGAGGATTTAGGAGAAGGATCTATTTGTTTCCAATATTATTGTGTTTTTAATAGTATTTCTCTGTCACAAAGCGCATTTACATTTTCTTACAAACTTGAAAATGTTTGTAGTTGCATGTATGTGGAGTTATTCCTTAGTGGCAGTTAAAGTTCTGTATAAGCAGGGAATGCACCTATCCTTACTTTCTGAGGTCACATACACTGATATGTAGAAAACTATTACTCCGAAAGATCTGATGATGCAAAATGAATAATATGCCTGCTCTTTGTTTCCTTTAGGACGCCGAGGCTTGTTTGACCATTCATCACACAATGCAAGTTCAAAAGTAAAAGAGAGGAAACTACAAGGGACTTGTCCTCCTGTTGGTCGTGGAAACTATGGAAAGCCATGTTTGAGTGAAAGCAGTCATAGGCCCCCATGTTTTAATTCCCGGAATGGTTTTCATACGATACATTCAGAGCACAGTCCTGTGAAGCCAAGGATTATTACAGTGGTGAAACCTGGTGGGCGCACACTCAGAAGGATAACCTTACTTCTCAACAGGAGGTCAGTCCAGACCTATGAACAGCTGATGGCTGACATTTCAGAAGCTCTGGGATTTCCACGCTGGAAGAATGACCGTGTGAGAAAGCTTTACAATCTGAGAGGCAGAGAAATACGAAGCGTTTCTGACTTCTTCAGGGAAGGTGATGCATTCATAGCTATGGGGAGGGAGCCCCTCACTTTGAAGAACCTGGAAGTGGTATTACAAGAACTTTATCCTGAAAATCCTTATGCTGCCAGTGCTGCCATTCAGCAGAATGAGGAACAGTCCCAAAAACTGAAGAGCAGACTGTATGACAAGGCTTCAAAAGTGGACAGTGGTTTTGACGAGACAGAAATTACCAAGAACTGCAGCGATGGCATGTCTCCCAAACTGGTAGCTGGACATGAAGGAAAAAGTCAAGCCAAGACAAAGCAGGAGGAAAAAATGAAAACCAAAAAAAAGTGGACTAGAGAAAGCTGGGGTGGAGAGCAAGGAGTGAAGCCTTCTAGAAAAACACGAGACAGCGAGAGGTACCTTAACCACGAGAGGAGTACTGAGGAGGGATTAGAAGAGACTTCAGAGGAGGTGGTGAGGTGTGAGAAGTGTGAACAGGAAAGGCAGGCCAGGCAAAAATTACAAAGGGAAAGGCAGGCTGAGGCCTCATTTGAGAACAGGGACTTGAACACAGGTGCATGTCAGAGGTACCATGTAGAAAGAAATGCAAAAATCAGGAATTGCCGAAAATCTTCAGAAACTTGTCTGGAAGGTGAGGAAGTTGGTTGGAAAGATAATGGCTGTAGGAGGACATGGAAGTCCCTACGTAGGAATATTAATGAAGGGCTGGAGAAGCAAAAACGGAGCATTGAGAAGGAAAGGGATGTGGAGAAACATGAAAACCATGGGAAGGAAGTAGTGAAAATCAAGAAGAATGGTATGGAAGGGCTGCAGCTGTCTCATGAAGCAAAGGAAGAGAATGGAAGTAGCTGCATAATGAACCAAAGCGGTTGGCTAAAGAGAGACAGTCCAAGGGATGCTGAGAAACCATCTAAGGTTTCTGCCCATAGGGAGGGCAGAGAGGGACAAAGGGCTAAAGAGGAGGGTGCCAGAAGAGAGGGAAATATCGCACATAGAGAGAGTGACATGACTCGGCGAGAAAAAACGGGGGAGCGCAGAGTGAATAAAGAAGAAAACAAGGCTCAGGGATTGGAAAACATAAGCCGGAGGCATGTCATTAAAAACAGAACTGATGTGGAAAAACACTATGAGATTGGAAGAACTATTGGGGATGGGAACTTTGCAGTGGTGAAGGAATGTCGCCACTGTGACTCCAATCAGATCTATGCCATGAAAATTGTTGATAAATCCAAGCTGAAGGGGAAAGAGGACATGATGGAAAGTGAAATTCTAATCATTAGGAGTCTCTCTCATCCCAATATAGTAAGCTTAATTGAAGTCTATGAGACAGAAGCTGAGATCTACCTAATCCTAGAGTATGTCCCAGGAGGGGACTTATTTGATGCAATCATAGAAAGTGTGAAGTTCACAGAGCATGATGCTGCTGTCATGATCACTGACTTGTGTGAAGCGCTGGTTTATATTCACAGCAAGAACATTGTCCACAGGGACCTCAAACCAGAGAATCTTTTGGTAAGTATTGGCAAACACCTTGCATATGTCCAGGAGCTGAATTTATTTTCATTTTAGTAATGGATCTTTGAATATTTTTAAGCAAATACTGTGTAGAGATAATGTGCTGTGACAGGACTGTGTGGAAAAACGGTTAAGATTTTGAAGTGAAATTACCATTACAGTTTACTTAATGTAGATCTGCTGTGCATTGCAGAAAGCAGTGCTTGCAAATAGCTTTCAGGGCTAGTGATCATTTGTATTTTTCTGGAAATCAGGCCTGTTACTTAGCATCTGACTTCCAGGTATACAAGGATGAATTTTTTTTTGCATGAAGCATGCACTTAATCATAACGCATCTTCCTGGCAGACCAAAATTTATTAAAACTGCTAATTTAGTTTATTTATTTGGTGGACTTTCTGTCCACTGCAGTCACACATCCTGCACACTGCTGTGCTAGTCCTCTACTGTAGTGATTTCTGTCTTGTGACAATTTATTTTCTTAGGAGCAGAAGTATGATGCAGTTGATTGAAATAATCTGACAGTAAAATCTGAGAGTTTTGATGAAATACAGCAGTAAAGTCAGCTCAAATACTAACTTCATGCCAAAGAGAAAAGTTATTTTTTCCATCACATTTCTGAGGCTATATTCTTTGCATCCAGCACTGAAGTCAATACAGTTACTCACATGTGTGAATATGCACAGAAATGTTTGCAGTATTGACTCTTGTCAAGACACCCATTGTAGAACAGTAACAGTGAGCAGCACTCCCTTGCTACTGGTGTGTTAGACTCTTGTATTAGGGTTTCAAATTTCCTGATAGTTAAATACCAAATATTTGCCAGTCTCTAGCAAATTGGATTTGATCTGCTGGTGGATAGTCATAGTTAGCCAGAAAAAAGGTAACAGATGTTTTAGGACTATGTGCCATTTGGTTCTTTAAGGGAATTAACTTTGGGAAGAAATCAGTGTGGTTTTCTGAAGAAAAGTAGCAGTGTAACCTGTAGGACACGCAGAGGTTGAACAAGGCTGGACCTGAATGATTGGTTTGCTTCCAAACCTTTTGACTAACCAGAAGCATCTATACTAGGTCTTGCTATGCATCCTGCTTCATCTGGTGAAAATCCTTAGTATGTGGTCTGTACATAAATAAAAGATGGTGAGTGCAAGTGGCTGGAAGAAATAGGTTTGCAGGTCCTGCCTTTATGCCTCGTTTTGCCATTAGAACAAAAGTTCACTTAGAACTGCAGGTCTTTTTCCAGAAGCTGATATTCCATTATGAACCAGGCTCTGCTCCTTCCTATTTGTGCAAAATAAGCTAGTGCGTGTGAAACACCTGAGACCAGATGCTTCATTTCCCTGTGTAATGTGTAATCATTGCAGCAATGCAGGTAAGCAAAGAGAGGCAAGATACAGGTCCGTTCTGGTTGTTTTCACATTCAGTTCGCAGAACTGCACAACAGAGATTGCAGGGCAGTGGCGAAGTTGTGTAGCACTGAAATAATCATGTTGCCCATTCTGACAGTCAGAAAATATTTTTCAAGGACAGACTGGCCCCCAGGTTGTAGATATTTTGTCATATGAGAACAGTGTTACCCAAACACCACAGGAAAGAAAATTGTACCCGTTCCAGTTTTACCTTGGTGCTAATTGTCTGTGAACACCTGTATTGGATACCATTTACATAAAGCATCCTTTTGAAAAGTTAGTCTGTTCAACAAGCCAAATGAGTTTATAAGCTCTTGATAGTGTCAGATAACTCAGGTTCTATCTAATTAGCATCCCAATAAACAGAAGTCACTTGACCAAGGTTCTGGCTTTTCTGATTCTTTAACGTGCTGCCTCCTACTCCTCAGAGTGGCTTGGTGGTAGCAGCGGAGTAGGAAGGAGAGCTGCCGCTAATCTTAACGTCAGCCAGAGCTGAACGATAAGAAACAGTATTGAAGCAAATTTAATGGGCTCATCTGGTATTGGTGGGTCAGGGACTGGGGGCAGCCTTCTGGAGAGGAAGCACAGTGCTGGAAATGCTGGTATCCTGCAGGGATGTCCTTGATTGTGGGATACCTCTTGCTTCACATCAGATTCCTACACTGCAGATATTTGTCTGTCTCGTTAGACTTTCTTTGTACACAAAGGACAGAAATAAGTATGTACTTTTAGTCTGTTGACTTGTTTATCCTACATTGGGGTGATCTTTTGGTCAGGTGAATCTTATCCTTTCTTTTTCTTGTCGACAGCTTTTTCCCTAACCCTTTCCAGCAAATGGGAAATGAAGAGGAAAGGTCCTTGGTCTGTTTTACTGAGGAAATGTGTTTGCCCACAGTAAACCTCCTTTCTGTCAGAATCTAACTCTGTTCCTAATGACTTTTGAACCTGCTGGCTAATTCCCATCAGAGCTGACAGAGAAACAGCAAAGCGAGGAAGAAGTATTTCCATAAGTTTTAAAAAAATAAACATCTAGGGAAAGAAGGAAAGCTGATTCTGTCCCTATGGAGGAAAAGCTGGAAATACACTTTGTTGGTGGTGAATTGTAAAATTATTGACACAGGAGAGATCTGGAAACCTGGTTTAATTATTAGTTTATTGTAATACTGTTCGTCTTATGGAACTGTTCTCTAGTTATAAACTTTTGTAACAATCCACCATCATCCTCTTTTTGTTTTCCCCCCTCCCTCGTTCACTAATGTGCCTGCCCACAATGATCAGACTCCTTGCAGCATAGCTGTGAGGCAGAAGGGTGGTGACTTGTCCTGCAAAACCAAAATCTGTTGGGCAGCTGCTCTGACTTCCTCCTGTCTGCTAACAGAGTCACCTCATCTAAGAGTAGGTGTTCAGCAAGAAAACCTTTGCTACTAAGGATGAGCAGTGTTGTGCGTTTGGTCCCACAAAAGAACCCAGTCACTTCTTTAATGCTACTGGGAGGAGCTGGCAAAGTTTTTAGCTAAGGGACTGTTTAATTCTACAGGTGCTGTCGTTTCTTGAGTTATGAGTGAGAAATTAATTTGAAAGTGTAGTGGTGTTTTTCCAGGTTATAGCTGTAAAAGACAAAAAGTCACCTCCTTGTCTCCTTTTAGGGGGAAGGAGGAGTGTTGTATTTGTGATTGGGTACTCATTTCCTTGTACACTTCCCAAACATGCTGGTGTGATAATTGTTTAACACTCAACTTCATAATTTAAGTGTTACAGCTTTTTATGTGCTTGAGCTTCCCCCCCCACCTTTTTCTCTCTCAAGTTTTCATACATGTATGAGAACTTCAAGTACAGCCTTTCCATCCTTTAACTTTGCTTTTGTGACACTGTTTGCATATACACAAAGCATTGTCAGAGGTTTCTGAGTGCATTTGAGTTAAAATCCCATTTAACTTTGTACCCATCAAGAGCTTTCAGTATGATAAACCTACATAGAATCATAAAATGATTTGGGTTGGAAGGGACCTTAAAGATCATCTAGTTCCAACCCTCCTGCCATGGGCACGGACACCTCCCACTAGACTAGGTTGCTCAAAGCCCCATCCAGCCTGGCCTTGAACACTTCCAGGGGTGGGGAATGGTTCCACAATTTCTCTGGGCATCCTGTTGCAGTGTCTCACCACCCTCACAGTAGAGAATTTCTTCCTAATATCCAATCTAAATCTACCCTCTTTCAGTTTGAAATCGTTACCCCTTGTTGTCTCATTACACTCCCTAATAAAGAGTCCCACCCCATCTTTCCTGCAGACCCCCTTTAGGTACTGGAAGGCTGCTATAAGGTCTCCCCTGTAAGATTTTTTAGAGTTCCTTCTAGCTAGCAGCAAGGGATGTCTAAAATTCTAATGTGTAAATAGTACTTTAGCACGATCTATTTCTAATATATAAAATGTTCCGTTGGCTAGCTTGCTTTCGTGATGTCTGTGAGAAGAATCTGTACTACTACATATGTGTGTGTCTGTATGAGAAATATGAATGCTATAAATCATCATCTTAAACACCCTGATAGATTCACAAGGTAGACAGGAAAACATACAAGAGCGTGAAGTACTGGGTGTCATCAACAGACAGGAGAAAAGGAAAAGATCAATTTATCCATTCTGTGAAGGTGAACTTGGCTTTGTATTGGTGTATTATAATCTTCTGGATGTATAGCTTGGATAGCTAGAAATTCTCAGGCAGTATTCTAATATCCCACTGTGGCATCTATGTTTGAGAAAGTAGTGAGCAATCCTGACTGCCTTTAGTCCAAGACTACCAGATACTGGCTTCCCTTGCAGTTGAAGGACATAAGTAGTTGTAAGGTCTAAATTTGTTGTCCATATAAAGTGCACTGAATATGGGTCTTTGTTACCTTAATTAACTCTATAGGCAGGTAAGACATGGCAATGCTTTTAAATAGACTTTTGGAACCATTCTTTATAGTCTTGAATGCAGAAACAGTAACAGCCATCTTTTAGGTGTTGCAGTAAAGCTAATATGTGCATTTAATGTCACCATTTTTGCTTTGTTCTCACCATTCAGAAAGCGTATACTATAGATGTCAGAGGCTAGCTTTCTCTGGAGCATGTTGTACATTTCTGTGATACTGCTATGAGTAAGTAGCCTGGCCTCAGGAAGGAATAAATGCAACCTGAGAAGCTTTTGTTTCTATAGTGAGACGTATTTGCATGCTCGAGGTGATGCCAGGTGGTGGAAAGGTGGGCTGGAGAGTACAAAGTTGGGGTTGAAGAGAATGCTCGCTCTGTCCAAGCTGACTTTGAGTTGTTCTGAGCACAGTGTTAGTGAAGATGCTGAGGAGTTCTGGATGGAGGTTTTCAGGCATGCTGACAGGTTACACGCTGTCTTTGAAATGATTGTCACAAAGCTGTGAAAATATATCCACGGTGCCTTCTGTTCTACCTGTTCAGCTGTCAAGTGAAATGAAAGCTCAGTGTTTTTTTCCTGGAAGGACAGATGGTGCAGTGTTGCCACCTTGTGCTGTGATGAGAGATTAGGAGTCTGGCATCCTGATAAAAGAAAAAGTACAACAGTGTGTATTTTACAAAGCAAGACATTTCCTGCTGATTTTAAGATTGGGATTAAGACCAGTGTGTTCTCCTCTCCATCCCCCTGCTGGTTTCTAAAAATGTATATAAACATTTGAGTATTATTTATAGAGTAGCGTGCAGGGCATTGGTTGAAATGTCCTTCTGTAATTTCCAAAGCTGTATTTATAAAATATGAAAATGTATTCATGCTTATATTTTCATAGGACATTGAGCGTTTCAATTGTGAGTTTTTGAAGCATTCAACCATTATTACCCCTATTGTTAGAATATAAATCATGTGGGTAGATGCTACGCTAGAAAGTGTTACCTTTGTAATTTGTTTTTCATTTTTGCCAGCTGTTCTCTAAGTGTATCATGTCAAAAAATCATCATGAAGTTGACTGATGTAATAGAGAAAATGACTACAGCAGTTTAGCTTCCTGCTGCAGAAGTTTGGACTGCATGATTGTAGTAAACTTTATTTTCAGTTTCATACTAAAAATATTTTGTCTTAGAAAAACCTAAAAAACCCCAAATGGTTTGCTTAATCAAAACTGGAAGAGTGTTTATATTTTCTATAAAGAAGAAAAAAAGAGGTTAGTAGGCTATAATGTATTGTTTTGTAATATAATATTTTTTCTTAAAAAAAAAAAAAGGAAAAAAACCAAACCTTTTTGCTTAGTGAAAATTGGATGAGTGCTTACAGTTTCTATAAAGATGATGAACAGAGATTAGTCAGCTGTAATGTAGGAGAGCAGATTTTGTCCCATCAATGCCCTTAGTTAGTATGAGGTGGTAAAGCGTGGAGTATACCTGTTGCATCATATTCCAGTTTATCCATTCAAAATCTGACTCCAGGTTTTTTTGGCTTTCTTGTAGACATTTTAGCTGCTGGTCTGTTCCCCATAGTTACAAAGACAGACAATTTTTCATTTAAAGGATATTCATGACATTTTTTGCCCCTTAAAAAATATTTGAATATCAGTCACCAGTATTAAGAATACTGATGTGTTTAATTGTACTGCTACATTCTTCATGACTTGGCCTTTGAATGTTTTCTTAATAACATTTCATTAACTGCATTACAAAATAATGCTAAAGACCCATGCATACAAAATTAGAATGGGAAGAAGTGCTTTGAGTACTTTCCAGGTGAATGTAGGAGATGGGAATTGCTGAAAAGACCCATTTAGGAGAACGTTCTGCATGGATCCATTTCTCCAACTACTCACATTGCTATGTGATGACTGTGACTCATTTATTTTCAGGGCAGCAGGTAGAGTAGCAGAGTAATTTGCAAAGAAAATAATGATTATATTTGTTTGTTGTGGGTTGTTTGCTTTTTTTTTTTTTGTTAGACTGGTATGATGGTGATATGCTTTTTAAGTGACACTGCAGTAGCTTACCAGGGAATATCACATTTAAGCATAAAGATGCCCACAGCATTCTTCATTGCTTTCCCAGGGGAAAAGAGGAATTTACTTCCCCAAGAAGAAATAATAACATGTAATTGACTCTCAGTTATTTTTTGTCTTCCTCCTTTTCATTTCTTGGAAATTATAGTGTGCCAGAGTTTTTAGAGCAGAGTTTTCTTTTTCCATTATTGGTGTTCTCTTAAATGTGTGCAGCATCTTAGGGCGGGAAAAAACAACTTTCTGAACACTGTTTATCAAAATACTGTTTCCATCTCATGTTGCTTTACTTAAAGGCAGTATTATTAGAACCTCTTCCTGTTTATTATTATTTTCTTCCTTTATCTTTTGCTCTCCTGAAATGCATGTGGACTAAATATATGTATTTTTCATTGAGTATAGGTTCAGCATAATTCAGATAAATCTACTACACTGAAACTAGCAGATTTTGGCCTTGCAAAGCAGGTTACGAAACCCATATTTACTGTGTGTGGAACACCAACGTATGTTGCCCCCGAAATACTTGCTGAGAAGGGTGAGTGTATATGTTTATAATTTGTCGTAAATCATACAATTATTCTGAACATTCTAATCGTGGAAATACTCCAGAATGTTTCAACCTACTGATATGTTTTTACAGGGTAGGAGGCTGGCTACCAGGGTAATCTGTGAAAGGAAAGGGAACCTTTTAGCTTTTGACAAACGCAAGTATGACATCAGTCGTGCTTGCATTATTGATGTCTATGGTAATATAACACTGATTTACAAGCAGTCAAGCCATAAAATATCATAGATGGTAATTCCTGAAGTGAGGAAATGAGCAAAAGTTCATGTTTCACCCTGAGGGTAGTTAACCCCATTTCATGACTGTAACCCAAACAACTTTCCAAGGCCCCTAATGATGCAAAAATACTATGAACGTGTATGTTAAACTTATGTAACAAGCTAAAACATGTTTTGCATCAGAAGAAATTTTGGAGATTTCATATCCAGAAAGATTCAGCCTGGAAAGGAGTCAGTTTTGTTTATGACTCAAGCAAAGCTATTTCTGGTTTTTGTTCTGTGGAGCTGGGTTGCACATCTCCACTTATATCCAATTTCAGTGGAAACTTGGCACTCTTCTAGTGCTTTTTCAAAGGGAATCTGAGGAGGATTATTTTAGAAATATATGCTCTGTTTTCTCAATTAGTCTCCAATTGACACTGGCCTTGTGAGACAGTGTTTGTGAAACATGTTGAAGAAGAGAGGCACTTTGTGAGAGCTGTAGTTATTAACAGGCAGAGCAGCTCAGCATTTAAGCGTGGTGTACCAGCCACTTATTCTTCTGCTGAATTCATCTTTTTAAGAAACTGAGCAGAGCTTCTGTGTTTCTTGGAAAATAGAATGAAAAATAAACAGTTCCCTACCAGTTGTGAGTTTTCTCTCTAAAACAGGACTTTTGGTTTGTCTTTTTTTCCTTAGGCTATGGGCTTGAAGTAGATATGTGGGCAGCTGGTGTGATCCTTTACATCCTGCTCTGCGGTTTTCCCCCTTTTCGCAGTCAGGATCGTGATCAAGAAGAGCTATTTCAGATCATACAGCTGGGTCACTATGAGTTCCTTTCCCCATACTGGGACAATATTTCTGCAGGTAAGATTCAGCATGTATAGCAGATCTGAGAAGTGAAGAACTTCCGTTTTGTTTAGGACAGAGAGCTCAATGAACTTGGAGGTGTCTTACAGGTCTCTTTTTTTGTGATTCTGTGTTTGCTTTAAATGTGAATTTAGTCCTCTGGTGGAATCAGCGGCTGTGAATCTGAGTATTAGGTCTGATTGGTTTAATGGATTGCTCCCTTTCTGAGGCAGGAGCAAGGATTTTCCTCACCTTGCTTACCTGAATTATCTCTATAGAAAAAGGTAACAAAATAGTCTCCAGGGTTATGTTAGATTGTGAAGATGTACGCAAAAATCTCAAAAGCTGAGAATGAAATCCTTGCTCTGCAGAACATAGTGTGGATTTTTTATTGAGATCAATAGGGTCTGCACGTAGTAGTTCTTACCTTCTTGCAGCTTAGTATGGTGTCTTTTGTCCACTCTTCAGAAATAGAAACTCTAAACCCCTGCTCTCCCTATACGGTCTTTCAAAGGACATGCTCAAGAGCATTTTATGACTTTTATGCTCCTTGAGGTATGAGATACCCAATGCCAATTCCTGTGAATCTGAATTCTAGCCTGATGCCTTCAGCATGCTTTCAAGATTAAATTCCCTTCACTTTCTCCTCTTTCTTAATGAGAGAATGATGCCAGTAAAAAACATGCTGGAGATTTAACATCTGTCACAAGTTCTAAAATCAGTTGTTAGAATATCGTCTGGGGATAGTCGCAAAAGTGAAAGTCACATTATGGTACAACTAATAAGAAAAAATAAGAAGGACATTTCATGTAGGTATAACTGTCAGCGACATCACATCACCGTTCTTTTCCCCTCTTTCCTTTTCTTTCTTCCATAATAGCAGCAAAAGACCTCATAACCAGGCTGTTGATAGTGGATCCCCAGAAGCGCTACACAGCACGACAAGTCCTTCAGCACCCTTGGATCAGAACAGCTGGAAAAACTAACAGCAGAAATTTGCAGAGGGAAGTGACAATAAATATTGAGCGTCATTTCCGGGCCCAGCGCCGAAAGGAAGTTGCAGATGAGGACACATGAAATCCCTTCAAGCTCATTTAGTCTTCTTTTTATTGATTAACAAATTGTTTAAGTTTTCTTTTCTGAATTAATTGGGCCTTTAGTGTATAGCTGTTGCTGGCCATTGCCATGCTTTTTTTTTTTTTTATTTTATTCTGAGATTCTGAAGAAAGAGATCAAATTTGCATCCACCTCCCTCTGATGTTACTTGAGAGTCTCTCTGTTTACAGCAGAGGGGACTAGATATTTCCTGGAAGATATCTATTATTTTTGTTTAAATACTGATTTGGGCTATTACATTACAAAACGTGTATCTTTTAGATGACAGATGTTTGCTTCTGTGGCTGACATGAGTGACGACTGTGAAATGCTTTCTCTTGTCTCTTTTTATGTGGCACCTTCCAGGAGTTTTGTGTTTATAACGTTCAAAATTACTGTCTGCATATACATCCTGCACTAATTCTCTAAACTGTCTTTTCACCAATTCTTGCTAGCAATGGAGAAGGTGAAGGAATAAAAAAAAAAAAGTAAATATATTCTTTAGCTGTAGGATATGTTAAATAAGAAGCAAGATACTATTTATTAAGTTGTGAGGGAAGAAAAATTCTTATAGACTAAATCAGATATTTATATTTATGATATCTCCCTTGGCAACATCTTTCGTTGGATGTTCTCACAGACAGGGCAATAGACTGTACAATGTTTCTGTTTAACTACGATAGTGCTGTGTAGTATAGTAGTTTCATTTGTTTATGAGAAGAAGTGGGAAGTTATTGTGGCTGATACCTTTTCAAGACTGTAATAATAACTTTCAAAGTGCTTTTCTTCCTACTCTGGAAAGTAGGAAGCTAAGCAATTCTAAGGGAACTTTGGTTCTTTTCCCAAAGGTGCGCTTATGGAATGATAACCCAAGTGGTTTTTTTCATTCTAATTTTTTTTCTGAGGAGCCATCCACATGCATCTATGACTCTTCAGTGCTCACGGAGAAGAGAGAGCTAGGAAGCTACTTTTGCGACTTAAGTCATACCTTCATGGTCCCCCTTTCATCAACGCATTCACTTCTGAATTGCTTTTATACACTTTTTCAGTGTAGTTTAACAATTTTTTTGTTTGGTTTGGTTTTTTTCCCCTCTTGCCTTCCCTGGGGACTCTTTCTCCTTGCTTCCATGAGAATGGCCAATGGGATAAAATAACATTACAATTCAACTTGAGGGAAAAACAACAACTTGTTGGCTATGGAAGGGTCTCCCAGGGGAGGTGTCAGATGCTTCATTGCATATGATTTTTATAATTTGATTGGATGCAGTTTTAAAAAATTCCAGGGGGGAAAAATACAGGCCTGAGAAAGGCCTTGACCTAGAACAGCTTTTGAATCTCAGAATTTTTGGTTAACTAATCAAATCTAAAAAGCACTTGAGTTGTCTATTTTATAATGCTTTGTCCATGACTTCCATGTGCTAGCAAATATTATTGATGTTAAAATATCAGTGGTATTAGCATTGAATTTGTAGCTTGTAGAAATGAATGAGGGTATTTTACAATTGCGGAGCTGCTGCTCTGCCTATGTGTTTCATAAAGAAAAATGTCTGGAGCGTTTCAGAATCAGTAGAACATTTTCATAACTAAATGAACCAGAGTGTCCTTTTTGGTGAGTGCTAATATTTTGTGTGAACTTTCTGCATTACCAAAAACTGTGGGGTACTGTCATCATGTTTCTGTTTCAATTTGTGACAGTTTTGCTGCAAGAATGATGTATGAAAGTAGAGACAACTTGGCTCTTAAAGGAGAATTGCACTTTCAATTGAACTGGCTTATTTTTACTACATATTGAAATAAGACTTGCTGTGGAGTTCAAGAGTTTGTGAAACAAAGCAGTCAAATTTTTACTGTATGCCCAAGTAGTATTTGTATGCTATGTCATACCTCTGCTTTAGAGGCCCTGAGTCAGGAAGACTTTCCCTATTCCTGAAAACAAGAATGGATTTAACTGCTTTCCTGAGTTAAGGCTATGTGTAACCTCATATTTTAAATGCATTTCATGGTCTTTGAGTACTAGTAATAACTTCTCCTCAGTTAATTTAAGTCTATTTTGGATAGGAAACTGCAGAAAAATAGCTTCTGACTTGCAATATTATATTTTGTAATTATCTTATTTTTAATATAGTTGTTTAGGAATAAAGTTTGAAGTGACAAAAGAATACTTTATCAACAATGAATCTGATAGTTTGAAGATTGTGTTACGAGTTGCCTTTTTCACCTTTAAGAACCTGTCTACAGCCTTATTCATAGTGCAGAAGATAGAGAATTTGCTTGTAATGAATATAAAAGTAATTATTTTTACAAAGATTCTGTTTTTCTCTCAAGTTCTCTGGGTCCCATGGACTGTGCTGTGTGCTGTCACCGCATTGCATCTGTAAGTACAGACACTGCTGTGGCAGCGCTGAGGGGCTGGTTTGTTGGTGTTGCTAATAGACATGTGGCATTAGGCCCTGCTTCTTCAGGTTGGAGGCTGAAAAAGCTTCCAGGTGCTTCTCAGGGTTTTTGCCTCCTTCTTTTTCTCTCCTACTTAGATATTCCTTCTTTCCTCCCATTGCTTCCAGTGTTCTTGCTCTGCCTCAGTGCTGCTATAGGTAGTCCAGGTTCCCAGTCATTATGGTTTAAGCTGCTTGAAGCAGTGAGAACACGGATGATTTTGCTGAGCTCACCCGCAAGCATTGCCTGCTGATGTTGAAAGTTAGTAAGGTTAGAGAGGACTTGGACAAAAAAAACCCAGTGAAAATCCCTTACTGGTCTTGAAGATCTCCAGTATACCCTCATCTCCTACTGCCTTTTCTCAGGATTTTCTCTTCCCACTCAATGACATTCCAATACAGACCTGATCTTTACACCCTATAACACAGTTTCTAATACGTGAACCAAATTCACACTCTAGGGGTGAGGATTTTTTGCTGTTCTTTCTTTCCTGAGATTTTTCTAATGAATACCATCTCCTCGGGTTCTGGAGTCATTCCCAGTTAGTTTCTTTGTCTACAGGAAGTCTGAGGAAGCTCAAAGCTGGGAAGATTAAACTTTGACAGAGAGCAAGTTCTTGCTGATTTGTTAGGCAGACGAAATATCCCTCCTTGCCTTGTGATTTGGACTGTCATATGGCCTTATAGTCCGCTGAAAGTAAAACAAGTTACAGTGTCCTTAGTTCTTTAAATACAAACAATGAAGAAAGTCGGAATGTACCAAGAAAAACAAATAAACCCAAACAAACCCAAAAAGCTAAGTGTAAAGTATGAATTCATATTGCAGACCTCAATAAGGAAGATCAACTCAAAGAGCATTTACTAGGTCTAAGGCAACAGAAGAGAACCTGGATATTTCCTGCAAGCTTCTCAAATCAGTTGAGTAGGAACCGTTTCGTGCCTTTTAAAGGTGCTGGTTGATTCCCATCTCACAAGAACAGATCTAGTTCTTCCGGGGTTATTTCATGACTATCTAGTATTGACTATCCAAAATTTTTTCTCTCTTTAGAAACCAGGGACCCTGACTTGGGTTACCAAGACTTGGCTGTTCTCTAGTTGGTTGCAGTTTTTAAGCATGCTCTCATATTTTTATGCCCTAACTGTAAGACTTCTCAGACTTTTGAGGTGCCAAGAACCAAATATACAGGTTTTGGTCATCAATATTTCATTTCCTAGTGACACACGTGCCTCAGAGTTACTTTTTTTTAAATTTTATTTATTACTGGGTCAGCACTTAACATCACAGTCAAGGCTTTCAGGTACAGTAGCAGTCATTGCAGGATAGCAGGGGTCAACATAAGGATGTGCTACTAGAGATCAGCCAAAGGGTCTTATGAAGCATTTTGAGCATCCTTGAAAGCCAATGTTACTAGCTTTCTGCATCATAAACTTTCCTTGACTGTGTTACGAGTTTCTGAACATTAAGTCCAGACTTTTAGTGACCGCCTCTGCCTATGACTGATAAACTAAGTAGTAACTCTCTCCAGTCATACACCTTCCACTGTCTAAAGATAAAGTTGTCCCTGAATATCCCCCTCCGTTTGCCTGCCAAGGTCAACTTCACTTTCACGTATGCTATTACATTTCATTGGTCCTAGACCTCACCTACCTATTTTCTATCACCTGGCATCTGCCTACTGTCATCTACGTCTCTTCTCCCCTTGGGTGGCTCATTACTGAAAGATAGTGAAATCTTCACATATTAATGTATGTGTTTCTTCAGGACATGCTGGCCTTAGGAATGGGGACAGTGCAGGAAATAAACAAAAATTTTTGAAAATATTTAGGCACCTGAAAGTGCGCAAAATCTACTAGCATTTCACATTGCATGGCACTTAACTGCCTTAAAATGAACAATGGGAATTTGGTCCTTGCTTGTATCTTTAGTCTCCTAATACTTAGAAATGTGTGCCCAAGAGACTTGTGATTGAAACTTGGCAGTGCAGCAGAGGCTCTGTTTCCCCTGAGACACAGACACTCTAACTTCCTTTATTCAGGGGCCCCTCTTCTTCATCTGAGATTTGTTTTAGCTGCTCTGTGGAATTGCTGAACTCAAACCCTGTTAAATCTGCCATCTCTGTTCTGACTGGCGTTATAAATGGATTTCCCATAACTCTGTTACTGCAATTTTTGGCTGTAAGGTAAAAGAGGGATAGCGGGCTGTTATCCTCTGAGCTTGGGCTTTTGGGGTTATAGCCCTATTGTTAAAGTGAAAATTCTGGAGTTGACTGCTTGCTTTTCTGCAAGCACCCAGTTTTGGGGCGGTGTTCAATCTGCTTGAGAATATAGTAACTTTGCTGTGTTTATAAACTGCTCTTCCTAAAGACAAGTAGATGTCAATCTGAAATCTTCCTCCTATCATTTCTTCTGTCATTTGGATTTCTCTTAATTTAAGCAATGTATGGAAAATGCTTTTTGTGTTGCTGGATATGTATTCTTTTTTGTCCTCTCTGAGTCCACCAGTGCAATTCTTTACTGTTGAGATTCTTGTTCCTGAAAGGAATATGGGCACTTTAACTGGGCTGACAGTGTATATTGGCACTGTTTGTTCTGCAGTATGGTTTATTTGCAACTAGGCTGAAGGTGTCATTTTCTAAATTAAAATACATTATAGACTTTAGCAGAAAAGTGGTTGTTCCTTGCCCCCCCCCGATAAAGGCAGACTATATAGTGGATGTTATATTCCAATATTCTTTCCAGTAAATTGCGAAACATTTTTGTGGCCAAGTATTCTGAGATATTTTTTTTGTTCTGACAATTTATCTACTTAGGAAATGCTTGCAATTTCATTAAGTATTGTGTGTACCTTCATTTATGCTTAGAAGGACCCATTCTAATACTGCAATCCTTTGAATGCTTACAGATGTGTTTTTCTTTGCTGCTGTATGTAATCCCATTAAAATCAACACAATTCTTTGCAAAACCGGAGCTGAAATTCATTCTAATGCCATTTTTGTCTCTGTACTGCATTAATCACGTCTGCTATGATGTTAGAGCAATCATAACAAGCGGAGCTAGTTTCACTGAATTCTCCCATCATTAATTCTTATTCTGTAAAATACAACTTTGTTTAGAAAAAGATTTGCTTTGCTTGGGGAAACAGGCATTCTAGTTGAAATTGAGTTGATTGCCAAAGTGTCTTTTTCAAAGGACGCAGTTTCTTAGTAGCTTGTGTATATTTCAGTTCTCTTATTAGAAGTGGTATTTTCCTGCAGGCCTGCAATATCAGCTGAAGCAGTGATAATGAGAATGTATATAATAATAATAATAATACATTGATGGTGTTTTTGAAGAAGCTACCTTCTCTGGATGTGAGCATGTGTGATAAAGCGGCTGCCAATGAGAATCAGTACAGGCTCTCATTTATTACGCATTGGTGCCTAAAGAGACCACAGCCTCCCCACTACTCTTAGAATATCAGTAGACTGTTAGGAATGACTGACTCTTATGATAATCACACAAATTTATTATAGTGCGTTTTTAAGAGCATGCATGGGCAGCTAATTAAAACTGATTTAGTGCTTTGCTGTTAGGAGTGGGATTCAGCTGTGTTTCCCATGTTACTATTAGTGGAAGTCAGAGGTCGGCAATATGGTTGGTTTTTTTTTAAATGGGCCCTTTAAAGTTGTCACTGCTACATGCTATTTCATTAGAAAAGATGACCCTTTGCATCATTCAGTTTGCAGATTCACTCGGTTGCCTTGTGTTATAAACAGATGTATTCCTGCACAATTTTACCTTTTGAAATTAGAGCTGTTTTGATACTGCAGCAATTGGAAAACCAGAAAAAGTAAAGCTGATAACCTTAAACTGTCACTGGAAATATATTTTGCTTTCTGAATTCAGAAGCTGAAAGGAAGAGCTAGAACCTTCTAAAAATTTAGAGAAATGCCAGATTATTCCTGTAGTTAAGAGTTTCAGGAATTCAAGATTTAGGAATATTTGACATAGTAAGGACATCGAGCCATGCAGTACGTCGCTTAGGGATGAGTAGGTGCTACCACAGTCTACTTCTGAAGGTGTTTGGGATTGCTGCATTGGAAATGGGGTGCAGGACTGAGTAAGGGGTGCTCCTTCTAATCACGGGGAGAATGTGATGCATCATAAACAAAAGGTTATTCCTGCATCATTGTTGGTAAAGTTTTGAGGTTTCAGTGACAGCCACTGTATTGTAAGAAGGCATTTCTCATGAAAAATTTCAGCATAAAGCATTTCAGATAGTGTTTAATGTCAAGGATTTCAGCAATGAAGACAGCTTTTCTAGGAAACGGAAGTATACGATCATTAACTGCTAGGGTAAGTAGTCGAGCAAACCTTATTGCTGGATTTTCAAAAAGTGCAATTTTGTGATCCTGAGCATTTGCAACTACCCAGCTTGTAATGTGGACAGCGTTAACGATGTAATGCTTCAGGATATAAAATCATTATTTTGCAGGCTCAGAAGAAACCTGTGTGCCTAGTGTAAGGATGGAAATAAATGGGTCAAATCCATTTTTTCCATTTCAGCTTTGCTGGAAACATACTGGCCAAAAAAATGTTCACATGGTGACTGATGGGTGAAAGATGTAGTATTGAGCAGTATTTCAAATGGAAGTGTAAGGTTGTGTCCTTAAAAATGCGAGCACACTGGTTGTTTGAGTAAAGACAAGCATGTGTTCCAGTAGGGTATTATTTCCATGTACGTAGAGAGAGACACCATGTAAAGTAGCCCCCTTACCATTAGGAGACAAGATTATGAAAGAAAAAAGGGGGGCAAAAAACCCAAGCCAAGACCCAACAAAACAAAAACCAACAGAAAGCAGTTTTTTTCTTCATCAGAAAGCTGAAGAAAAACTTAACTTTTCCCAAAATGTTGTATTTTCTTAAGTAAATCAATACTGTGGAGAAGTCTAACAAAGCTTTATGAGTGAAATAAAAAAAAAAAAAGTCTTTGCCGGTGTGTGTATAACATTCCCATCATGCTTCCCCAGTTATTTCTGTGTGTCTGGGGATAACTGATTCCAAGCAGATACTATGGCAACCGCTAGCATTATCCCACCTGGATTATAACACCTGAACAATGGGACAGGAGGAGAATCCCTTAAAAGAAATAAAAGCAGAAGTGCTCCACCATGTAAATAACTCCGAGCAATTATTCAGCCACATGAGAATTTTATGGAAGTTTATTTTTAAATGCTTTCATAACTCACACAGTTACTGTTCAAGGGACAAATAGTCAGAGCTGGATGTTAGAATGTGACAGTAATGAACCCTCCTGACAGATGAAGCCTCACATAAATTAACGGCAAATGACTGGTAAGGTTGTAAAATCTGAATATTTTAAAACCCTGTGTTTAGGTACACAGTTCACCTGGGGAAAGGTTGCGGGAAATATGAGGAAAACTTGAATAAAGATATGCAGATAAGGCCCTTAATGAGCAGAAAAATTAAGCAGTTCTATAATTGCCAAAACAGGCCACTGAATGTGATGTTCACTGAAAATGATCCTTTATGATTAAATATTTATTTTAAGCTCTGAGGGTAAGATCTTTAAAGCCAACAAAGGTATTCAATTATCACTTTCAGTGAAATAAGGGTACAATTTATGCTTTTGCAGTAATTAGTTTTGAAAATCCCACCTTCCATTTAAAATATTTTCTGTTGATTGTTAATCCAGTTTTTAAGGAAAACGGAAACTAATTTCTATGACATTAAACTCGTCTCCTATGTACATGCCATCAGCAAAGATTCCTTCATGAACATCTTCCAAAATGTGTAGTTTGAAATCAGAAGATCTGCTGGTGTTACCGAGGGCATTCCTATCTGTTTCAATGGATTTGAGCTAGTGTGCACTGATGGAGACATGTGCCCCTTGGTTTCACCTAACTATTGCTCGAGGCTTTTCGGGTTAGCAGCTTCTGTGGGGGGTGCACATGTGTTTTAATGGTATAAATGCTGTGTTCTGTGCTGGCTCTTCTGTAGTGTTAGTTCTTGGAGCTATCTGCCAGTACTACTACTTCTCCAGGCAGCAGAAAAAAGAACACATCATTCAGAACGTGCTATCAAAAAGAGTGCCGTCAGAGCATTGTTTTAATGAATCGGTGATAAGACTGCTGTGAATTGTACCACCATCTAAATGGCCTTTTCCAGGAGGATGCTTTGGATGAATTCTTGGAAAGATTCTGTAGGAAGTATTCTGGAAAGAGAACAGACAAAGAATTCAGCAGCTTCGTTCTGGCAAGATAAATCACCAGAAAACCAGATTTGCTGCCATTCAATTTGTTGTTCATTGTCAAGTGGACTGGTAGAGGAAGGGCAAGGATGAGGCATTTTTGTTTTTTCAAGTGGAAGCCTCCTTTGTGGCAGGTTACAATGGTTTGGATTCTGTGGAATTTATTTTTTTTTATGCCAGTCCAAACTGTATTTTGTGAGTCCCAGAATAGAAGTTTTTCAAGTCACTTACGCACACTCATTTGCAAACTTGAGTAGGGCAGTTCTGTATGGGATGAATAAAGCATCCTTCATTTTCATTGGTATATTAGCTATTATACTTAGTAATGTTACTGGTTTTTAGGTGTGATCTCTTTATGGTGAAAAACACAACTAGCAAACCAAGGTTTGTATTTAACTCCATACATATTCACAGAAGTTGAGCTTTGCAAGGTGACATATTTTGCATATGCTTCTTTGTTTGTGGCGAGATCCTTTGCATTGCTGAGGTGTACGGAGTTTTTTTGTTAACGTGAAGCTTTCCTACACCTGTGTTGGCTGGTAATAACAGCAGTGATACTTCTGGGGATCCTCAGAGGTGTTGCCCCCTCGATGCCTCAATGAACGGCTTTGCAATAGGGCTTCCATAAAAGCACAGCAACCTGAATTCTTTCCTGGTAGAAAAGCTGGAGCACTGGGTGCAGGACAGCCAGGATCCAGGATTCACTGGACCAAGTTTCTCCTGGGCTGGCTCCGGTGTGGGGAAAAGGGCTGGTGCGATGGTCTGGAGGTAGGGGCTCCTGCTGAGGAACAAGAGAGGCTTCATGAGCGCAGAACGGCAGTGATGTTTAGTTAGAGCAAAGCCCTGCCTGACCTCGGTCTGTCCTCTCACTCCTGCAGCTGTGGTCCCCGGTGGCCTTGGGACCAGGATCACCTTCTGGCCTTGAAATCCTTCCACCTCGCCTTTGCCATGTCCAACTTTGAAGCCTCCACTACTAGGACTGGTGAGAACAGCACTTAGTGCTTGTACAGCTCTTGATGTGCTCAAAGCTCTTTGCAAACATTAACTAATTAAGGCTCACCAAGTTCTTATGAGGCAGGTATTTATTCCAGCTGAGTGTTTGCATTCACAATTACATAATTCTGCTGTCAATCAGCCTAATTTACTTAAGTGTCTAATTGGGTAGATTCGCCCAAGTAAGTTTCAAAAAGGTTAGCCTGGAGAGGGGAAGTTTGCATTGGAGAAAAACAGAGTGCATAAGGAAATCCTCAGTCAGGGAAAGGCAAGGGAGGCTGTCAGCGGTGGTTTTAAATGCTGCTAGGGAGATGGGAGCTATTTTGTCATTGCTGCAAAGTATCTTCAAAGAGGCTTCAATTAACCTGCAATTAAAAAGTCAGTCTTTGTAACCAGGTTTGTTTCAACAGGAGGAATGCAAAGAGCAAATCCTTGGTAGTAGTGAGGAGGAGGCGGAATAACGAGGAGAGCAGCAAGGGACTGAGGGAGGCTGCTCTGTGCCTGAGCATGGGTTCAGACTCNTCACTGGGGCTTTTGTTTTGCTAGAGAATGACAGCTTCCCTTCATGTCTTGCAGGAGGCCAGGATGTAAACTGCTTGTGGCTAACATGCACCAACATAAACATTTCTTACTGTGGCACTGAGTGGTAGTATCTAAAGTGCCAATAGATGGTCCTTAAAAGATGAAATATCTTCTGTCTGAGACGCATGAGTTTAAGGGCAGTTGGAGACTGAATGACAAGTAGCAATTTTTAGTTATAACCACATACACGGATGCACATTACAAGCTTTTTGTACAGGTTGGATACAGTGAATGGATACAGTAATTACTCACTTTTCCTAGCCAGCTGGGTGCAGCGGTGNGCTCACCAAGTTCTTATGAGGCAGGTATTTATTCCAGCTGAGTGTTTGCATTCACAATTACATAATTCTGCTGTCAATCAGCCTAATTTACTTAAGTGTCTAATTGGGTAGATTCGCCCAAGTAAGTTTCAAAAAGGTTAGCCTGGAGAGGGGAAGTTTGCATTGGAGAAAAACAGAGTGCATAAGGAAATCCTCAGTCAGGGAAAGGCAAGGGAGGCTGTCAGCGGTGGTTTTAAATGCTGCTAGGGAGATGGGAGCTATTTTGTCATTGCTGCAAAGTATCTTCAAAGAGGCTTCAATTAACCTGCAATTAAAAAGTCAGTCTTTGTAACCAGGTTTGTTTCAACAGGAGGAATGCAAAGAGCAAATCCTTGGTAGTAGTGAGGAGGAGGCGGAATAACGAGGAGAGCAGCAAGGGACTGAGGGAGGCTGCTCTGTGCCTGAGCATGGGTTCAGACTCTCTCACACAGAGTAGCAGAATGGTTCGGGTTGGAAGGGACATTAAAGATCATGTTGTTCCACCCCCCCTGCCCTGGGCAGGGACACCTCCCACTAGACCAGGCTGCTCAAAGCCCCATCCAGCCTGGCCTTGAGCACTTCCAGGGACGGGACATTGACAACTTCCCTGGGCAACTTGTTCCAGTGTCTCACCAACCTCACAGTAAAGAATTTCTTACTAATATCCAATCTAAATATCCCCTCTTTCAGTTTGAGGCCATTACCCCATGTCCTATCATTACACTCCCTGATAAAGAGTCCCTCCCTATCCTTCCTGTAGGCCCCCTTCAGGTACTGGAAGGCTGCTGTAAGGTGTCCCTGGAGCCTCCTCCAGGCTGAACAACCCCAGCTCTCTCAGCCTGTCCTCATAGCAGAGGTGCTCCAGCCCTCTGGTCATCTTTATGGCCTTCCGTTGGACCCATTCCAACAGGTCCATGTCCTTCTTGTGTTGAGGACCCTCACTGGGGCTTTTGTTTCGCTAGAGAATGACAGCTTCCCTTCATGTCTTGCAGGAGGCCAGCATGTAAACTGCTTGCGGCTAACATGCACCAACATAAACATTTCTTACTGTGGCACTGAGTGGTAGTATCTAAAGTGCCAATAGATGGTCCTTAAAAGACGAAACATCTGTCTGAGACACAAGAGTTTAAGGGCAGTTGGAGACTGAATGACAAGTAGCAATTTTTAGTTATAACCACATATACGAATGCACATTACAAGCTTTTTGTACAGGTCAGATACAGTGAATGGATACAGTAATTACTCACTTTTCCTAGCCAGCTGGGTGCAGCGGTGAGCTCGGGTCAGAAGGCTGCTGAACAGATCCACCAGACTTTGCACAGTGAGTCTGGAACCCGTGTTCTCAGCTCCCGCCTTTGCATTTCCCGCAGCCCGAGCCGTGCACCACACACTTGTGCGATGCAGTGTCGTGAGCCACGAGCCCATGTGTCACATGCAGGTCCCGGCTGTCTATCATGGGGGTGTGGAGAAGGGGAAAAAAGTCACAAATGGGATACCTGAGGCAGCAAGTGTTGCCAAAGGAAACCCCAGGCTTGAAACCCCAGGCTCAAAAGGGTACCTAAGAGCTTGCTTATCTGCCATAGCCTCCCCTGAACATTGTTGGTGGTTTTCCAGGAAACTGGAAGGCATTTCAGGAGGTCACCACTCCATCTTCTTCCAAGGTAAGATGCCTGTGGCATTCCTGATGAACACTGTCTAGCCTGTTCTTTAAAAGCTTGAAGAAAAAGATCCCATATGCTTTTCAGGCAATCTGTAATAGTATTTTGTTCTTACTCTCAGAAAGTGTTTCCTAATTTTTCTCTTTCCAAGTGAGCCTCTCTTACCAAAACCTTAGCTCATTACTTCTGCTCACACCCAGAATGGGTTTGGAGAACAGGTTATTCCCTTTCCCCTTCTGCATCTGGAGGTTCTTCCCACCACAGTCACCTCTATAGAGATGTGATAGGGCTGGCTTGTGCCTTCAGCTAGAAAATATGTGGGAGATGGGTAAAAGTTTTGACACCCTCAGTCCTGTTCTCCAGTAGGTTTGCTGTCAAGCTGATCAAGCCTACAGTGGGATCAATAGCTGTGTTTAAGCGCATGTTTCGTCTTACTTCACTGCCTACGCCTCTTTTCAGTGCTGTCTGTAAGCTACAAGCATTTTCCAGGTTGGGTCTTGCTCCCTCCCTTTGCACCAGTCTCATTCCTTTATGTGTGGCTGCAACACATACAAACCTTGATGGCCTGGGTCATCACTGCTGGAAAAATACTTTCAAGCATTCTTATACGAAGATTTTAAGTACTTTACTCAGACCAGTACTATGAGAATCAAGGAAAAGAAGGTCTATGAAGACCTCACTATCATTACTATTTAAAGTACCTGCTGTGGGGCAGAGCCCCTCCAGGGTGGACTTCTGTTGTACAAGGGGATGTAGGGTGTAAACAGCAGCTCATAAACTAAAATAAATCCAATGCCTTTCATCAAAATTTCACTACTGAAAGCAATCCTTGTGGAAATTCACGGAGAAAAGGAGCAGCAAGTAATATTTTTTGCAGTTGCTGCAGAGAAACCATCTAGAATCTGCAAACATGGCTTTAAAAAATAGATGTGACTNCAGAAACCATCTTCTTGTCTGCCTCCTTTGCTAGAATCTGCAAACTTGGCTTTAAAAAATAGATGTGACTGTGGATTCAAGTTGGCAAGTGTTACAGCATGAAATGCATTTCAGAGGGGAAAAATGACAACATGAAAAAGTATGTTTAGCAACTAATATGGCTTAGAAAACTGTATTAACCTGTTGAAAATGTTGCTTTACATATTGTGACATCAAGAACGTTTATGTCAAAGTAAAATCCTATAATGTTACTGTGTTCTAAAAGCAAATGCTACTTTTCTGATCACTTGTTTCTTACAAACAAAGGAATTGTGGTTCAAACCAAAAACAACTGAATAAATTCCCAAAGAGGTTTAAGCATGAGATGGATAATTTTGGGTTCTTCCTCTTTTTTTTTTTTTTGGTGTATTCTGATGAAATGTCTGTGATGATGTTCATCAGATACCTCTTAACACCTGGAAAAAGCATTTACTCAGGTAATATTACTCTAAGTTTTGAATTAGTGTGGACTTATCTTTTCAGTGTCTATAGAATTAGGCCCTTGCAATTTTAGGAAATTAAGGCTTGACACTACATTTTGTTACACAGCACGCATGTGCATGTTGACTCTAATGATTGTACGTGTTTGTACTTATCTCATTTTTTCCAGTGGTATTGACTTGTCCCAGAAACCATACTTTTCACTGTACAAAACACTTGAGAGGATTTTTCTATTAACTAAAATGATAAAGGTTTACAGCGCTGCAGTGCCTTGAAGTGTGTCTTGAAGTGAAGAGCCTTTTAGGTAATTCTAGCTTTCCTAAAGCACTTTTGTTATTTTAGCAAAAAAAACCCCCCACCTCTCACGATGTGGCTGCATTTAGGCGAAGTGACATCCAGAAGATAAACAGGACAAGTACACGCTGGATGTATTTATCACATGTTTGTAGTATTTGTCACAGCTAGGGCTGCATGACCTGCCAGCTGGTCTGTTTACAGACTTTAGAAACTCATAAGGAAAATGAACGTAGAAAGGACAGGAAAGAGAAATGAAAGAGGAGAAAAAGAGAGGGGGAGGACTGCAAAAACTGACCAAATGCTATTGCCATGGTTCCTATGACCTGGTGAGATAGAGGTGTCCCAGATCTCTTGCGTCAGGTGACCCAAACTTGGACGTCAGTCACTGCTGTGCTGCCAGGGCCTTTGGTGTAGGGTGCTCACTCCCCAATTAGCCTTGCCCGACGCTTTCCCCCTTCACGCTTACACTGTTAAGAGGTCTTTTTATTTATTACTACTTCAGGTAACTGGTGAGTTCACTTGCCTTCTTGATAAGGTCTCCTGTGCCAGGCAGAGCTTGGCTTTCTCGCACCCGTTTCAGTTTTCTCTTGGATCCATTCAGCTCTAGTAACAGTTCCTCAGAGCACTATACTAAAAGCAATGGAGCTTTCTCATCCTTTGCATGTTGGTCTCATGGCACGGCTACAGGAAACTATTTCTTAGATGGACACGCTCCTTTTTCATCTTGATAAAATTGTGGGTTTTCTTTTTCTTCCCAAAGATTACCATTAACAGCCAGTAACACTTGTATAAATTGTTTCCCACAGGGCTGTCTCCCTTGCCAGGGCTGAATTATTTAACGTATTCCTGCTTCCTGGGCAGCTTGAGGATACACACAGAAACCCCATTGCACTTGGGAAAGTCTTCTGTGGTGAGCCTGCCCCAGGGAACCCAATGAGTGCACAAGTCCAGCTGAAGCGTGGGAGCTGTATGCAAATAACAACTGATGAGCGCGTGTTAAATGCTCAGTTTTAGCCCTCGAGATCTTCAAAGCTTCAGGAAAACATGCCATAAGCCTGTGAAACACCCAGTGTAGAAGCGAACTGATAGTGGAAGAATGGTAGAAATGGGGAGGTGGGTGCCCATCACTACCCAGACCAGCGGTACCAGACCTGCCTCGTCTTCCTGATAGCCTGGGAGCTGCTCATGGAGCAGGGACATGCTGCTGTGCGACGCGGCACCTTTGGGATGGCGGCAGTTGCCTTCCAGGAGCAGCAGCACTACTCTCCTCCTGGGAGGTGAGGTGCCAGAGGAGGAGGTAAGTGCCTGCTGTGAGTAGGAGCAGAGCTTGCTCTCTCAAAACCTCTGCAGCCCTGCACGTTCAGCAAAACCCGCTCTGTGACCATTCCCTCTTCCACAAAATGTCTATAATAACACGGGATTTTGTTCCTTGCTCATTTATTACCGGAGTTTCACACAATAAACGCAAAGGGGTTTTACCCAGCTTCTCCATACAGCTCTTTGCACAACCTCAAGTTTCTGATTCAAATAACCCCTTCAAATGTTTTAGCTTTTTTTTTACGGTTTCTGAGGGAGAGAGCCGTGGCTGGGGAGGCCACCGGGTGGTGCTCTTGGCACAGAAATTGGGGTGTGGGGGGGGAGGACTCGGGCACTGCAAGGTGCTGCTGTCTGCAGGGCAGTTAGCATCAAATAAAGGTTTTGGTTTGGCTGCGGCATTAATTTGCAGATGAACTTTGACAGGAACAGCTGTTTTCCTCCAGGACACGCAAAAGTCCCCTGACTTTGAAATGAGTCCAGAAAAAGTGGTTTAAATATAGACATCTTCTTACAGTACCTCTTGGGGGGGGGTGGAGGGGAAAGACCGGTTTAAAGATGGGAATCTTCTTGATGCCCTCTTGTCAGGGAATGTGGTCCAGAGGATGGCTCTGATGATGTCCCTACTTCTGTATGAGAGCGGACTGGGTGACAGGGTTCTCTGGCATATCTTTTTGGGACACATGCCACAGCTATTGTGGGCAGCCGGTGTGGAAATTTGATATTTTTGTTCTGAACCTCCCCAGGGGAAAATGTTGAGGAGACATCTTCCCTCCACCTCCTGGGAAGCATCTCTCGTGTTGCTGGTCCCATGGGGCTGCTGTGGAGGAGGTCACCCAGCACCTGTCCCGGTGGGGAGGTCCCAGCAGGGACATCCCAGCCATCCGAGAAGCATGTGTGTCCTGCTTTGGGGTGGAGCAGAGACAAATTTCTGTTCAGTGAGAGG
>VXBO01004758.1:170033-194314 GCA_013400135.1 Rhinoptilus africanus
CTCTTTCTTCAGTGACTGATGTCTGAGGAGGACCCCCTCAACTCATCTGCCTTTTGATCCTGGTCAGTGTGTTCCAGTTCCCATTTGTCACTGAGTCCAGTCTGGAACTTTCCCAGTGCTTGCCAGCGACATCTTCCTGGGAACTTGATCCAGTTTTGTATATATTTGTATATAGAGTATCTTTTTCATTATTTCATTTTTTATTTTATTAGTAATATTTCATTAAAATAGTTTAGTTTTTTCTAAACTCGTAACTCTATCTCTTTTCTTCTTCTCCTTGAAGCAAGAGGTGGGGGAGAGCATCTGTTGTCTTGTCATTGGCCAACATGTCAGTGGCCTCAACTGCTTCTGCAGGAACAGGGCTGACACCTTACGTGTGGTTGCAAAGGCAATCTGCTCTCCTTCTCCCACCGAGATCCCTCAAGGGTTTCCCAACAGGAAACCTATATTCCCTGCACCTTTTTTTTCCCTGGCATGGTTCCACTGGTGCAAATCGTGCCTGCAGCAAACGTCCTTAGGCAGTGAATGACACCTTGGGGTTTTTTTACAATTTGAAGGCTTGAATGTTTTGGCCACTGTTTTGCCCTCACCTCCGGTTCAGCTTGTCTGTTTTGGAGATAAACAACCAAGATTTGTGCCTGTTGCAGAGGTGAGCAGAACAGTTGTCAGCAAGGTGCCATTTGGTGCCGTTAGATACCAAGGAGGATTCAAAGAGAGGTGAACAGGACAGTTTTGTAAGTCGCATCCCTGAGTGATGAATAGGTTGAGGGTGGATGGAGATGCTGGAGATAAAATATGTGATTTTTTTTCTGTGTCTTAGTAAGCTCTGTGGGCTGTCTTCTTTCCACTGAGTCAGAGCCGAGGAGCTTTGTCCGCAAATGACACCAAGCTGAGTGGTGCAGGCTGGGGCTGGTCCAGCCATTTCCAAGGAGCTGAAACTGCTGATGTAGGCAGGAGGCAGCTGAAAGCGGGGGTTTATCACCAGGCAGGGTCTCAGAGGAGGACTTGGGGTCTCAGCATCCTCCCTTTCCCCAGCTTTTTTTTCTGATGTCTTCCTTCTGCTAGAAGCAAATGCTCAATTTTTATTGCAGTCTGCCTCTTCAAGTTCCTGCACTCTGCTTCCCCCCCCAGTCTCCAGCACTGTCATGAGAAGATGAGGCACCTGGCAGAGAAAAAGCCTTTGAGGTGCTGGTGAGCAATTCTCTGCCTGCTGCTGGAGACTGTAGCCCAGTATGTGGTCACTAGCTTTCATTTCAGGCATGGTGCAGGTGCTGTGGCAGCACTGGCCTTTCCAAATTACTGCCTGGGAGCAGCTGTTCCAATATAGAAAATATTGACTGCTGATGCTACTGTTGTAGGGAGTTATGACAAAAATGAACAGACACCAGAACAAAACACTTGATTGTCTGTGTACAGAGTTATCCTTTAATGGCTCATCGCTGCTCTTAACTGATGAACAGTGAGTAACTGACAGCAAACTTATTTCCTTCTTTATTTTCAGGCTGTAGTTGGGGACCTTCGGCTCGAGTGCACCATCAGCAAGTTTGCAAATGACACCAAGCTGAGTGGTGCAGTTGACGCACCTGAGGGATGTGATGGCATCCAGAGGGACCTGGACAGACTTGAGAAGTGGGCCCATGTGAACCTCATGAGATGCAACAAGGCCAAATGCAAAGTCCCGCATGTGGGTTGGGGCAAGTACCAATACAGGCTGGGGGAAAGAGACATTAAGAGCAGCCCCACCAAGAAGGACTTGGGGGCACTGGTGGATGAAAAGCTGGACAATGTGCACCTGCAGCCAAGATGGCCAACTCTATCCTGGTATGCATCAAAAGAAGTTTGGCCATCAGGTTGAGGAAAGTGATTCTGCCCCTCTGCTGTGCTCTGGTGAGACCTCACCTGGAGTACTGCATCCATCTCTGGGCCCCTCAGCACAGGAAAGACACAGACCTGTTGGAGTACGTCCAGAGGAGGGCCATGAGGATCATCAGAGGGCTGGAGCACCTCTCCTATGACAGGATGAGTTTGGGTTGTTCAGCCTGGAGAAGAGAAAGCTACAGGGACACCTTATTGCTGCCTGTCAGTACTTAAAGAGGGACTATAGGAAAGAAGGGAACGAATTTTTTAGCAGGGCCTGTTGTGATAGGACAAGGGTTAATGCCTTTAAACTAAAAGAAGGAAGATTTAGACTGGATGTAAGGAACAAATTTTTTATGATGAGGGTGGCAAAACACTGGCATAGGTTGCCTAGAGAGGTGGTAGATGCCCCATTCCTGGGAACATTCAAGATCATGTTGGACAGGGCTCTGAGCAACCTGATGTAGTTGAAGATGCCCCTGGTCATTGGAGGGGAGGTTGGACTAGATGACCTTTAAAGATCCCTTCCAACCCACACTATTCTGCAATTCTATTTATATTTCCCTTGCAATAGCCAGTAAAGTGATTGCAGTCACCTCTGCTTCCTATTTCTTCATGCCATGCCATGCCAGGTATTCTGCTGGGGTTTTTTTTAGCCCATGTTTTGAGACTTGGAGAGATCAAGTCATGCATTTAAGCCATCCCACTGGGGCTGCCATCCACAGCTGCAGTGAGGCAGCGCTGAGGCACTGACTGCAGCTCCCTGTCCCGCGCTGACTGTTGGGGGGTGTGCACTGAAGCTGAAGTTTGAGCCTGTGGAAGAAAGGGCCATCACTGAGGTCAGTGGAGTGCCTATGTTTTGCAAGGCTTGTTCAATTAGCTTTGTGCTGTATTAAAAGCTTTCTGGTGGGGCAGGCTGTGCTGGCAATGAAGCTGTTCTCAGAGTTGGGTCAGGGTATGTGAGCTCCTTGGGCACCAATACGCAGAAAACTCTTCTGATGCTATCGTAGCAGCCTATTTACTGAGGGTGTGTGTGTAGAGATCCCTCACGGAAGCTAGATTTACAGGTATGCTTGCACTCTCTGTCAAATGTTTTTACTGTTACTGTGTAATACCCAGCTCTGCAACCAACCAAATGGCACTGAAGCTCCATAAGATGCAGAAACACTTTGCATTTAGAGAAAATATGTTTCTGTGTATCATCTTTGGCTTTTTTTCAGGGTCTATTGCTCATCACAATAGTTTTGTTTTCCTCCACTGGCTCTGACTTGCTTATATTCTTACATTCTTCATTCTTTAAGAGCCAAAAAAATATAAAAGATAAATTTTCAGGTCCTTGTAAAGCACTTTGAATTAGGTCTCTTTAGCCTGGAAAAGAGGCGTCTGAGGGGTGACCTTATCAATGCCTATAAATACTTGAAGGGTGGGTGTCAGGAGGATGGGGCCTGGCTCTTTTCGGTAGTGCCCAGTGACAGGACAAGAGGTAACGGGCACAAACTTGAGTATAGGAAGTTCCACCTAAACATGAGGAGGAACTTCTTTCCCTTGAGGGTGGCAGAGCACTGGAACAGGCTGCCCAGGGAGGTGGTG
Source organism: Rhinoptilus africanus (assembly GCA_013400135.1). Lineage (NCBI taxonomy): Eukaryota > Metazoa > Chordata > Aves > Charadriiformes > Glareolidae > Rhinoptilus > Rhinoptilus africanus. The sequence continues at coordinate 173,481 of VXBO01004758.1, forward strand.
GAGTCTCCGTCTCTGGAGACATTCAAAACCCGCCTGGATGGGTTCCTGTGCAACCTGCTCTAGGTAACCCTGCTCTGGCAGGGGGGTTGGACTAGATGATCTCCAGAGGTCCCTTCCAGCCCTGTGATTCTGTGATTCTGTTTCCCCATGTTATTTGAGAGCAAAATTAATTTACAGTAGAAGCCATTGGTCGGGGTTATAACCCTTCTGGGTCTCCAAAAGATGCAGAGGGCTTGTGCATCCCTGCCGGCTGTGGGACATGGATGCATTCTTCCCACTGCAATGTTGGTGTCTGAGATGAAATCGATGGGGAAGAGGACATGAGTGTGTTCACTGAAGAGCCTGTTAGTATGGAGAGAGGGAAAAGAGGGAAGCTACCAAGAATGTGGTGTGGTATGTGTGCTTGCAGTACATTGATCTTTCACAAGAGGTCTCTCTGTCTTCTTCCAAAGCTCGTGTGAGCTGAATTTGGTAATAAAAAGTCCAGCTATAAGCGAGCACCTCTGCAGATAGGTATTTTTTTTTTTTTTAGTGTTTTGGGTACTTAAAATGGTGCCAGAGTGAGATGGGATATGTTTTGTACATCCCCCTAATCTTTTTGTCATAGACAATCCCTTTTAGCAACATATAACACTAGAATTTTTATATTTTAAAATCAAATGGAATTAAAGTGATCATACTTGGAAAGGACCCCCTCCTTCTTCTAGTTGATCAAAGATTTCCAGTTCTTGAGATTGAATGTACTGTTCAGTTGCAAGTGAAAATTTTAATTTTAATTATTTCTCTTATTACCAGAAACTTAAAATTATAGTACTGCTGGCTCCGTGGCAGCTGAAACTAGCTTGGGTTGTAAACAGTTCTGCTTATACTGCTTTCTCTTTCCATGTGTCTCTGCCTCATGCTTTGCTAGTAGACAAAAGCAGGACCTAAGATCCTGAACCGTGAGCGAGTACGGGGGAAACTCTGCACTGAGCGATGAAGTCAGAGGCAGGGATTTGTGACCTGAGGTGGACCATGAGCTATAAGGCTTGATGAACTCCTCACAGGTATTCCTTTTGCTTGAGAAAATGCTCGTCACAAAAATAAGATGTCAGCGAGGGGAGACAACATTCTAGAAATGTAATAAGTAGAATGGACATTCATTTGCTTTATATTTTCTCTGCTCAACTCTAGGGGGAAGTTGAAGCCCTTCTTGTGCTGGCTCTGCCTGAAGGATTGAGTCCTGTGGACAGCTGACACAGGGGAGGGCTCACACCCTGGGATCTTGAGGTGACCTTCTTCCCTGCCAGAGGTGGGCATTGAGCTGGCAGAGGGAGGTTCTTCTGGGCTAGTACCCCTGGCTTTTCCCTGGTGTGAGTCCTACAGCATTTTGTCTGTCTCCTTGGCGCGGCTGCCTATTTGCTGGTAAAAGGCACAAGATTTAGGTCTTGGGGTTTCTAAACAGGGGTTTGGCTGAGAAATCCTGTGGTGGGCATTAAAAGCTGCCTCTGGAGGCGGGAGTGGCTGCACAGGTGAGGGATACATCAGTGTAGTACTGGCATAAGGAAAAGGACATTTGAGTACTGAAGAGAATCCTAATTGCACTGATTTAGTGGCCTGGAAACTAAATGGGCTGATTTGGGTCATTGGTAAGTAGTTTGCTTTAAAAGAAATTTCCCCTCTAGACCATACTTTTTAATAAGAAATGATGTTCCGCTGATGCTCTTGAAAGAGTTACAGGAGATGTTCACATGCATCGCTTAAGGAAAGAAAGCTACATATGAAATGTAATTTGCTTTGCACACCTTGAGGCAAAAGCGGCCATAAATCTAAGAAACCACGAAGAAAATACCAGTGTTTGTGCTACAGGCAGTTGCTACCTGGTCTGGATATTCAGGCCAAGAGGATGATGAGGGGGGAATTTCCTAAACCTGCTGTGCTGACTTTATTTAAAAGTAGGTCACTGGCGGACCTGAAAGTTCGTTAGTAGCTGCCAGGTGTCAGGCACATCCTTGTGACAGGGCTGAGGTTGCAAGGACTAGAGTCAGGGCTTTGATTTTGTGTAAAAAAATGAGAATTTGTTGAGCATCTGTGTGCATACATCATCTGTGAGCAGGTAGGTGGTCTGCTCCTTCTGTTGATCACTCAAAAGTGGATGTGACGGTCTGCTTTATAGACCATGTGCAGCTCTGAGTTGCTTACAAGGCATACATTTTGGAGGGAAGCTCTTTGCAGAGAGACTTTTTTTTAATGCAACTGTATCCAAGACTGAGGATCTTTAGGGATTATGCAGTTTTCCTTAGCCTAATAAAGAATCTTGGAAATTAACGAAGTTTGCTGGAGTCCATGACTTGGAGCCCGGTTACATCCTTGGAGAACACAGGGAAGCTTCAGAAGACAAATCAAGGACAACTCTGCTTCCTCAACCTCTCTCTCTGTCCCTGTGCTACAGGCACTGCTTTGAGCTAGGTTTCTCCTGCAGTTTATTGTCTACATAGAAAAAACCCCTCCCAAATCTTTCTGACTCACATCATATTTCAAGTCTTGATTGAGATTCAGCTGATACACGAACCTATGTGTACAAATTTCTGTCTTCCTGGGCTTTTTTTTTTAATGTTAGCTTTAAAAATCCCCTGTGAAAAAACTCCAGTGAGTGTAAGAAACTTACTGAAGGAAAAAAAATCTCTACACAGAATTACAAGTGTTGAGATCAGCCATACTCACAAGTTCATATGAATAAAAACTTCAGGATCGAATCCTTTAATCTGTATATATAAAGCTGTTGTGGGAAAAAATAAGGCTGCCAAGTAGTCTCTGTTAGAGAATTAGCTGATTGCACAAGTTCAGAAAATGCCTGGCTTATAGCAGTCTTTATTACCCAGGCATATTTGGGTTTGGGACTGCATCTGTCTTGCCTTGAATGGAGCATAAATGGCAATATGGTTCTGCTCGAAGCTACAGAAACCCATAAGGTTTATGTAGGCTTTAAATGTTGAGCTCTGTGTTTATCTGTTCCCATTTGAAAAGGCACCTGAGTTTATATATCTAATCTGACTTCTTTCGTCTCTTAAAAAAAATAATTAAAAAAAATGGGTTTGAAAGGAAATCAAATATAACATTTAAAAAAAAATCCTTTGGGTGGTTTCTGATTTTGCTCTGTCTGATTTGCTGGATAAGCACTTAAGCTCTGCTGGGGTTGATTCATAAGATAAAGCTGTAATGTGTTATCCCATATATATCTCTGATTATCCTTTATGAGATGGAATGTCACACCTGCCAAAGTGTTAAACATAAAATATTTTTATATGACATCTTTTATCTCAAAGCACTCCTTGAAGCGCGCTGAAATGGTGCTTTAAACTTCCAGATGATGGGGACCATTACTGCTGGGTGAGTCATGTTTTCAGAGATGAGTAAAGGATTTGGGATTTGGACCCGTAAGCCTGATCCTCCTCTTATGTTCTCCCCTGCAGTCAGGAAAATTCCTAGTGTGTTTCAGGGGAAAAACTGCTTGACTCGCATGGTTTAAATCAAATCAGGATCAAAGCACTTCATTGATTCATTTTGGGCACCTAATAAGGCAGCAATGAGTGAACTGTATATTCAGCCTCAGTATTAGCAATACAACAGGTAAACCACGGGACTGGGCACTTACAAGATGTTAATTAATGCCTATAAAGGCCTAAATTCCCTCTTATAACTAACCTCGTAGCCTTCTGGCTGTGCTGGACTGGGGTTTGCCTGCTGCTGTTACCATGTTTCTCCCCACTGCTGCAAATTTTCATGCGTCTTTCACACTTGTTTCCAAACTGACACCTTTCCTCAAGTCTCTCTTGGGAATTCTCCACTTGTTTATGTTTAATCCATCTGATCATTGTCTTAGGAAAGCTTTGTCATTGTTAATTTCCTTCTGGCAAGGTGAATTTTGGGATGCAGATGTCTCAGGTCTATTTGCAAGCACTCTTGACTCCTGCATCCTTCTCACATCATCCCTTGCTATCAGGTGCAGGTACCCCCATGTTGCTGTAATTTCTGCTTCTTCCTAGAATTGGAAGTAAAAAAAATAACTTGTTGGTGGAGTATTTTAAAGCACCTGTTAGACACACCAAATCACGTCACTTTATGAAACTGGGACCCGGGTTCCCAAAGTGCTACTGAAAAAGCTGTGCACTGTGATTTTTCTAAGAACCCTTGCAGCAAAGAGCACCTTGAGTGAAAAATATCTGAGCTCTTCAGCGGTACGGGCAGAGCGTGCTCTTTCAGGTTTTGTAGTCTCAGCTGGAGGACCATCTGTCCATACACATGGGATCCTAGAGCATCCTACAGCAGGGTGTAAAGAGAGGGAAGACAAACAGCTCAGCCTGGCCAGAGCGCTGCCCCTGCTGCTGCTGGTTTGGGGTTAGCAGAGCGATGGATGTAGAGTCCATGCGTGTTGTCCTGTGGGTGAACCTGGAGAAGAAGCTGCCTTGCTGAAAGCAACGGCTCATGGAAACCACTCGTTTCAGGGGGCAGAACAACCGCTCATGGATACAGGGGGCCTTGGCCCACATCCCAGCAGGGATTGATTCCTCGTGCTAGTGCCCAGTTAGTTAGTTAACTGGCCTTGCATTGACTCCTGTGCAGCAAAGACCTGTGAGTTAGATGGTTTCCTTACAAAACCACATGCTCAGGCACACAGGTGTTATTGAACCTCAAGGAACAATCGAGTCCCCAAGCAGCAACACTCTTCTCCCTACAATTTCTCTCTCCTGGTGTATTTTCGAGAGAGAAGTTAGTGTTTACAGATTGTCTGGGCAGGTGTGCTTGTTTGCATTTTTAATTTTAAACAGAGTGCAGGAGACTCTTCCTGCTGTGGGGTGAGGAAGCCCTGCCAGAAAAAGCACCGAGCTTTTCAACTTCTTGGAATATGGAAGCAAACAAAATGAGGAGCATAAAACATGAATTTCCTTTCAAATTCAAATGGCAAGGAATGAGTACATCTGATCTGTGTCAGCTTGCCACACAGACTTTTTTCCTGAGCATATCCGTGAGTCCTTGCATGGAAGTTTAATGTTTCTGCTCTAGAGAAATTATCAAAGATATCCATTAAATAGACCCAGTATTGATAAAGCTATTTAGACAACAATTCAATAAATATCAGGCTGTTCTTAAGGGAGTACATATTCCATGAATAAATATGCCTCAAACACTTAAATTTCTGTGGTACAGGCCAGGCCTTCTAAGTTATATATTTTCCTTGGAGCTGCTTGGATTTTTGTGTGTCCTTGAGTGATTTTTTTACTGAATTCAATGCATAAGATGACAATAAGCTTCCTTAATATCTTCACAAAGAAACCTAACTAAAATCATCTAGCTACTGTGGTCAGAGCTGTACAGCAAGGATATTTTTTATCCTGGAATGAACAGTTCTGGCACTACTCAGGGGTTATGTAGGTGTGATAAGGCCCTTCCTAATGATGATTTCTCATAATGTGTGTTCAGAGCTTGGAGGGAAGCTGCGGGGGACGATGAACCTGCCCAGTATCAATGTTTCATCATCTTGCCTTGGACCTGTGGCCTCTCCAGTGATGGGACCTCCTTGTGCTTTGTCCTCCACCATTTCTTTCCATAGAGGGAAACGCACAGCCTCAGTTTTTTCTTAGGTAAAATGACAGCTGAGATCCCAGTGAATGGCAAAGGGACTGTTTTCCTCCATTCCCTCCTCTGCCCCCCTGTCTTGCGCTCTTTCCACTGTGGTTCGTGTTGTGCAGCCTTCTGCTTTAATCACACTGCTGCAGGCAGGGGCAGGCAGGGTGTCACATACTGTTAATGATGCTTCTTGGGAAATACAAATAACTTGCTGGCTCACTCTTTTTTTTTTTTTTTTTTCCCTAGCAACCCCCCCTGAAAAGTGTACATGGATGTGGAAAAGGAATACTGATACGTGTGAGGTATAGAATAAAGTTAAAAAGCAGACAATCTGTTTTCTCTAGGTTAAGTAGATGAGAACCTGTGTGTCCACCCCAAACCTGAAATGACCCAAATACCATGGTGTTTGGCAGAGTCACTGAGCAGTTCAGGTATTTGCCAGCCTTTTTGCTGCTAAGTTGCTTTGCCCCAGCCTAAGCTAACAGTAATTAAGGGCCTAATCTAAAAGCCGATGAAAATCAATGGATATTTTCTGTGACTAACAGAGTGGTCCTTCCAGAAGACTGTATCTACTCTTTCATTCATGGGTAGCTCTGATGAAACAGTCTGGGTGTTTGCATGGGCTGCTGTGGGATGCAGACCTGATCTCTGAGGTGCCTGGGATCTTCCCTGAACACAGCAAAAGCCACCTCTGCCCATCTTTCTGTTTTCAGGACTTAAACAAACCTGTCTTGTGACTTTACCCCTTTAATGAAGGCTGGGACGTTTTGCAGATAACATGCTTTCCCTGTCTGTCGGCCCTCACTCAGTATATTCTTACGGGTCTCTTAGAGGATTGTAAACTGACCTGCCTAGAAGGAAAGTGCTCTCATTATATCTGTGCTATGAGGTGAAAAGTGAGTCTGAGAGCTGGTGGGAGTAGATTATTTGCTGGCTTTAGTTCCTGTTTAAAGCATGCACTCTGCGAGTAGCAAGAATCAGACAGGCGATTAGGCTACTTTGGTGAGGTTTAGCCACTTCTTTGATCAATTTTTTCCCCTCATTGGAACTGTTTTGCAGGTGGGTAAAAGCAGTGAGATGCCCTTTTCTCATGAGGACAGAGGTGAGCAGAGCGCAAAGTCCTCAGTAAAGGCAGTGGCAGAGCCAGAGATAAAACCCGAGCTGGGACATGCAGGATCAGATAAGCATCTCTGCTGTGGAAGGATCCCATAAATCTGCTCCATTTCTGTCCCCCAGGAAGTTCAGCCATCACTAACACATTGTGAGAGCTTCTGTCTACAGGGAGGCCAGTTTGCTGTCCATTGACAGAGCAATTTAGCTATTAGGGAAATCTGTATTTGATGGGTAGCCTATTTGATCTGTTAAAATGAGTGCTTGCAGCATATACAATAGCTTGAATTTTGACCTTGCTCTAAATTACAATTCATTACAATGTGTGTCGTGCTCGAGAGTATACCTGAGCTGGGAATGCTCCTTCACGGCTGCTTCTCCTGGGATACAGGGATTTTTAACGTATTCTTTTCAGGGCAGTCGATACCCTATTAAGGCGATGACAAACCTTAGTGACTGTAATTTAGCACTGAGTCTGAAGTGAGGTAACCAATTTGCTTACCTAATGATATAATCGATAGGCACAGAAATGGTGCAAGGGCAAGTCTGTGTTTTTCTGCTGCTGGCAAGGAAGGCAGAAGTGTAGCTTAATGAATTATGTGAACTGCCTGTTGCGTGACTTGAGAGTCATTAAAGATTGAAAAGAATAAGTCACATCTCTTTTGGGAAAGTTGCCAAATTGTTTTGGAGGGCAGAGCAATGTCTCTAATCAATTGTCATTGGCAAAATACTGTGTTGCATTTCTTATGATATTTTTGTAAGACAGATATATACCTATATACACGTATTATCTCTTTTTTTCCTACCAGTTTTGTTGTCAGTGAGAGACCTGTAGAAAACCCTTACGTGAGTTTCCCAATGTTGGGAATTTTCCCATCGTCATTTGGAAGGGCCTTGCTTACCTGAGCTACAAGTGTTAGTTCTGCTAGTGACGTTCTTTAGTCCCATCATTTTATCACTCATTTTATCGAACCAATCTTGCCAATTAATTAGTGCCTCCACTCTCCCTCGATGCCCCATCTACCTGCCCCACCTCAGCAGGTAATTGTAGCTTGGAGTAGCTACAATTTATATGCTATCTCACCATGATAGCTGCAGTCCCTCTGACCCAAGCAGAGTCAGAGCCAGCCTTTTCACAGTTGTCCTTGTCCGAATTAAGGCAACGGAGAGGCAAATGAGCTTTGGAGGATGCCAGCAAAAGCCCAGACCCTTGGCACTGAGTTCCCCTCTCCTCCCACCAACAACAAGTGGTGCCTGGGAGCACAAGGCCTCAGTAGCCTTATTTAATTTGTAATACGCCTGGGAGGGAGGTGAGATTGTGCATGGAGGATCCTTGTATGGAGGAGCTGGTTAATGGGCACATATCAAAAGCAGCTCTTAACTTCCCTTGTCACGCGTCGATGCCATTTCCATCCCCTTCCACCAGTGAAGAGCATCTGTGCACCGTCCTTGCTAACCGCAGCGACATCTGGCCATGCTGGCTCTACAGGACAGGCTCACTCAGATGCCTGTGGTTTGATGCCTAACGGAGCATGCCGACTCCGGTGGACCAGGCTGGACCCATGGGTCATCTCTGCAGCGTCCCAAGAACGTGTGCAGGCTGAAGGAGAGAGCAGACACTCCTCCCCAGGAATGCTGTGCTCTTCCCACCAGCTCGGACCTCCTCCGAGGGCACAGGGGGTCTGCCAAACTTACAGCATATTTAGATGTCCATTCAGAAGAGGACCCAAATCTATTCTGAAGCTGATGAAGCTTAAGCAGAGTCTAACTTTAACGGTATGTTTATGGCACTTTTATATAACAAGTGTGTATTCCTGAAAGATGCCAATTTCTGCTTTTTTATTACTAGGGTATGATAATTTCAGGGGTATGGAATAGCAAAAAGGAAGCATTTTTTAGTCTGAAAAATTCTTGCTGTCAGCAAAGGGAGTGACTAGTGCAGTTTTTTACTTCTTTGGGCAGATTCTTCACTGTCCAACACAGGCGGCTTACAGCAATTACTTTGCTTTGCATTGCTATTCATCCAATTAGATGTGGATTGCTAAAACTTGGGACAGTTATTTGCAGACTCATCAGATCAAGTTCTAAAAAGTTCAAGTCTCCTTGGGTGGACAAAAAAAAAGAAAGATAAAAATAAGTATGTGAGAAAAAAAAAAAAGCCTAAGTGAGTTCACTGGGCTTTAACACTGGAGTTGCCTCACTTCAGATTTGGGATAAATGAAGCTAAGAAATATTGTGTATCATCACATATCTATATTGCAAAGAGCCATTATTTTAATCCACAGTCTTTCATAGTAAAGGTGTTATTGTTGAAGATTATGACATCAAATTTGCAAGACAGGAGGGTCTCATACCTTGCAAGGTTTGGATGAGGGATGCAACTTTTATGTACTTGGAAATTGCACTGTGCTCCATTCAAGTGTGGATTGACCTTCCACTTCTTGTTCTACAATGCCATTGTTTTTTTTCCCATTCAGTACCAATTTCTGTTTATTGATCTCATCTTAAATGTGTTTAGAGGTTTTTCATTAAGCATGTCTGTCTTACACTTTTTTTTCTTAAATGGAATTTTTGAAACTGCATACATTTTAGGTTTTTTAATTCTTTTTCTTCAGAAGTCAGTCTCTAGCTTCTGGGGAAGGGCCTCTACCTTGCACAGGGATGAAGAACTACACAAGGTGTGAATAAATCCAGGTGTGGGTGTCCACTGTGATCTACTTTTTAAAAATGTGTTGGCACAGACTAAAAGTTGCTGTATGTCAGGGCAATTTAGGACAAAAGATAGCTCCATCCCATAAGTGCTGAGAGGTGGTAGATGCTTAACTGAGTTTCTCCATCCCCATGGTTGCAGGGGGATGAATGCGCCTTGGCTACCCAGTGCGGCTGTGGACAGGAGGTGGTTGCTGTCTGGTTTTTGAGCACTTGGTGGTGGCTCCTGAAGCAGCAGAATAAGGCCATCAGGTCGTACTGCCCAACGTACTGAATCCACCTTTTCTGTGCAAGGAAAGTTCTGATGTGTCGGTGCAAATCCAGGCTGTGCTGCAAAGACCTGCGCCGAGGGCTTGCACTTAAATTAAACCAGCTTAAACAGGGGCAGCTGCTTATCCTGGGATTTACAACAGTGCAATTAGCCTGATTGGAAATGGATTTCGGCACATCGATTCAGGCTCTCTGTGGCAGGTCCTGCCCGAGTTTCTCTGTCTATTGTCTCAGTTCAAAGCAGAAACATGCTGGTGAAACACTGCTCTTGTTTATCTTCTCCAGGGTTGTCACAAGATTTCAGTTAACTTTTTAGAGACATCAGTTACAATTGCCTTCATCTGATCAGAGTGGAAGGTTGACTGTAGCATCAACCACGCTGACACTCCTGTCTTCCTAAAGCCAACAGGTATCCGACCAGCCAATCTTCCTGAGATAATGACTAATGAGTTAGACTCTGTCTGACTGAAAACTAACAGCAAGGGAAGAATAATGTCAAAAATATGTGATTATTATCCAGGAGAAGCAGTATTGCTTTAGTATCATCACAAAAGATGTGGTGAAAGTACTTGTAAAGATTCCCTGTTTTGTCCCTTCCAGACAAACTTGGGGGGCTTCATAATGAATGGAGAAAAATACTTGCCTGGTGGGCAAGCAGTCACCTGCAATCTCCTTTGCGTCTCTTTCTAATCTCATTTGTGGTTCCCTGTTAGTTATTGTGCTAGTCTTCACTCCTGTCTAAACTTGGTTGAGCCTGCAGCTATTTTTATAACACTCCCTTGAGGTACCCAGTCGGAAGCTGCCTGTTTGCCTTGTGTTAATAGAAGTCAGGCCCAATTATATGTATGTGGGGGATAAGTTGTTTCCTCTTACTCGTAATGAATCCTGACCTTTCCCAGGATCTGGCTTGTCTGTTTATTCAATAACACGCTACCCGTCACACTGAGGAGAGAAATGGAAAAATCCCCAAATCTGCCCAACAGCAGCCATCTGTCTTCTATTTAAGCAGCTAAGGATGATAGAGCACCACATATGAAGCAAGCAGATATGACTGTCCAAGTGGGCAGGTTTGACCCTTTGGTAGAAGGAGCACTTCAGACGCAGTTTTTGATCATAGTGTGCAAAAGAGCTCCCACACTCTGCCTGAAGAAGGAGCTCCGGGCATGGAGTGTAATGGTGCTTTTGTTCTGGTCACACTGGTTTACCTCTCTAGGGACCAGTCTTTGAGAAGACCCCAGCTTTCTGGGGAGCACGTCTAGGTGCAGGGGCTCCTAAAGCCAGCCAAGACAGTATGGCTGTGGGTGGGGATATGCCTTTGGCTTTGTGACTTGTGGCTGCGACACCCGCAGGGGAACTGGATTTCTGCATAGTGGTTTTGCAAGAGGAGAAGTGTCATGGAAATTCAAAACTTGTGCTGTTGGGTAGGATGTGAGTGCATAAATCACACAGGGTATTTTGAAAATTTTACCCTCTAGCCTTTGGCCGTGGTAGCTTTAAGCCCAATTTTTCCTCTTGTTGTTTTAATCCCCGTGTGTGTGCATGGAGATGAGGCAGCTGCCAGCTGCTAAATTACTAGAACAAAGGCAAGTTTTCTAAAGCATTTTATATAACACTTGTTCCCTTTCATTTGATGAATGATTCATTAATGTCTCTGTTTGAGATAATTATTAAGAAGGCTATAACCTTTTTCATTATTTGAACGAACACAAAACATCACAAAGGGAAACTCTGTAAGGACCTAATTCATCCCCAGCAAAAGGGGTGCTGTTCTCAGCAAGTTGTCTACACGTGTGTTAAACAGAAAAATTGGCTTTATCTCACGGGCTGTGGAGCAACAAAATCTCCCTGAATATTTGTTTAAGAAGCCGATGCATATCTGTTCATGTTTAGAAAAAATGCCAAGTCATTGCTTCCTTGCTGGTGTTTGGCCAGCCCTGGGTTTTCCTTGGCTTCTCCCAGCTCTACTGGGCACAAATCTGAACAAACCAACACAGTCAAACCATCAGGGCAGGTCCAAGGGCTGGCCCTATGTGTGACCATCAGAGTCTGTGTTTAGTTTCTCGAGTTTCTCCCTACCTTCCTCTCCAGCCCCAGGAGTGAAAGTTTGCTGTGTGGAAGGCAGTGATAGTGTGTTACCCCAAAAACCATGCGTGGGAAGGGGCTGGCATGACCTTGTGGCCTGTGAGAGAGAGTGAAAAGGGACTGACCATGCACGAAAGAGGAGAAAAGGTGGAAAAAATAGGTCAAGCAAGAAGAGAAAAGTAGCTCTTATAACCGAGTGTGCTCTAGTCCTCTTCCACCACCCTTGGTGCAGCATGGCATGTCCAAAGGTCTTGAGGTGCAAGATTGGTCCAGTGGTGCTACCCATGCCCCAAAAGTAGCATGTACCTCTAAAGCAGAATGGTTCGCTCTGCTGGTAATATCTGAGCTCAGCAAGAAAATAATTTCTGCTCTGTTAAATCTGAGCCCAGCCCCTTTACTTTTACTCTGTTTTGTCTGATGGCTTCTGTGCCGTCACAGGAATTGCAGGGGGAGCACAGCTACTTGCTTTAAATACAATGGTTCCTCCGGTGTCCTGGATATTTCCTGACGGTTCAGTTTTAATTTTACTGTGTGTATTAATGGTTAGAAATGTTTTGAAATATTAGTGGCCTAGCCGGTTGGAAAAATGTGAGATGACGGCATCGCTGTTCAAAACCTTAATTGAGAATAGTGCTTTCTGATCTGCTGCACAATTTCATTCCTTTGATTTTTTTCCTCTTGCTTTCCAATGAGTTTCTTAGTATCAGTTCTGATTCACAGATTAGAAGGACAGAAGGGCCATTAGATTGTCTAACCTAAGCCAAATTTCAGCAAAATCTTCCTTAAAAATAATTTTTTTGTGTACTGAAGCCTCAGGATAGCAACAACTTTTTCCACAGAACAGAATTTTGTTTTCCACACTCCTAAACTTTTATTGCTCATTTTGTGCAACCGGATTTTCCAGAATTCTCCTGGATAAACCATGTGTCCAACAGGTTGTTGCCATCACTTCATAGAGTGTCCTGTTCATAAAGTGTCAGTAAGTGATAATTTAATAAGAGTTTGTCACTTGGCATGAAAGTTAGAAACTGGATGTGTTGCTTGTAAACCTGCCTTACAACTGTGCAATATAATAGATAGATATGTTACCAACATAACATTACTTTAGAAGGTCTGTAAGCAGTTTTAACAGTTTATAAATGAAAACTTATTTTAAAATGCAATCTTATTACATTCAGTGTCATGAAAACCACTGCACTGTCTCTTCTTTATGGGTGTGCTCTGCACTAGGAATGAGCAGCATTGCAGCAGGAGGCTGGGAGCTGGGTATCAGGATGCCGGGGTTTTAATGCCAGATTTAACACTAAGCTCTCATGTAAACAGCAAATGAGGTAATTGCACTCGTGTATCAGCAATGATTAAGTTTCACAGCATGTGGCTCTTTCTTAAATGGTGGTAAGTAGTACTCCCGAAGTTAAGCCCATGGTCCCTGTGGATAGAGGCAGTGGGCTGCATGCAGGGCAGAGTGGGATGGTGATACTTGCCCAGCTGCAATGAAAGAGATACCTTTGCTGACCCACAAACTCCCTGGATAAAACTTCACAGGGGGTATTAGCATTCCCTTAATCCCCCTAGGGCTAACCCTAAGGGGTTAGCCATGGGAACACTGGGTGTTTGCTCAGACACAGCAGTAGCTCTGAAGGGCTCAGGCTCAGGAAAATATCTTCTTTACCTTTCTTATGCATGATATCTTTGTTGCTCCAACACCAGCAGCCGTTGCAGTTTCCTGATGCAATGGGATGCAGTGGGGAGGAGGAAGGGCACAATCTGCTTTGTGAAAGGGCTCTGCAAGGCAGCCCTGCCCTGCCCTGCCCTCTTTTTTTTTTTTTTTTTTGGTAGAACAGCAGGTGTTGAAAGTACATTATTAAAATTATTGATTTGTACACCTGCTGGACTGAAATGTTCCATATATGTCATTCAGTACCTTTTATTTATTCAGACAATGGAGCAACTGAAAGTTAAAAATTGCGCACTTTTTGTTTACAAATTGAAATACGTCAGCCTAAACTCAAAGCATTTCTGGAACACCGCTCTTCTGCTACAATTAGAGCCATCATCGCTCCAAAGTCCTCTCCAGCACCACGGTTGCTCTCTGTGTCCTAAAGCTGCTGTGTAATTACCATGATCTCAAGTCCCTCTAGACCAGCAAGAGATATTGTACTGAACCATGGGAGCTGTAGCTTGACCCAGACAGCACAGGCTCTGGGAGAAAATAAGGATGATAGGCATCCAAAGTACAGCTTCTCCTAGGCATCGTGTGGCATTTCAGTTGGTGGTTTTAAAAAACAAAAACAAACCCCATAAATTCCTCACAAACCTTAACATGAATGCTTTTTAAACATTTTCTTATGGTGTAAACTTGCCCCTCCCACAAAATCATACACTTTTCAAATCTCTGGTTTGGGATTCTCTGTGTGAGAGGCAGGTAAAAGCCACAGCCATGTTGTTAAGCAAAGATGCTTCACTGCCAGATGTGAGGAGCTCAGCTTGCAATCGGTGACGTGAAGGGTTAAATCCCTGCCTCCCCTGTGCCTGGCACTAGCAGGAAATGAAGACAGGGCACGCTCCCTGGAGCAGTGAGGATTGCTGGGCAGGTGCTGCAGTTACAGTTGGTGCACTCGGTAAATTGAGTATCCAGAAGCGGTAGCCAGGTGTGGTGGTTGATCACCTATGATTTTTCACCCAGGGTTGTTTTAGGGATTGGCACACATGTGGATTACACACACACCCTGCTTGCAATCTAACCTCTGTGGGACTGTGAGGCCATGGGAGGTTGTTGCGGACTGGGCTTTTTATTTCCCAGCAGGAGGTGCAAACCTTGGAGCTGTGTCAGTCGCTTGGACTTCCCGAACAGCTGTCCCAGGTAGCTTCTGCCCTGCGCTCCCCCATGCTAGCAGAGCTCACAGGGGTTATTTATCTTGCAGCTGTATATTTGTCAAGACGTGCGCATCACCAATCAGAACAATCTATCTTGAAGGTTTGGTTTGGCTGCTCGCTTCACCTTCTTTCCTCTTTGTGGGTTTGCAAGTGGAGGTACCAAAGGGAGAGAGGAAGCTTTAAGATAAGGTGGCAGTGAAATGTCTTCGATTAGAGGAACATTTAAAGGATTTGTCTCCGAGGAACAGTTCATCTATAATTTATCTATAAAAACAGCTCTCAAGGTACTTACTGATGTGAGGTTTTTTGATCCTTTGTGCATTTGTCCTATTTAATTAGGTAAAGTCATACCGTTGACTATTAAGTTCAACAATAGACAGAGACAATTAGTAACTGATCCCAGGAGGTTGGGAAGTGAAATCACACGTAAAAGCATAAATGCATCTGGGTGTAAGTGGAGTAACTGAATCTCTGATAGAAATGATAGTTTTCTTAGTATTTTGCAATAACGCCAGAATTGTGTGAGATTTGAGATGGACAAAGTATCATTTCTTAGAGCTTTCCACAAAGAGATGCAGATAGTGCAGCGAATTTGCTGTTTACATTTTTGGGGGCTTTTTTGGTTTTTTTTTTTGTTTGCTTTGGGGTTTTTTTGCCTTTTTTTTTTTGTTTGTGTGTTTTGGTTTTGTTGTTGTGGTTTGGTTTGTTTGGGTTTTTTTTGTGTGCAGTTAATGGGTTTGTTATTTTATCCCAGCACTATGACTGGGGTTTTATATGGAGGTACTAGTGGAGAACTGTCTTGATTGAGTCATGAAAATATACATCTAGAGCTTTGTGTTTGCCAAAGGAGAAAAAAGGTATCAGGGGAATATGGGCTATGGGTATCTTCCAGCCTGATTCAATATAATTTTCCTCTGGTGAAGGCTCCAGAAAGCTCTACAGAAGGAAGAGGGTCACCATCCACTTGCCAAAAGGGGAGATTTGGAGGCATCTTCATGTTTTTGCAGTCTGTACTTTTTTGTATCTGACAGGACTGTATTTTTAATTGGAAAACTAATTATTCAATTACTTTGGGAGCAAGTAAACAAACAAATAGATGGTTTTTATCTAATGAACCATGGATAAACATGATCTATTTACCATTGTTCAATTATAAAATGGATGGAGAGCACATATAAGATGTAAACTGCCAGCTGTAATTTTGATTCCTTCTTTCCACTGATGGCAAGTTCTGCCACTGCTAGTCTACAAGGCAGGATTAGACATGGATGAATCACCATGCCTATACTGAGAACCAATGTAAATTGAGAATTATGAATTGAATTCTAAAGCTTTCAATTCTTTATATTAAAAAGATGGTGGATATTTTTTTTCATTTTAACAGTTTTTTTTTTCCTTTTTTCCTTCTTCTGGTTGTATATGTAA
The DNA here is from genome assembly GCA_013400135.1 of Rhinoptilus africanus. Lineage (NCBI taxonomy): Eukaryota > Metazoa > Chordata > Aves > Charadriiformes > Glareolidae > Rhinoptilus > Rhinoptilus africanus. The sequence continues at coordinate 189,561 of VXBO01004758.1, forward strand.
CATGTGCATGGATAGGAGCAAAATTAGGGAAATATAACAAATATCTTGGACCTAGAGAGTTTCTTGTCTTCACTGTTGTCAGAGCCCAGTCGAGCCTGAGGAACTGGAACTATTTTCTCGAGTCTAGACAAAGCAATTTCTATCCTTCCTTCCTCTTTTTATGTGAGATAGGTAGAAAGAAAGAAAGGAATTTTCCAGCTTACTCCTTACATGCAGGGAGGATTCATTTGATCTGATGTAATAAAGGGTGATTAACCCTTTATTGTACTCTGGTTCAGAAATATTTCCACGTGGCCCAAAGATGGGATTGAGAATTGGAATAGGCCAAATTTGTTCTTAGCTCTTTCATAACTGGAAATCAGGAAAAATAATTTGATGCTTTCATGCCTCTGCAAAATGAGGAAAGATACATTATTTAGTATACATAAAGTTAATTTGTTAATATCTGAAAAGCAACTTGAGGTCTCTAGACACAAAGTATTGTAGGAAGTGTAAGAAATGTAGAAAAAAGACACTATTATGCTTCAGACAAATCTTTCTTTTCCCCCACCGATCAACTTAGTTTTCTCTGAAATACCAATGAATTGTACAGTATTGTAATAGTTTTAAGCCCCAAGCCGAATTTTTAACTGGGCTGAGTCATTCTTGCAACTAGCTTGTGCTCTTTGGAATAAAGAGCAGCCAGTGAGAGACTGTGGTGTGTGCTGTGGATTAATGTGTTGTTGGTGTCCCTGCAGAAAGGAAAGGGAAGTTTTTTTAGAGTACTTTAAAAGTTTTCTGGCTCATTATTTCTTAGCTGGAAAAAATGGGAGTGACACGTTAGTGGCAGGACTAATACAGAGCATCCCTGCACACTGTCAACCATAAGCACTTCTGTTTCCTAGAATTAGACCGGGTCATTTTCCACAGACTTTGCTAAATACTGCAAGTTCCTGAGGAAGAGAGGGAAAGGAATAAAAGCACCACTTCTCTCATCTGCTCACTGCAAATGCTGAATGCAGGTGTGTGCCTTACAGAAGGATGACATATGTCTCTCCGTAATGGCTCGGTTGGTCCTGCACTGACAAGTGTAATGTGTGCGTGTTGATACTTTCTGTCAACAGCTTGGTAAATCATCCGTGGGAGCATCATCAGGGGGTCGCTGCTGCTGAAGCAGCATGCAGACGGTGCCCTGATTTACAAACGTTTCATCTGTCTAGGCCAAGGACACCTCTACCTCTGTGAAGAGCTGGTTTCTCTTCTGTCTGCTCTCTCTTGCCTGTAAAAGTCCCAGGCCTTAGTAGCTCTCATTGTTCAGCTGCTGGCATTTGTTGTCGTCCCTGTGATGCAGCAAAGCCTGTGCCCTTTTTCTACATACTCATATCCTGAGCAAAGACAGGATGCATTGTCACCTCAAGCTAGGTCTACATCTATATGTGCTCACGGTGTTTCCTGTGACTCCTCAGACCAGATCTGTCCCAAAGCTAACAGGAGTCAATGTGAAGTTTTCCTTCAATGAAGGGAAACATTGCCTCAGTTTTCTCAGTCTTGTCTTGCACAGAAATGTACAAAACAGACACCCAAACCTGCAAAGTTATGGTTTTAAAGGCATACGCCTACGAAGAGTGGCAGGTCAAATGAAGGCACAAGGTTTACAAAAAAGTGTCATTCTTGACGGCACAAACCTTCCCATCTGTTGCTACATATGGCTTGCATGATATGCAATTATTTTCCCAATTGGAAGCTGGAATTCACTTTGAATTACTCATTTTTTTCATTCCCTCTAATAGATGAGCCCACCTGAGATACTGACACACGGTGAAAATCTTCACCTTTGAGTCTACATTTGCTCCAAACCAAGGTCCACTACAAAGTTGCATTTTTGAACGTTTTCCGTCAGGAGTCGTTTCCCATTTTCATGCTGCTGATTATGCTGAATGTATGGAGATCATGATGCTGCCATGTAGTCTGGTATATAGGTAGTATTTTTAATCTCTCCTTTGTGCCAGGATGTGGAGATGGATACAATCCTATTCCATAAGCAAGGACCTTTAGAAACACCTACATACCATTTAATCCTACCTGAATTTGTAACTGCACTGAGGGTCTGGTGCAGGCTGCCTGTATAGATAATAAATTATCCTGTTGTTGAATTAGATATATAGAAAATCTGCACATGCTTTGATTAAAACTTTGCTAGTTTAATTCTGGTTACACAAAGGATATCTGGAGAGGTAAGATTGTACTCAGGGTAAAATAATGCTAGATACTGGCTAGAAAAATCAGGGAAATATCAAACTATGACCTGTTTTGGTTTTGGTTTGTGTATTTTTTATGTCTCCTGGGGGCACTGTTTGATTCAGGATATTATATTTGCTCTTCTTTTTGACTGACCCAGTATCTTTGTTCTTTTGCTTTTAAGAGCTTCAACATAGCTGTTTGCACTTCTTGTTTGAAGAAGACTTCTAGAGTGTGAGTTGTCTCAGGCAAACAAAATGTGTCTGTTGCTCAAGCGCACAGAGTCATTCTTTTGTTAAGGCACCTCAAACACTGTGGGTGAATTTTTTTCCTCCTTAAAGGGAAACACCTTTGAAGAACACTCTGGGATAAATATCTAAAACTGGTGACATGAACTGCTATATGGAGATGACTTTCTGTCAGCTATGGAGGGCGACCAGACAACCACCTTAACATAGGTGCCTAAATTTTAGGTCATAAAAGTTAGGAGAGATGGTACCATTTTTTGTAGTGTCATTTATCAGCTGCGCTCTCTTAATGGCAGAGCAAGATCTAGCACTGATGTAAGCTGTATCGATGCTATAGCTTACAATAAGTAAAGAGTACATCACTCAAATCTTGGTTAGCCTGGGTGTATCTGGGAAGTTTTTCTTGTCAGATCTTGCATCATGTCAAGTATTGTTCTTGCCCCAAGGTCGAAATTTGCTGAACCAAAATGATGTGTCCTTGGGTACATCTCATCTATAATGCCATCCAGTGAGTGTCAGTGAGGGGTTGATCTTTATTTATTATACTTTCGGAAATTGCTTGGACTAATTTATGTGGGGAGCTTTGCTAGATGGGTAAGCATGGCAATCCCGTCAGTCTCAGTGCAGAGGGGAAGAATTAACAGACAGCTTCATCTGCCATGGCAAAACTTCTCTCTGACATCTGGGCCATTAAAGTAAATGACAGGTTTTACTGCAGTGTCCATCTCTTGGAGGGACATTGACAGTTTGCTGCTTAAAACCCAAGTCACAGCAGAGCACTTAGCTGACAACTGAGACCTTGGCATCAGCAGCCAATATTGATAATATACAGCACAAACACCACACGAAGGGTGGAAAACATCACTCAGACATGCCTTGTTGGAATAGATCAACAAATAATGCTTCCTTCTCTTCTATGCCTCAGGGAGGGAACCTTTTTCCTTAGTGTTTGGTAAAGACAGAAGGTACCAGCTTTGATTCTGTTTTTTTTTATTTATTCCTGACAAACATGATTTATGAAATAGAACACTTGTTTCATTACTGAAAGGATCTATCTGCTCAGTGCCCTGACACAATGATTTCCCTCTAAGATTTTCTGCCTGTGCATTTCCTAGCCCCATTTGTACACTGTCTTGTCAGTTCCATAAATCATTACAGATAAGTAAATCCTTCTCTTAACCTTTTGGGGTGATAGCATCGGTAATATTTTCTGAACATATTACTCCCAGTCCTTTTAGAAGAGAAGACACGTTGTTTTGTTGTGCAGCACAATAAATACCAAAGCATTCTTATTCACCTTTCTGCTCAAATTGGTAGAGTTTTAAACTCTTCGCATTGCTTGCATTCAAAGTCTTTTAAGTGAGAAGCGCTCCATCAAAGCTTTGAAACTACTTTTGAAGTTCATGTGTGCATCATCATATTTGAGTATTTTAGCCCTGAATACAGATATTGAACATTGCACAAAGCTTCTTAGCAATTTCATGAATTGTAAAAAAAAAAAAAAGTCCTTCGTATTTGTACAGCCTTTGAACTCCGCTCTCTCCTAGCAAAGTAATTTGGTGTACAGTGGCATGAGATTCAAATTGCTTTAGCTTTATCGTAGTTCTTTTGCCATATTGAAGAAGAGCTACAGGTCTGCAATGTGATTCAATTAATGTGACTTTGAATAAGAAAGTAAAGCCTGGAGCTCGATGGAGGTTCCTAAGGAATAAAAATGGAAGCCAAAATGGACTGTAGAATAATTGCAGCAAAGATGACAAATTTCTATATGGAAAAAAAAATCAAGACAGGCATGTTAGATTGTTTAAATAACCTTTTTAACATTCCTCCAAGAAAGAATATATTTTGCCATTTAAAAGTGTTTATTTTTCTTATGAAATGTTCAAATGCACAAGCAGCATCATGATAGAAAAGTTCTGATTCCTTAACTCACTGAAAGGTAGGAAAAACTTTCCTCCTCTGTCCAGAAAACAGACAACTTCTTTTATTTTTATGCTTATGGCCATTTAGCAAAGATGCAAGAGAAATATTTCTTGCCCACCTTCATAGTGATATTTCCCCCCACTCCCCCACCCCACCCCCAGCCTTCAAAGTTTCATCTCCTTTGATGTCTGTGAATAGACAGCTAACCAAGCTGTCTGTGACATGAATTTATTCATGGAGATGAAAACAAGTTAGGAATACAGACGCTCCTGCATTTAAGCATTAGCAGAAAACCAGCCACAAGTGCACCCCTGACAGTAACATGAAATAAGACCATAAGTATGTTGTTAGGGTTTTTTTTTTTTT